>CM041779.1:163849752-164000449 GCA_023374045.1 Limonium bicolor
ACCTATTGAGCCCAAGAATGTCAAGGAAGCTCTTCGAGACTCAAACTGGATCAATACAATGCAAGAAGAACTAAACTAGTTTAAAAGATGCAAAGTCTGGCATCTTGTGCCTCGTCCTACTCATCAAGGAGTACTTGGCACAAAATGGGTCTTCAGAAACAAGCTGAATGAAATGGGATAAGTTGTCAGGAACAAAGCTCATCTGGTAGCTCAAGGATATCGTCAACAAGAAGGAATATACTTCCAAGAAACCTTCGCTCCGGTAGCAAGGATGGAATCTATCAGGTTACTTATTGCATTTACTGCACACCAAGGAATCAAACTCTTCCAACTTGACATCAAGAGTGCCTTCCTAAATGGGTATGTCAAGGAGGAAGTGTATGTTGAGCAACCTCCAGGTTTTAAGACACAAGAAGGAAAAGACATGCTACTCAAACTTGACAAAGCTCTTTACGGGCTCAAACAAGCTCCAAGATCATGGTATGATCGCCTGTCCTCCTATCTATTGGAAAATCACTTTAAAAGAGGTAAAGTAGACAAAACTCTATTTGTCTACACAACAAAAGAGATTTCCTAATTGTGCAAGTATATGTTGATGATATAATCTTTAGAGCCTCTGATGAGAAATATTGTAAAAGGTTCGAAGCATTGATGAAAAAGGAATTTGAGATGAGTGATCTGGGAGAATTGAAGTTCTTCCTAGGACTTCAAGTCAAGCAGAATGATGAAGGGACCATCATATCCCAAGAGAAGTACGTAAAACTTGCTGAAGGGATTTGGAATGGAGGGATGTAAGACGTTTGACACACCAATGGCAGTCAGCACTAAAATGGGTATCATGACTGGTGACGACATATGAGCAACACCTGTTATATTGTCATTCAGTAGTCAACGATCAGTTTAATGCATAGAAAACATGTCAAACGACTACTTGAAGCAGATATGTCATTTTCCGCAAAAGTGAGATTAGGTTAGAGACGGTTCAACGGATAGAAACGGAAAAAGTCTTCAACGGATCGCTGACAACCGTCACGACTGCTGCCCGTTATGAATAGTACCGTTAGGATATGTCAGCGAGCGGACGACGAGCGGTCGTCGACCGTTACTCGATATCTATAAAAGGGCGATGGGAGTTTCACTCCTGTCGCACTATTGCCCTCACTCTCTCTAATCTCTCTAAGCGATCAAAGCATTTTCTCCTCTCTCTCACAAAACTTCCAGCGAGATTTAGAGCAAAAGACCTCTCCTCACAACATCTCTAAGGATTTCTCTAGCAAAAGGTCATAAACTCCAGAAATCTCTTCAGAAAATCACGGCACCAAAATCTGCTCTCCGCTCCTAGAAGAAAGCTGTCTCCAACGAAGCATCCTCACAACAAGTATCTGTTGTGCAAAAACTATATAACAAGGTATATAAATAAATGCAAGAATAGGCAAGTGCACCTAATCGGTGTAGTACAACAAGTGTCGTATCCACAAGGAAATTGGTCCTAACTTCCTAGTCTCGGTACTTAGTAATTGAAATGAAAACAGTAAATTGGGGTTTAGCCGGCGGCAAGCTTGATTGTGTTGGTTGAGTAATTGCAAGAACAACAAATAAACTAAAGGTGATAGTTTAATGGATTGGATGGAGAAGTACTTTGGGAATTTGGCAATCACCCAAACTACCTAGATATGCTAGCAACTCTTCTTATTCCATAGTTGTCTTTTAGAACAATGATAATAACCTTCCAAACCAAAGATGAGTTAATTCTTACTTAGTTAATTTTAGCCTTCAAAATCAATTAGGGCTAAACTCACTAAGTAGCATTAAGCAAGTTCTAGAATAAAGCCCCAAACTATACTCACTAATCCTAGGAGCACAAATCAAGAGTCCTCTCTCAATTTGGCCGTAAACCCTAACTCAAAACCAATTTGTAGAGAGGGTTCACCACAAATGCACTCAAGAGATCAATTTAAGAGCATTGAATGATAATTAAGAGAGAAACAACTATATTAAGGCATAATCAAGATTCACAAGCACATTCTAGGGTTTGGGGTCAAAAACCATCCCAAAGCACAATAGAGTACTACTCAAGCATGGAGGAAAGAAAAACTAGAAAAGAGAAAGAATAAGCCATTATTGAAGCTTGGAATCTTGGAGAAGGTGAGCTCTTCCTTCTTCTCTTCTTCCTCTTCTTTCTCCTCCTTGTCATTTTCTCTCTCCTCTTATGTGTGTGGAAGTGTAGAATGGAATGAATGAGCCAAAACCCCTCTTTTTCCTGTCTTTAAAACAACTTACTGGGCAAAAATCCCGTCCGGACCGCCCCACAGGGGCGGTCCTCTAGGGGGTCCACACCAGAGACAATTCCATTCAGCGTCTGGAATCAACCGGGGGTCCTCTAGGCGTCCACCCATAGGGGCGGTCCACACCATAGGCGTCCACTTCTTCTTCTGCATCAAAATCGTCCCGTTTGACCCCTCGTCTTTGACACACTCCTCGAGGCATTAAAGCTCGGCCACAAAGTCTTGAGAGTCTCCCAAAAATCATTGCTCAAGTGAGCTTTTACGTATATTTTAATCAAAACTGTATGAGTTCACCTATATTAACGAAATGCTCTATAAAGTGGTGAAATAGGTCAATAGTTGCACGAAATAAAGGTAAATAAAGACCTTATAATTACATCATTTCACCACTTATCAACTCCCCCACACTTATCTATTTGCTTGTCCTCAAGCAAAATTAGGAACCACAATAAGGAGGATTATTTAAAGCAAGCAAGTGTTCAAATGAATTCTTGGATTGTTGTGAACAAAAAGGGTGGAAAAATTCAAGAGGAGTGCAACCAACCTAATTATGGTGACATGGGTGTGCTTAGGGCAAATAAAAAGATAGAGTTTCGGGGTATGATCCGGAGTGCTTCAAAGTTATACAGATTAGGTGACTTGGAGAACTTTTACCATGGCCAACTTCTCTCCAGAATGGGCATTAAGGATAAACAAATGGAAAAATAGATGACTGCATTCGTTTCGCATTTGTATAGGAGATGATGAGAAGAATTCGGCATTTTAGCCTTTGCATTACAGAACACTCAACTCTCATTTTGTTGGTTACCAATGGTGTCTCACAAGTCCCTTTTTAGATTTTCACAAAGAAGCACCCCTTAAGCAATCCCTAAGAGAGAAGATAGAAGGAACCCCTAAGCAATAAAAATTCACCAAAGTAAGGTTATATGGTTGCACCGCATTTGCATGCTCCTCAAGAAAGAATTTTTGAAAAAAATTGTGAAGAAATCTAAGACTTCATGAGAAAACTTGCTTCCTAAAATATAACTCCTAAATGGAAACAAAAGACAAGTATGTGAAGTTGAGCAGTGCACAAAAAGAAAAGGTCAGTTCCCCCACACTGGAATTGGACAATGTTCTCATTGTTTGACACTAAAATCGGGGAGAAATAAAAATGACCTTTTCAAAGCACATAACATAGAGCGAACAAAAAGTGTAATACATTGTAAAGCGGTTAAAGAGTGAGAGAACTAATACTCCCCTGAGAAGGTTGAGTTGTTGACGGGTTTTCCCCCACACTTGCTGGTGTCCGGGTCTTTGAGGCGCTAGATTCGACAGAGAGAGCCAAAAATCCTAGGAAGAATTTGCAAGAGGTTCTTTTGAATTGTTCCAAACTCAAGCTTGGGATGTATTTGCTCCAGAATGGTATATATCTACAATGCACAATCAAAAACAGCTAGGCGCAAAAATGGATTCCAAGAATACACAAAAAGCCCATGGTTAGATTGCAAAAGGGGACTCATAAAGGAGTCCAAAATCAAGATGGGTTCACAGTGTTATAATTGAAACTGAAAGCATAGAGAGAGTACGGAAAAGCATAACTAAAGAAAAGATAAAAGACAATAACATAAACAATCTCCAGAAGTACACAACAAGTTTCAAGAAATGAGACTCCAAACATCCGACACCATGAGCAATACGGGGCCGGTGGTCCACCTCGCTCGAGCATGCGACAGCTCTCATACTGGGCTGCCAATTCCTCCACGCGTCGTTGGTGGGTCTCGAATTCCTCCCGGGAAACCGTGGAGGTGGTGGGGCCGGTAGGGCTGGTAGCGGGGTAGCTGCAGTAGAGTGCGTGGAGCGGAAGAGGAGCCGAATGATGACTCTACGCTGCTAGCTGGCTGCACCTTCTCCCAACCTCCTGGAGCGCGGTGAAACCCCATCTGCCGGAGGGCAGCATGGCCAATGGGAGCCATGGGGCTCAGGGACCGCGTCTCCAATGTCGACTCCGCACTCAAGGAACTGAGTGTGGAGGAAATGAGGGTAGCCGAGGTGCTGGGTATCCCGCTTCGCGACCATGTGGCAGAGGTGGTCAAACATCAGCCCTGAGATGGAGAATGGCTTGTCCGGATTCGGGGCTGTGATGTTGTTGAGGAGGAAACAGTCCATTGCATTTATATCCTTACTGTCCCGGGCAGAATGTTGTAGCGGATCAGAGCAAGGATGACGCGCTGACCGGCGTCCTGGATCATATTTGAGGTCATTGTGACCCGGGACACTGTGCCCGACTGGTTCTTCTTGCGGCGCGTGGTCGAGAGAGTGGCGAGGAACTGCTGGCGGTGGCTTTGGAGGTAGCTGTCGGGGAGGTAGTCTGTGCTGTCGTAATCCTCCGGAGGTATATCCAAGGCCTCGATGAAGGTCTGCTGAGTGATCTCGATCTGTCTACCTCCGACATATGAGATGAGCTTGGAGACGCCCTCCATAGCCTGTTCGCATAGAACTGTCGTACGAGGTCAGGGTGAAACTCACCACCCATCGTCAAGAAGCGACCCCATCCCAAAAAGTCAAAGAGGGACTGAAGGTCAAGGTCCTCGATGATGGACGGTCCACTTGGCGCTCCTGGACGAACTCTCGGTGGGGCCCCATTATGGAACCAATGCTTGGCCTCTTCAGTGATGAAGATGTCGTCTATCAGTCGGGTTCCGAAGGGAAGATTGGCCATGCCACGGCGGAAGTAGGCGCGGTCGCGAGGAGGCATTATCTGAAACCAAAGACAAGAAAAGAAAGACAAGGAAAGAAAACAAAATTACAAAACAACAAAGGAGAGTTAAAGAGTGATAAGAAAAAGAGAAATGCAAAGGAAGTTTGTAGACATATTCATGAAGTGCCGGTGAAAAAGAAAGATACCAAAAATGGCACAAAAATTCACAAAAAATTTCGACATGATCTCCCCCGTTTTCCTAAGTGTGCCCAGTTCTAAGAACCTCCACAATCGTACCCGAACAGTTAGCATTAAGATATTCAACCAGCCCAATGATACAATGCAGTCAAGTAGTTCGAAACGCACCAACCAATTCAACAAGTGAAAAATGTAAACACATTGTGAGGTATCCAAATTCCGAACCTCAATAGTGCATTATCTGAAACATTTGACCAATCAAGTGCCCACTATCATCCATAAAGTCCCAACGAGCCAGTGCACGATTTAAGCGAAAGTAAACAATGCAAAATAAGGCATTATCGAATTGAAAATATTAATCGCTAAAATCATGCTAAAACCACCAAGTCACCGCATTTGCAAGCTCAATCACAACACCAATCCTATAAATAATCATTTAACACAATCCAAATCCACAAATTTGCAAAAATCTCAATTTGCCACCTAAGGCCCCGTTTGGTTTGACCTAATTCTAGCCCAAAGTGCAACTTGCTCAAAAATTTCAACAATTGACAAAATGAAGTTAGATTCACATACCTTAGTGTTTGGATGGTGAAAATAAGTAAAAATTGGACAGATTTGGGGCTAAAATCGGTGGAAACCGATTTGGGGTTTGAAAGAGAAATTAGGGATTTGGGGGATTGGGGTTGTGTGAAGGCTGGCGCTGGTGGCTGCGGGCGTCGGAGAACACCGGCAGGGTGCGGCGGTCGCCGGCGTTGGTCAGAGACGGCTGGCGCTGGCGTGGAGTGGGTTGGGCGGTGGAGTAGTGGCGTGCGCAGGGTGATAGGGAACGGGGGAGAGGAGTATCGGGTGCGGGAGTGGAACTGCTCGACAGGGATGATGGGGAAAGAAAGAAAACGCTGCGTTTTCTTTCTTTTTTAAAAAAATTTTGACGGGACCACCCCATAAGGGGAGGTTCACAGGGGCGGTCCCCAACAGAGAGCAGATTGTTTCAAAAATTCGACTGGACCGCCCCATAGGGGAGGTCCACAGGGGGTCCCCAATAGAGAGCAGAATCTCGGTGAAAATCGACGGGACCACCCTATGAGGCGGTCCATAGGGGTGGTCCGCAATAGAGAGCAAAATTTCGGTGAATTCAAGATCGGCCGCCCCACAGGGGCGGTCCTAGGGGCGGTCCGCACCAGAAACCAAATTTTCATTTTTCTTGCACCTCAAATCATCCAAATTCACACTCAAATCCCAGAATCACAAAACAGCAGTAAAAAAACTAAACACAAGCACAAAAACGCCAGCAAAAGCAATAATGAAAACTAACAGTTAGAACACTTAAACGAGCAAGGAAAGAAATCTGGGTTGCCTCCCGAAAAGCCGCCCTTCTTTTAAGTCTTTGGCTAGACCATAGTAAGGTTTAGATGAAACCTGGTTCCCGAAGGAAGATAGGACGAGCTTCTACCCGTTTAATGTCACCTCCCATGTAGTGCTTGAGCCTCGAACCATTAACCATGAAAGTTCCGTCTTTCGTATTCTTTAACTCCACAGCACCATACGGGATCACCTTAGTGATAGAGAAAGGCCCGGCCCAATGAGATTTGAGCTACCCGGCAATAGCTTTAACCGAGAGTTGTAGAGTAAGACCCGATCTCCCTCATGGAATTCTCTCTTGAGGATCATTTTATCATGCCATCTCTTTGTCTTCTCTTTGTAGATCCAGTTGTTCTCATAATCTTCTTCCCGATTTCTTCTAACTTCGTCAGCTGAAACTTTCTCTTTTCTCCGGCACTCTTGAGTCGTAGTTGAGTGCTTTTATAGCCAATATGATTTATGTGCAAGTTCAACCGGTAGGTGACAAGCTTTCCCGTAGACAAGACGGTAAGGGGACATACCAATGGGAGTCTTGTAGGTTGTTCGGTATGCCCATAGTGCATCGTCAAGCTTTAGAGACCAATCCTTTCTTGAAGAATTTACCGTTTTCTGCAAGATCCATTTCAGCTCTCTATTGGTGACCTCGGCTTGTCCGTTAGTTTGGGGTGGTAAGGTAGAGCGACCTTATGTCTCACTCCGTACTTCTCCATTAAAGCTTCAAATTGCTTGTGCAGAAATGAGAACCCCCGTCACTAAGGATTGCTCTAGGCACTCCAAACCTTGTAAAGATGTTCTTTCTCAAGAACTTGGTCACCACCTTAGCATCGTTTGAGGGAGAGGCATCGACTTCCACGCACTTGGTCACATAGTCCAAAACTACAAGGATGAAGAGATTGGAGCAGGAAGAAGGGAAGGGTCCCATGAAGTCTATGCCTTACAAGTCAAATAGTTCAACCTCTAGCATCACATTAAGAGGCATATCGTGTTTTCGGGATATTGCCCATCATTTGACAGCGGTCACAGGAAGCAACAAAGTTATGGCAATCCTTGTGTAAGGTTTTCCAAAAGAAACCTGCTTGTAGAACTTTTGCTGCAGTCCTTGCAGGCCCATGATGCCCTCCCACTTCAAGAGACTGACAATGGGTGAGAATGTCTTACACTTCACTCAGAGGCACACATCTCCTTATCACCCCATCAACACAAGTCTTGAAGAGGTAAGGATCATCCCAAAAGTAGTGTCTCGAGTCAGCGAAGAATTTCTTCCTCTGCTGGTAGGTCAAGTTATGGGGCACTACTCCTCTTGCCAAGTAGTTTGCAAGATCAGCATACCAAGGATCATCAGCTTCCTTGATCACGAAAATAGTCTCATCCGGAAAGAACTCATTTATAGGCACACCTTCATCGGGCACTTCCATGCGGGAGAGGTGGTCGGCTACATTTTGCACACCCGGTTTGTCTCTGATTTCGATCTCAAACTCTTGAAGCAACAAATCCATCTCAACAACCTTGGTTTGTGATAGCCCAGGCTATCAGCCCACATGTATGATATTGTCCGCTTTGGCACGCAGGCCGCACGCACGGATTTGCTCTTGAGGTTTCCTAGCCTCAAAACGCGTCACACACAGGAAATTATCCATGCACCTATAAGGCACACTTCATTCTCCTCTCCAACCGATGTGGGAGGAACACCACGCCGGTGTTACACTCTACCCCCCTTAGAGAGCCCAGTGCCCTCATGGGCTCACTGGCACATCGACCTGGGTCTGGCTCGATACCACTTTGTAACACCCCTCTCCTTAAACACGTAATAATCTCTCACGTAGCAATAAATAAAACGTCTTACAGCGGAAGAAATAACAACAACAATAATACTCACTCGGGTGTCACCGGCCATTACTCGCCCATGCGAGTAATGAAGCCAAACTATATCCAACAACCAACAAAAACAAACTGCTAACCGTTGTGATAACGAGATAACTCCTATACACACTTACTAAGTCCATACTCATAAACATCGACAAGTGAGCGTCTACCCAATCCCAAATATACATAACCGTACCATAATACAATTCTCAGTCTGACATCGTTACAAATAAACTCCATGTGCGGTAATTAAAATAAACTCTAACTACCCTGATCCCGCTCTTCGGCTTCGGCGATAATCATCAACCTGCACAATGAGTGTAGTCTTAGCGATAAACGCTGAGTATGCCGGCCCTGGACCCTAATGGTCACTTAGTCATTTAACTATCTTATTATTAGATTTGTTTCATGCTTTTACATTTTACAGTTATAATCAATACTGTAATATACAAGCATAAATTCATAATCATACATCCAAACATTCATAAACACTTAACCATCCATCCAATTCAACAGTCATAAAATATCACAGACAACAATTGTATATCGAACATATCGAATAATAATATTGAATAAACGCCGTAGCGAACACCATCCTTTGTTAATTTAATTTGGCCTTTAAGGCCCCATCCATCCAAACCATGTTAATTAAATATCCGTTGGACGTCATGTTAGGACAACCCGATAACCTCACCATGGACAGTAGTCCTCCCGTACACACAAAGGTGCTCATTTCGCCAGAGGTCCGGAGGCCCCTGACTATTCTCTTTGCCTCGTAAGGCGTCCATATAAAGGCCATAGCCACCTGACCCACGATCCAAATAGGGCTCGTTGGGTATAAACCTGGAGCGGAACCCGATCGGGAACCCCTCAGTGATCACAAATGCGCAACCAGGTAGTTCGTAAACTACACTGGATTCCTCACCTCAACTCACACCATCTCTCTCACTCTCTCTCTCATAATGTTTAAGATATGCTCTTAGTCTTATGGAGAATATAATTTATTAATTAGCTGCCCAATGGGTCTCACGCATACCTAGAAGTAATCTAGGTTATATTCATGTTCGAGATCCATGCTCTAGACCGACAATGTCATGACTCGTCTCTAAGTATTTTACTTAGGTTACCATATACTTAATATTAATACTATGGTATTATATCAAGTAACTGTCATGTCGTCACAATAACGCATATGTATGTTTATATAAGTCGATCTATAGTCAACGTAGTGTTAATGCAGTAACACGCATAATCACATACACGTATCCAAAACACTTAACACACAAGTGATGTCAACCAAATCCGAGCCCAAGGAATTCCTTAGGACAACTCGGATCAAACCCCTTTACATATCGTACACCTTAGACCAAGGATGCGCAGTGTAGACCACTAGCTCGTCAAGCGCCTTCGTCTGAAGTATGATCTAAACGGTAATAAACTATGAGTCAGTCTCCATGACTAACTAAATCCGGTATTTCCGAATAACAAGTAACCCCGACAGTTTATCCCCGGATTTCTACGTTAATTGTTACGGGTTTCTCTAAACCGGTCGGCTTTGTTACTAAAACTCGTATGTCGAAATGTTTCGACTGTTAGTTTGATTCGTTATATTCTTTAATCTTATCCATCATTTAATTTAGGTATATAACCTATAGTTGCATGTATGCATGCATTGTTTATTATATTGTATTATTTTTTCCACCATCCATTATAATACATTGTATTATATAATCCATTATCTTAGCAAATATATTTGCATTCAAAACTTGTAACTTATAGTTTGTAACTATTTTCATGTAATAACCACCACCATTATATTATATGGTTTCCAACCATATATATATATCCTTTATATACATTATTCTTGTATATGTATATATTTACCATATAGGTAAGTTTCATGAGTTATAAAACTCTTATATCATATGTTACATTTTATCATCTTATATTAGATGATTATTCTCACTAGTTGTATTATATTATACAACTTATATTAAGATTATTATCCTAATATTATGTAACAATTTATGTTGTATAATTACAACTCCTAAGGTTTACTCAATATATACCTTAGTTTATAAATCTTATTTATTTATAGTTTGTCACATTATTTAATGTGAATATCCTTACTTATATTAATTCCATCTAAACCATATAATTGTTATAACATTTATAACATTGTAGACCATAGTCTAAAATTCATATTTCTAACCTTAATAATTCGGTACAACCCTTATCTTTATTTTAATTCCATTTTGACCACATAACATTTTTGTAATGTTATACCATATACTTATATCATATAATATGATATTTTTATTTCCTTTAATTATAACCTATAGTTTTTATACAAACTATATTATATTGCCGCATGGGCACCATATCAAAACCTTATTCTTTTTCATAATCCATAGTTTCCTTTATTTACAAAATCACCCCATAATTTATACCATGTTATATATATCATATAATATAACATTTTTAACTTATAAAAGGGTATAACCTATGGTTTTATTTTTGTAATATTTCCGAACCGACCCTATCTGTTTATAATTTAATTTCCAACCCTTTTAACTTTCCAAATTTTTTTTGACCACATATATAATGTTAGTAATATATATCATATATTATAACATTTAAAACCTTAATATAATATAACCTATGGTTATATGATATTATTTGAGAACAGACCCATGTGCTGTTCTAAATTATTTTTCTAACCCACCAAGTTTCTATAATTGCCATTTGGCCCAATTTATAACATATAGTTTTATAATAACATTAAAACTATATATTATACATATATCTTATTAAATACTCTTATATTATTCTAAAAATCACCAAATTTCACCTAAGGGTTATAATTACCCTTACTAACCATATAGTTTCGGTATTTTACATTTCCACCCCATCTTTTATTCCAAAGTGTCATAATGACATAATAACTATATATTATACATATATAATTTATTTTAATTCCAAAACCAACCAAATAAATTCCTAAAAATTCCTAATAGCCCATGGGTGTTTATAATACCATTTTACACCCTTTATTTTTGGTAATAGCATATTTACCACATATGTTATAAAAATGTTACAATTAAATACTTATCTTATTATAAAACCTTAAATAAGTTATTTAATTTATCTAATTTGGTCAAAACCTACCATATGGTCAAGGTTGACCTCCTTAATATTTCCTTGACCATCAATCTCCATATATTACGGTTTATACCCATATTTTTCAGAAATTACCATTTAACCCCAAAGCTTTATAAAATCTTATAATTTTTTATTTAAACTCATTAAACCTATAATTTTTGGCTTTATTAATATATAGCCCCCAATTTAATTTAATTACACTTTATACCCCAATTCCTTGTGGTAATATATTTTAATTACCTAAACTTAATTAAAACCTTATAAATACATAAATAAAATGGCCTAAAGTACATGGCCTTATTACAAACATTAGCTTATAAAATAAATTACACATAAATGCCCAAAAATGCTTTAAACTCTTGGCCTTACCACATAGTTTTCCATATTTACCAATTTTCCACATAATGTCTTAAATTTGACAATTATGTTAGTTAATTACTTATAAAATTTACTAAACCATTCCTTAATCACCTAAGGTCAAAATAAGACCTTAATAACCTCATTCACTCACGGCATATATATACACATATGTATAAACACATATTAATATACCAAGTGTAGGGTTTAAGTGATTTATACCTTATTTTAGCCAAGATAAGGCCTTGTTTGGCCACGGCAATTTAGAGGAAAATTTCCACAGCTTCTTAGATGAGTTCTAACAACAATATAATGATATGGTCAGGTCCCAAACATGAACTAACCATAAGAGTAATTTATGTCATGAAAAACATGAACTTTTACCTTGAAAAATCAAGGATCTCCCAAGCTGCTCTCGGCCTAAATTCCAACAGAAGAAGGCATCAAAACCTCTTTAAATTCAGCTATATAACAGCCAATGATCTAGGTAGAAGAAAGCTAGGGTTTACCTTGATTAAAATGGAGTTTAAGCTTGGAATCAGCCACCAATGATGTGGTTGCAATTGCTACTGATCAAGCCTGATAAATGGAAGATTATAAGCAAGGGAAACAGGTTTTACAACCGGAATTGAAGAGAATCAAGAGATAAGTGCTTAAAGCACATTTTTATACCTTAAGAACAAGATTAGAATTCTCCACCTCCTTCCCTTGTTACAGCCGAGATTTCCCTCCTTTTAACCTCCAAAACAAGCTAGAAACATGGATGGAAATGGTTGATGCTTAGCTCCATGGAAAAAGGAAAGAAATGTGAAGAGAATGAACATAAAATGGCTTAATAAGATTACCTATGTCAATTGGTGTTCTCTTCTGAATTTGATGAGTTCCCATGGTTTGGAGAAGCAAAAGAGAGGGTGAGTATGCTTGGTGTCGGCTGGGAAGCAAGGCAAATGAGAAAGAAAACTAGTTTTGCCTTTTTAAGTTAATTAATGTTACTTTATGAAATAGTATATGATGATTCATTAGATTGGCTAGATTTTATGTTGCTTAATGGGTGGGTATGACAGCTAATATAAGGCGGCAATGCTTGGTCAAGTCAATGGATGACATTTGACCATGGTTAAAACTAAGTAATTAAATGTTATTTTGGGTACTATTCATCCAAATCACCCATTTTGATTTATTTTTAAACTTTGATTTAGACTTTATAATATAGTCTATCATGTCACATAAATGATATAAAGAATGTAATCTAGTCTTTAAAGTGACAAAAAGTCATTATCTTAGAGCTCATACATAAAAACGTGTTTTAGCGCACATTTTGTGTCACAAGGTGTTTCTGAGCTTAGTTTTCTTTGATAACAGTTTTGTTGTGTTCCTTATATGATTATTGAGCATAAGAATCCAATTTTATATCATTTAGAGGTCATAAGACCTTTAAGGTTTCTTAGAGCACATTTTTGCCCTACTTGACCTTGAAGCATGTAGATGCTTATTCTTTGTGTTGGAGTGTTGTCCAACGATTGTTATGTTTAGTTATGTGTTAATATGCTTAATTAGGACAAAGTTTTAGGTCCTAAGAAGTTCATTTGGGTATGTATTTACCCTAAACAGTCAAAGGGTGCAATATCTTGCTTTGTGTTGACCATTGTTGTTCTCAATTGACTTTTAAGGCATAATTAGGCCTTAATTAATGTGATTAGATGTTTAATCTGTTTAATTAGTTTGGGGTATTTCAATCTACCCCCCTTAAAAAGACTTCGTCCCGAATTCGCTTCATCCAATAGGTATGTTATAAATATATAACTACCCATTATTCCCATAATGTATATCTATGTGATATATCATTTACACACATCGTATTGTGCTTATACCGCACATAGCCATCACTTTGTGGCATTAGTTCAATCATATATTGGATATAGGTGATCCATCAGCACCATTATTTCCTATCAATTCTATAAACCCTAGACAACCTTCCCGAGGTGTCCATAACATACCATCCTTCCACTCCACATCTAATATTCACTAGTGCAGAAAATGTTTTTTACCACGGTTATTTTGCTAATATACCACGGTTAGAGACCGTGGTTTATACTCGCGTGGTATATCGGAAAATTCAATAAACCACGGTTCGAACCGTCGTTAAAAGACGCATTATAAACCACGGTTCGTAAAACTCGTTTAAAGCCCGTTGTGGCGCGGGAATCAGACGACTTATACCACGGTTGGGACGGAAACCGTGGTATTTAATGTCGTTCCATTGCGTTTTATACGACGTTCAGGTAATTAACCGTGGTATATGAGTACTTTATACGACGGTTCTTTAATAAACCGTGGTTTATACTCGTCGTTCCATTGAGTTTTAAACCACGGTTTTAAGTGAACCGTGGTTTTTTTTAGTTTTTTTTTGTGTTTTTAGCATCTACCACATATGTTTTCCAACACAACCCAATTTACAATCATATATACAACCTGTACAGGGCATCCAACTGGTATTGCCCTTTGATAACCAACCACACTATGACCATAAACCAAGTTGCCAGTTTGAATTGCAACATTGAAAACGAATTGCAAACAAACCCATTCAAACTTTCAAAAATAAGAGAGAGTTGAACTTTACAAACTTTGAGAGTTGCTTCAGCAAAAACAAAAGTCTAAGTCTAACTACGTACACTAGGATATAAGATCTAAGAAACACTCAAGTAATTTTTACACCAAAACTGCGATAAATGATCTCTTACAAAGTCGAGATCCCCTTTGGAATACGTGCTCCCTGCTTGTGTGAAATAAGAAACGATCTGTCCATAAAAAGAAACTGATCATCATTAGTACACAATTTTATTTAAATGCAATAACTTTAACTAAAACTTTGATTGGTATGGGTTACCTTGTCATCATCCTTAAGCGTGTCAATATTTTGTACCATCTCGAACATGTACCGCATCATCACATAATAGCCACAGCTTTTTGAATCAGGCTGTTGAGGACACTGTCATCACACCATCCATGGATTACCAACTTTAGACAGATCAAAAAATTAAACGTTTAACTTTAATACAAAAATGCATAAATTAAATGATTACTTACACGTATGTATTGGAAGTCCAAGATGGAGAATGGTTTCTTTTCATCACTTAAACCAAGCTTATGGCCCCTGCATAAATACAGCATTTTAAAATGAAGCCATTTATTGTCAATAATCTAGGACAAGCTTAAAATAAATACAAAATGCATTAAAATTTTGAATACTCACTCCTTCAAATATTTCTCTACAGCGATCTCTCGAAGGTCATCAGGGCCGCCCAATGGGTCTAGTATCAACAAGCATGAGGTGTCGATACACAACACCATCAACATCCAATGATTGCTGCCACAGATAAAACAAAGAATGTTTTGTAGAACAATTATTAAATATCACAATTAGGAAGCAAAAAATTCCAGTTATTGTGTACTTACATCTGATGATATGGGATCAGCAAATATTTGCTTCTTCTTCGCACCGCAGTACAAAATCCCTGCCTCACATGCTCTACACATCCTTGCTCATCCAATGCGGCCTGATTTGCTGACATCAATTGCGGACACAAGAAAGAGATGGCAAATAATCTCTTGTTCGATATCAGTCTAGTAGTCAAGCACCTAAACAACATTTTTTCATAAGATATGTTAAATAGCTTAAAAAATGAAAGATAATTTAATAATTTAAAAGATACTTACACACAATAGGCCTGAATCACAGAGATGTTAAGCAGGTCTCCCATCAAAAATTCTCTTAGATCGCTCACGGTAATCATCAGATCTCTGGGCTCGGGGGAGTGGAAAACATGCTTAGACACTTTCATGTTGAAATTGGTGACAGACTGCGGCTTCGTCATGAAAAAGTCGTACAACATTTTTTGATGGGCTGTCAACTTCTTCAGATACTTGGGTGTCAGAATGGGGGATCTCCTAGGAGTCATATCGAAAGGTTTCACCACTTCCTTTCTCACCCTCTGACTCTCCTCACTTGATTTCACAACTTCCTTCCCCTTATCCACTTTCCTCTTCTTAACCGGTCTTAATTCCTTATCAATCTAATAGTATACAAAATTTAAATAATAAACATATCAGTCAACAGTCAAGTTAAAAACTAAACAGTAAGCATGTAATTAAATAGTTTACCTTGTCACTACTGACATCAATGAGAGAATATGGCCATGGAACAACTGAAGATTTTGCTTGACCTATTTTACTCCACTCATTCCACTCCAACGGAGGGGAGAGTCCTCATGACCTTGCACAATATCGTCTACCATCACACGAGCGTGGAGAGGTGGGATGACCTTGAAATGTACTACAGAGTTCGGTCCGGTCTGTAAAACCCGACCGAATGCAACATGCACAGTCCCACCATCCAACACTTGAAACAGATGACATGATTTAGCCATCTACATCAACTCACAACAGTAAGCAAGCTAATAAAATTATATTGTTTTAAAAGTAATGTTAAAATAACTAAGGAGGAAAAAAGAACAAACCGAAAGGTTTTGATAAGGAAATGTGTCTCTGGTAGGAGAAGAAGGTGCAGGATGATCGACCATCGGAGTATCCGCCGTCGTGGTAGGAGCAGACGTCGGTGTAGGATCATCGACAGTATCCGCCGTCGTGGTAGGAGCAGACGTCGGTCTAGCAGTAGGTGCCGGTGTAGGAGACGCGGCCACTATCGATGTATTCGCCGTCGCGGTAGGAGTAGACACCGGTGTAGGAGTAGTAGGTGTCGGTGTAGGAGCATGCACCTGGCCCAATACTAAAGCCTCAAGTCTTCGCAGGCGCTCCTCGTAGGCTTGACGCTCCTCAGCGTGGCGTCTTTCCGACTCAGCGTGACGTCTTTCCGACTCCTCCAACCGGTCATGCACCCGTTCATCCACCATTCTCTCTATCATTTCAGCCTGTGGTACTCTCGATCGAGACGTAGGAAACACGTCTTTTTGGCGAACTTCCCCTCCAAGCCCCCGCACTCGCCCTGGATGATCCTTTTGCCCAAGGGCCTTATTCAGTGGATCATCCTGAGACGGAGGGGCCGAAACCATCTCCCATCGCTCAGTCGAGCCAGACTATTTTAAATTAACAAAAATATTAGAAATGAACTTATTAATTAGTAAACAACAACTTTTAAATATATATACTTACAATCTTGGACGCCAACTCAGCAGTCTCGCTCTGCGGGAACACATATACCCCCTCCTCGTCATTTTTCACCATTCGACCCAGCATAAATGTCTGCACTCTACTTGCATCGTCAACATCATCAATAACTGACTGAGTGCCGTCTTCATTAGTTTTAGTCAGTAAGCCCTCGCTCTTCCACTTCTCCAACCGCCCCGTGTATCCAGCTCGCCCCATGAAGTGCTTGTAGATATTCTTCGCCCGGTTACGTCTCGCTTGTTCTTGACGTAACTGTTACAAAATTTGTATATTTGTAAGTTATACATAATAAAAAATATTTGTTAAATTTTATTCCTTAAATAATTAAGAAAGAATAATTGTAAAAGTACCTTAAACTCTTCAGTCTGGCGATGGTCGTAGAATATCTTCCAGTCCTCCTCCTGATCATACCATCATACACTACCCACGGCGGTGACCTCTTGGAGCCCGGTTTGGTAATCCAGCCATCTACCAACCGATGCTTGAACTGTCGCAGTGATGTCGCTAGAAGTGATTCAATCTTCGTCCGAAGTTCATCCGCGACCTTGTACTTCTTCTGCACCATCTGCCACATGATGTCTTTGTCTGCCTTTTCTTGATCTTTCCAGTCCTTATTAATCGAGCAATGGGATTTTACCATCAATCCCAAGTAGGAAGCAAACTTCTGCTTCGACCCACCACGATGTCGGAGGTACTTGTCCCAGATCAAATCGATGGGAGAATCTTTCTTCTCCTTCAACCCACGGGTCGGTCCACGTCCCTTCCGAGGGGCTGCGAAGTAGATGCAGCTGGTGGTTCTTCAGTAGGGACGTCATCGTCAATATCATCCAGCCCCAACAGTAAGTCCTCTTCGACTCTATCGTCAGGATCCATAATCTGAAAAATAATCAACAATTAACAAGGTTAATACGAACATCTACTGAATCAAATATTGAAACATGACAAAAATTAAATAATATAATATTGTCAACCAAACTTACAAAATAACATTTCATCGTTCAATCCACATCCTTCATTGTGGTCGGACCTTCGATATTCAAAATTAGTTACATTATCCACCTCCATCGGCAACCGAATAGGTACATCTGTTTCATCTTCACAGTCGTATTCATCCTCATCAACAATATTATCAATCCCAACTATCGATCTTTTACTCTGCATTACAATAGACCATCTGGGATTAGATTGATCACGACAGTAGAATACTTGTTTTGCCTTTGATGCAACAATAAAGGGTTCATCAGTAGGAGCCGCTGTCGTTAAATCAACTAGCTTCATACCATGATCCTCCTCACGATATCCCTGTTTGTTGTCCACCCATTTGCAACGAAATACGCAAGTTTCATAACTAGTGTAATTCAAGACCCAAATATCCTCAATAACATAATATTCGTTCTTCAGTGTATTACGACTTGTTCCTGTGAAAATGTCTTGTGAAGCGATAAGATGCACACCACTGTTCTGGTTTGTCGATTTACAATCTTGACGTGCAGTGTAAAAAGAAAATCCATTTACATCATATCCTTCATACGACAACACATCGAGATTTGGACCAAGTGCCAACAATTGGATCATTTCATCCACGCTCCTTGAATCTTCATACAACACCTTCTGTTTGAACCACTTAACAAATGTTGCATTCTGCTCTTTTTTTAATTTGGCATTACTCATCGTTGGGTGTTTTGTTTTGAGGTACGCTAGGTGTGCATCGAAATACGGTTCAACAACTTCTGAATGATTCAACACAACCAGATGTGCCTTGTTCAATGTATCAATATCAACTCTGCATATTTTTTCCCACAGGTACCAACCCCTTTAAGCCTGCCATCATGTCTTGCTTTCGGTAATCCAATAACATCAACACCGTCTAAGTAATGAGTGCAGAAGTCAACTACTTCCTCTGTTACTGTCCCTTCAATTATGCTTCCCTCTGGACGCCGACGGTTTTTCATTTTCTTTTTCAGTATACCCATATATCTCTCAAACGGATACATGTATCGAAGGTATAACGGACCACAATGTTTGATCTCTCTAACAAGATGAACAAGTAGATGCACCATAATATCAAAAAACGAAGGAGGAAAATACATTTCCAACTGACACATGGTGATCACAAGGTCATTCTGTAGTTTATCCAGCGTCTCCACATCAAGCACTTTACACGAAATTCCTTTGAAGAAAACACATAAATTTGTAATAGTTTTCCTGACATCAGCTGGAAGGATTCCACGGAGAGCAACCGAAGTAAGTGCTGCATCAGCACATGATAGTCGTGAGACTTCATCCCTACCAATTTAAGATCAGACATTGATACCAAACTTGATATGTTCGATGAGTAACCGGATGGCACTTTAATATGACGAAGAGAACTACAAAAACTTATTTTCTCTTCTTTGGATAATGTATGACAAGCGAGACAAGAATGTTCTTTTCCCTCTTTGTTGTGGCGCGAGTTCTTCTCGTATACCCAATTCAACCAGATCTTTTCTACCCTTTAAATGGTCTTTGTCTTTCTTCCTTTCACGTTTAGTAGTGTCGCAGATACACTTTCACCAATGTTTTTCTCCACGTGCATAGCATCAATGCAATGTCTCACCTCTAAATGTTGCCAATATTCAAGTTCCCAAAATATTGATTTTTTCTTCCAGATGCTCTTTTCAGTGGCTTTAATTGGTGGACCGAAGTTGTTCACAACATTCTTCAACTGATTGTAAGTCTCAGCAGCAGATAGTGGTGGTCGAGCGACTGCATGATCCGTTTTTCCATCAAACTCTTTTGTCATCTTACGGTATTTGTGCCCTTTAGGAAGGAATTTCCGATGGCCCATGTACACATTTTTTCCACTGTGTTTTAACCGTATACTGCAAGTTCTATCTCCACATATAGGGCACGCTAGAGCTCCTTTAATTGTGTATCCCGAGAGGTTACCGTATGCAGGGAAATCATTGATCGTACAAACAACATAGCCCGGAGCGTGAAGTTTTCCATACCATATGAATCATACACCGTCGCACCTTCATTCCACAACAATTTTAAATCGTCAATAAGTGGTTGCAAAAACACATCAATTTTGTTTCCCGGTTGTTTTGGACCCGATATCAACAGAGAGAGGAGAATATGTCTGGGTTTCATACACAACCATGGTGGCAGATTGTATATTGTCAATAAAACAGGCCAAGTACTGTGTATACTGCTCAAAGTGCCATAAGGGTTCATCCCATCAGTGCATAAACCAAGTCTTAAGTTCCTTGGGTCTGTACCGAATTGAGGGTATATTCTGTCAATGTTTCTCCATTGTGGTGAATCGGCTGGATGTCTCAATTTACCATCATCCTTTCTATGGGTAGCATGCCATCGGAGGTTCTCAGCATCTTTCTGAACTGCAAACAAACGTTTGAATCGGGGAATTATCGGTAGATACCACAACACCTTCGCAGGAGAGCCCACTTTAGTGCTTATGTGGTTTCTGTCACCCTTTTTTACATAGCGTGATTCCCCACATTCAGAGCAATGGTCATCCAACTCATTCTCCTTCCAATACAACATACACCCATTTGGACAAGCATGTATTTTTTTATATTCCATACCCATCGGACACATTAACTTCTTTGCCTCATAAGTTTTGTGGGTATCACATTGTCCTTTGGTAGTACATCCTTCAGCAGTTGTAAAAGATCTGTAAAACTGACATCACTCCATCCATGTCTCGCCTTCAGATTGAATAGTTTTAGGACAACGCTCAATTTGTTTTGTGTTTGCGTTTCACATCCACTGTACAACGTTCCTTTGATGCTTGCATCAGATTTTCGAATGATTTGGGTTTGTTGGAAAAATGTTGTTCAACATCTTCCATCATTGCATTAAGGTCCTCCTGATCATCTGAATCACTACCTAGTGAATCATCTTGAGTATCCCCAAAATCGTGTGAAGCATCCATTTCTGATTGTTCTGCAACGACGTTATCAGCACATTCAAACACTTGTACTGAATGTTGACCATGCAGTATTGTTATGGCTTCATAATCATCTGTAAACCCTCTGCGAATCAGATGATCCTTAATCTTGTCCACACCTCGGTATTTGAAGTCGTTCTTGCAATCGACACAAGGACATCGAATATATCCCTTATCCCTTGGTTTAAGATTGTCAACAAGGACTTTGCAAAATTTATTGACCCCTTCTAGGTACTTGATGTCCAATCTGTCACTGTACATCACTGAGCGCTCCATCTCCTTTTTCAACACACCAGATGTCGTGAACTCGTTCCATTGATCTCCTCTTTTTTTATTTACAGATTTAACAACCTAAACCTATCCAATCACCTTCGATCTCACCTAGGAACAAGTTAATAATATACACTAGTAGAACTATATGGTATAATGCTGCAATAATATATCACTGGAACTACTTTAATATTATTAACTCATTCACAACCTAGATGGTGAGATCAAAGGTCATTGGACAGTCCCAACAGGGACTATCTAAGACATACCTCTATCAGGTAAATCTCAGACAGGTAATTCTATGTTTGAATTGATTTTCCATTGTTTTAATAGAAAAACAAAAATAAATTGAAACGTTTTAAATACCAACCTGATGAGTACTGGATGGTCAGCGCGAACAGCACAAGATAGAGAAGAGACAAGTAGAGAGATGTTCTTGCACGTAGTATATGACACCTATTCAATGAAATTAAAATAAGGTTTTAATTTTATAAAAACTTGAATAATTGAACATATTAAACTGCAAGAGATGAAAAAATTGAAACTGTAAGTAATATGAAGAAGTTAAATTCGATGGAATCAGAATCATCTTAAATTCTGGAAAAAATTGGCATGACCTTTGCGTATTTTAGACACTCCACATTTTTTAAGGCAGAAACAAACACAGTAGCAGCAATAACATTTATTCTCCGCAAACCATACGAATTATTATCAGACAAACAAGTATATAATAATATATATGATCAATGAACAAAAACAACCACCACATTTCAACTTAATCTCACATTTCACCACACTATGCAAATATATATTCTAATGATTATAGAATACAAGTAGAATTTAGTATAACGTTTATTCGTGACAATATATAAGTATATTTCTAAAATCATAATCAGAAACGCAAGTGTTTTACCGTGGGTTCTGATCAGGCAAACCGGTGGCAGAGGTTGACAACAGCAGATAGTGCGACAAGTAGAGACAATCCGACCGTGCGTAGTGACACCTATTCAATGAAATTAGAATATAAGGTTTTAATTTGAAAAATATGAATAATTGAACAAATAAACAAATGAATATATTTTGAATAAACCATGTATTGAAACATTTTAAAAAAACTAACCTAATGAGTAGGGATGATCAACTCACAAATGTGATGGAAGAGGAATTTTTCAACCGTAGTAACACCTATCCAATAAAATAAGAATAAGGTTAAATTCTGGAAAAAAATTGGGCATGACCTTTGCGTATTGCTAGACTCCACACTTTTTTTAAGCAGAAGCAAACACAATAGCAGCATAATAGCATGCTAAGAGGTGCATCCTACATCACACACTACTAGTAACATTTTTTAGAAAAGACTGCAGTAACAAATGACAATAATATGAAAAGAAGAGCACATCCCGACATTTATGCCGGTATAAACCATTACCATCGACACGTTTCGAACATATCAAACAAATAAATACTACGGTGAACGCGTAAACAGAAAAACTCAACCCAACAGTTATTGTTTCAGCAAACATTGACGTTATTATCTAAGCCGTGAACTATATCAAACAAAATAAATACTACGGCGAACTCGTAAACAGAAAAACTCAACCCAACAGTTATTGTTTCAGCAAACATTTGACGTTATTATCTAAGGCCATTACGTAAATTACTCCTTTCAACATTGAGGTTGAGCATGCAGCTTAAGAACGAATTGAGTATATAATTAATACATTCAATAACAACATATATAGGATAATCTCATTGACATAATAAGTAATAACAAAACTAAAGTCTACTGGATATAATTAAAATCCACTGTATAGTTACTCTACCTAATTTAATCCGAGACAATTAAGTGAGTTTTATAATAATATGGAAGTATCAAAGTACGATTTCAAAAACTTTGACAGGTTCATGCCTTTCTCGTCACAATACCAATGAATGTATTTGAAGGAGTTCATTTATTGAAGTACTAACACAGTACAACTCCATATCCAATTCAAAGAATAGATGTAGACTGATATTAAAACTAGAAAACTAAAACAAGACCAAAAAGATACGAACAGAGACATTCATGCTTTGCTTTGGATCGAGCTACGCACAAATCAGTCACAAAATCAGTTAGGGTTTTAATTACCGGAGGTGGTGTTGGTAGGGCGGCGACGTTGCGGTTGCGCGACGGTGGAGCTTCGAGCTGGACGTGGCGGGCTCGACTTTGAAGATGCGCGGTGCTGGAGGGAAGCAGGGCGGGCGGCGCGGGAGGAAGCAGGCGACGGACACCGGGCGACGGAGGAAGACGGGGCGACAACAAGCCGGAGGAAGACGGGGCGGAAGACTGGACAGCGATTTGGAGTTGACGAAATCGCCAGAGAAGAAAGACGGGCGCGAGGAAGAAGAAAGGAAAAAAAGGCGTCGCGGGTATTTTTAATGAGTTTTAAACCACGGTTGTAAGATAAAACCGTCGTTTAAAACATACGTGACACAACCAATAAACCACGGTTTTCTGAAACCGTGGTATATAATATTTGGCGCCAACACATAAACGACGGTTCTAGTGAAACCGTGGTTTATATGCTAAGTCGTCCCACTATAAATGACGGTTAGAGGTAGAACCGTCGTTTATTATCTAAGGCCGTGAACTATAAACGACGGTTCCATAAAGAATCGTCGTTTATCTGCTAGACCATGCACATAAATGACGGTTCTTCTTTAAAACCGTGGTATATGCGCTCTGGTATGCACTTAAATGACGGTTGCTATGAAAACCGTGGTTTATAAACTTTAAACCACGGTTTTCCATTTAACCGTGGTTTAAACGCCGTCATTTAAAACATTTTTTCTACTAGTGATTCATTTCGTATCTAGGCGATACCATATGTAATCATTCTACAAAAGTAATATAAATATATTATATATATCACAAGTGCATAAGAAAAGTACTACACACATGGGTGTATATACATCATCAAACAGGTATCTCATAAGATACATACATACAGGTGCACATCACACACAAACAAACCAACAACGTACGCCCCGCGTACCAAACATAACCACAAAATCTCGTATGCCCCGCATACCACCAATTCACTGTATGCCATGCATACGAAACAAACAAATAAACAAACCTCGTATGCCCCGCATACCACAAACTACTGTATGCCCCGCATACGAAACAACAAAACTTAGTGCACACGTGCACAGCCAAGAGGCTCTACCCCCTTAAAAGGGTTACGCCCCCGTACCCACAAGTACACAACAACCGCTCAACAAGGAGCGCTGGATACTTGACTCTCAAAGAGTTCTTCAACTCGTGGATTATCCTCATATTAGAGGGACGGGTATGACTCTAGCCCTTCCGGGCTCCACAATATATAAAGGTTGAGGCACTGAACTATTTGTGCTCCCTCCCAAGTTCGTTCTAATGGGCTCACTCGCTCCGTATTGAGGTGCAGACCCATGAACATAGGCTCAGTTTGCCTCTTTTCATTGTTGTGTATCCTCTCGTTTGGATCACTAGCATTCATGCGTGTGTCTTCTCTCACTGATATTCAGCTTGAGGTGTAATATGACATTGGCTATTGTTAGTACTTAGTGCTCTTTGCACTTGTCTTTGTAATACTAAGACGTACCAGCCTACATGTCCACGGAGATAAGGCCTGTCATCCGTGTCTCCTGGTGGTTTTGTTCCGGAGTAACACACTGTTGTAGTTCTTTTATACACACTC
The DNA here is from genome assembly GCA_023374045.1 of Limonium bicolor. NCBI lineage: Eukaryota > Viridiplantae > Streptophyta > Magnoliopsida > Caryophyllales > Plumbaginaceae > Limonium > Limonium bicolor. The sequence continues at coordinate 163,874,785 of CM041779.1, forward strand.
GTGTTGATATCCATTACATCTTCCCGTATTCCCACTAGATTAATAACTGCACAAGTGCAATACCAAAACACTCAGTCCTACAGAGTTGTAGAGGCGTAAACGCTCAGCAACTAATATCCAGTGAGTCAAACAGATAAGATGAGCGAATTATCATGTGAGTGGTACATTCCAAGTCCATTGTTCCTTGCTTAAGGTATCTCCTAGTATATTAGCTTTGTCTCTCATCATTGCGTAGTCACGCGTTTCTGTCCACATCATCATCTGGTAGATTTCCTCTAGATTACAAGAATTTGCTCGAACCTTATGAGGGTTCTACATAATATTCATCCATAATGGGTTTCCATGTTCCTATCCTTAGTGTTCACGTCCTTGAAAGGTTTCCCTGTCTTCACTGTATACTGTCTACTGCTCTATGTTGAAGGTTCTTGATTTCTCTAGCTTGTTGGTTTAACTGCGGCTCTTCTCGTCCATCTTCGAGGTAATCTGTCTTACTGTCCTTAGTACGGAGTTGACTACTTCTCATGTTCCTAACACTACTTGTCTACATACATGGGGTACCATACCGATACATTACTACTTACCCAATTAACTCATAATTAAGTCTGTCAGGCCCACATGCTCCTATCGGAGTGTGGCCGTCCCATGTCTCGTTTAATAAACTAGTAATGTCTGTCACGCGGGTATTGTGAAGTATTCTGTTGTCAAGCTCCCTTTGATGGATATCCTTTTTGTTATTTATTAGTTCGTGTTGTCGGTTATCTTGTTGTAAGTGCTATTGCCCTAGTGGCATCGGTGGTAATTCGTGCCACAAGCCGGCGTTATTCAGTTCGGTGTAAGTAAAATCTGTGCTATATTTAGCAAAATTGTTCTCCAAATTCGATCTCATTGAGTACAACTCATATTCCTTTCCTCCTTTTATCATGATCACATCTCATTCATAGTTCATATTCGTTCCCATCCGTTTAATTGGATATATTGCAGATTGCATAATAGCTTGAGCAACTTGGCTCTTCACTTCCCAACCATCCTCACTGACGGTGGTGCATCTACAAGGGTATGCTTGTCCATAAGGACTAAACATTCATCACTAGTAGTGATTAGCATTTAATGCGGGTATACACTGATGGTATTTGGCTAATAAGCCCTGTCTGAAAATTCTCGAACAATTAAACTGATGTGGTTTACTATTACAGTGGCTGTATAATCTCTTCAGTTGTAGTGGTTGGACTAACGGTCTTCCCAAGGTTTCACAGATTTCTAATCTTAAGGTTTGTATGAAAAATTGATATGAAAATTTTGGTATATATATAATAAGAGATTAAAAAAATAGTAGTAGTTTGCAGTTGCAGCACTTGCTGTGTAGCAAGTGCGCAAGACAGATGGAAATTTCAGTGGTTCACTTAGCGCTTGCAATAGCATGTACGCCATGCAGGTGGAAATTTTGATTCAGTAATTACCGGTCTCATTGACTCTCTGCGTCGTCGAGTATGGGCTGCATGATAATATAAGCATTAACATCCTGTTCTTATATATATAATCCGTCAGGTTCCAAGGTTACTCGTATCGAGTCCATACAACTAGTCTCAAAAGTCATATACAAAAGAGCGAGTGGTCAATAACACACTCCCCACAAATTTACAACATATCTCTATCTAACATCCAAGGTAAGTACATAACAAGGTAAGCAAAAGTCTTCCACCAGCGGTCTCATGGAGTTCAGGATACTCCATGCCCTATCTACTCCCCTTGCCTCTCTGGGCTCCAGCATCAGTAGATGTCTGGTCATCCTAAACGCCTCGTGGTATTCCAGATCCTCCACTAAGGTCTTCTGAGTATTCCTTGGTGGCCTGTAGTTACGGCCCTCAAGGTTCATCCAGCACTCGAACTCCCGGTGGCCCTCTTTCTTGCAGCACCGACACTCAACTTTGCGGCCACTGCAGTCGACCCCAGGATGATCCTTCCCACAACGCTTGCAATAGAAGTGGCGCTGGGGCTGTCCGGTGCCTAATGGTAGTATTTAATTTAAGTTAAAATCTGATGATATAAAGATTACGGTTACAATTTAATTTAAGAGGTAGGTGTTCTCACCCTTAGGAGGCGCAGATCTCAGAGGCTGAGCATCTATAGCTGGGCCGGTCAACCGAAGGACGGGCTCTTTCCCTTTAGCTCCCTGGTGACCCTGCTGCCCCTTCTTCTGAAAGAATTTTCTGTTCAAGGTTTCGGGTCAGCATTCATAAGTATTTAATATGGTAAGTAGTTTAGAATGGGATAAGTCCTTACTTTCCCTTCTTCTGGCTATCGCCTGGAGATGCTCCTCCACCCTCAGACTCTCCCTCAGTGTTCTTCCTCTTCTTGGCCCCGAGAGTCTCTTCCCGAGTCTGGAGCATTAGCTCCGTCCTCGAGGCAGCATCGTAACACTCCTGGAATCTCATTGGTAAGTTCTCACAAAGTTAATCGGTAATGTAGTAAGTAAAAGAATTTATGACTTTCATGTTTATACCTGGATAGTAGGATAGAAGGTAGCTGAAATACCCCAAACCTAGTTATTTTGTTTAAACATTTAAATATGAAATATTAGACTAAAAAGAGTCTTAGAAATATTGGTAAACAATTTAAACAATAGAAAACACAAATGTGCTTTAAGGTCAATTAAGGCTAAAATGTGCTCTAAGCTCGGGATAAGCTTGGTTAAGACCTAATGAACTTACCAAGACCTTATTTATATACTAATGAACATATTACCAATTACCAAAGAAAACCAAGCTTGAAAACAAGTTAAAAACACAAAATGTGCTTTAAGGAGTCTTAAAGCACATTTTTGAAAATTGTCTTGTAAATGAGTTTTGAATGGCTAAATGTCCATCATTACTCTTTAATTAACATGTGTACTATATAGTATCACATTTGGAGGTCTATATCAATGGGAAATCAAAAATTTCACTTCTAAGTGCCTTGTTTTTATGAATAGTGATTTTAATAAGCTAGTTTGTAACATATGTTTGTATAAGTAATTAAATTGACAAATAAAGACTATAATACCCCTAAGTACTATTGGGGGCCGGTTTTCTTAAGGGTGGTGACTCACCACTCTCTTGTTAACATATAAAGTAAATAAAGATAACTAATTAAAGTACTTTTTACTTTAAAACTACAAATATCTTCAAAAAGTAAGTTTACCTTCATTTCTCCTTCTCCTTGTATTCACACGGTTCCATGCTCTCTTCAACCTCTCTCTTCATTCTCTTCCACGGTAATACCACACCACCACCATTAACCTCATCTTTGATCTCTTGTAAAATCTAGCTCACTTAACAATCAAAAACAAACACCACCACCATTCTCTTAGTCTCATCAAGCTCTTCATTCCTATCTTCTCAAAACTTCAAAGCCCCATTTCGGTGCCATGGAGTTCCACCATTGAAGGAGCTTGAGCTTGTATTTCTACATATTATTACTCTCCCTTTGCTTCTAGGTAAGGAATCTCAAAGAAAAATCATGTTTCCTCCATGTTTTTACCTTGACCGAAAATGCCCATTAATGGTGCTCTTTGTGTGACTTTGTTCTAGCTTCATTCCAACCTTTCATGGACTAGGTGGAGTCCTCTCTTGATATATATTCAAACTCTCTTCAAAGACCAAGGTAAAACAGCTACATTGATGTTTTTTGAAATAATGTAAACTAGGGTTTACAATGAGGTTAAGCTTGGAGCTGTATACTCATTTCAATGTTTGTATATTGTTTAGTAGTTGACAAGGAATCAAGTACCTAGCCGATTTCTAAACAAGAAAGAAGTTTGTGTGAAAAGAGGTAAAAATACTAACCTAATGTAGTTTAATGCCTTAGGAGAAATGAGCTTATATGCTTGTTAAAACTACCTAAAGAGCAAATGGTAAATGACCTAGTGAAATGTTCTCAAGGAGACTAGTAAAAGAACATATGTCTTGTTGTATGTATTTGCAGGTCAAAGGCATATATATTGTGGAAATTCAGTGTTTAAGAGTTTTGCACTTTAAGGGCCTAAGAGCCATGCATTTTAAGGGCCTAAGTGCCATGCAATTTAAATTATGCACTATATTGTGATGTAGTGTAAATTTGTGAAACTTTGTGTGTGAGAGTGTTCTTGGTGAATTTAGGTGTTCTTGTGTACTTGATGGAGAAACAATGTGTTTTGGATTAGTAATGTTCTAGGAGAATCCATGTCAAAATTTAGGTAAGAAGCAAGAAGTTCTAAGTGTTTACATAAGGTTTGGTGAACTAGAAATGTTGGAAATGCCTAAGTATTTTACAAGAGGAGAAATAATGTCTTAAGGTGTCTAGGTAAACAAAGGGACTTAGACATCAACTAGGGTTTAGATGGTAAGAAATGATGCTTGGGAGATGATGTTGAAATGAGGAGAAAGCATTTTGGGATAGTAGCTATCATAGGTATGAAACACCACTTGAAAAACTAAGGAGGAAACAACATAGGTTTTAGGAATTTCGGTATGAAATGAGTAAGTGTTTAAGGTGATAGATAATGATTTTCATGGATGTTGTATGTGGATGTAAGTGTAGCAAATGATGTTAGGAATATTATAAGTGTTAGAGGTTTGAGGGGGGGAATTTGGTTAAGTATTTAAAGGCTTTGAAAGTGAGTGTTTTGCCTTGTCCGACATCCGTCCGGACATGGACGTTCGGACAGGCCTGTTGCGTGAAAATTTTCATAGTCTCGACTTGTGTCCAACCTTGGGAAGTCCGGACACAAGTTCGGACGTACCTGCTCCTACTTTGAAATTCTCTCGACCCATGTCCGAACTTCCGAAGTCCGGACACAAGTTCGGACAGGCGTCTGTTTTCAGTTTTGAGTCTCGACTTGTGTCTGAACTTGGGAAGTCCAGACACAAGTTCGGACAGGTCACTGTATGGACCAAAAACTTTGTTTTAAAGTAGAGAAAGTTGTCTAAAAATGGTGATTAGTTAGTAATGGTGAATGAGGTTAATTAAGACATGTTAGGAGTGTTATAATGGTAATTAAAATGGTGAAGAGTTATAACAAGTGTGAAATAAAATAAATAGATATGTGAAGTAACAAGTTAACAATGGACTAGTGCGTTAATTAACCGACGTTACTAATGTGTTTAGGATTCTCTCAAGGTGGAAACGAATCGAGGCAAGGACCAAGGTATGGTTTTCTTGCAGTCTGTTGCCTACCGGTTTACACCGGCTTGTGTGTTGTTTGTTTTTCTGTGTGTTATGACTTTGTAAGATTAAACCATGTAAAGAGTTTACAGTTGTTAAATATTATTTATTGATAAGTATGACTCTCTCCTTCCCTTGTGTGTGTCTAACAAGACTTGACCTATTATTGTGATTTGTGTATTGAGTTCAATAATGAACTGCTGACAAGTGCTAACGGGGGAAGTGAGGAGTCCGGTCTGTTCCGGCCACGCGTGTGAGTATGGGAGTCGATGTCATAACCGGTTCGATTCTCTTTGTATGTTATGGTTGTTTTCCATTTGGTTTCCAACCTTCCCTTAGCTTAACCAAGGCTATTTTACTGACTCACGTCGGGCCACAGGGGCATACTATATGTTATTTCGGTGGGCTTGGATCACTATATCCGAGGCACCTTGTGTTAAGTTATTCGTTCAATCTAACAGAACGGTAACGAGTTATGTAACGAGCTTAGCATGAGCATGGCAACATTCTCTAGGCTCTGTGGGGACTAACTGTGTTGGTTCTCTTCCTAAAAGGAATTGTTCTTGTGTGATGCGTGTGTTGTGTGTACAATACCCATGTATGATATATATGTATAAGTTGTGTGTTTTAAAATGAATGCCATGTCATCATGACAATTAGTTTGCGCGCATCCCGGTAGCCGATGGGCTGCGCGTTAACCATACCAGCCAAGGGTTGCTGACCCCCTCGGGGGCTCCATATTTCTTTTACTGCAGGATGAGGATCAAAGAAGCGGAATGACTTTAGATTCTAGGATGCAGGTTTACTTTTGGTTACTTTTGGATGTTGGCCCAGATGCGCCTGTGCTCCCGTGGCGTTATGTATTTTAGTTGTGAACGGTTTACAGTGACAGTATACAGTAAAGGATGTAAGTAAACACTCGGTATTATGTTGATGTATATATGGTTATTAATTCTATGCTCGGGAGTCTGATCATCAGACCGGTACACTAGTATTTATTCAGCCTTGTTAACCACGTGGGTGGTTGACGGCGTTGTAGCACCAATCGTTTAGTTATTGTTTAGTTGTTTAAATTCCGCTGCGATTTCAAGTAATGTTATGTGCGTAGTAGGGGTGTTACAAAAAGTGGTATCAGAGCGAAGTATCGCTCTGATGACTAGAATACCGAGCTTAGGGATATACCGAGTTAGGAAACCTAACTACAGTTACTTAAGTGAACAGTTATGGAAAGGTTAACCACTAACTAAGTGTGGAGATACCTTATTATCGGGAAGCGTTAACAACCGTTGACCGATAAGTGTGCAAGCATATTGCTAATGAATATTCATGTGAATTTAGATGTCAGGTCGACCGAGAGGTAGAGGCCCGTGCAATGGAGATACGGGTGACCAGGGCGAGAATACTACGGCTCAGGTTATGGCTGAGGCAGTAGCAGCCGCCGTAGCCCAGATGGTACCCCAACTTGTAGCTGCGATTCAGCAGGGGCAAATGCCCGGAGTTCAACCACCACCACCGCCACCGCCACGAGAGAACAACTGGTCAAGGCGTTGACTGATCTGAGGCTAAAGTGGGAAAGTTTATAGTAATATACTCCCTCCGTCCCACCTTGACCGTCCTATTATTATTTGGACATGTCGTTTGACTCAATTTTTAACATATAAGATAAATTAATTTTGAAAATTTAAGTTTTGCATATGATTCCTCTGATAAACTATATAATACAAAATTTAGTTTTATAAAATTATTTTACCTTATATGTTTAATATTGAGGTGGAAAACGTGCCAAAAGCAACATGACACTTATGACGGGACGGAGGTAGTAATTGAGTAAAATAGGTGAGCCGAACAACCCAGGGTGCTTTCTTTAAAAAAACAAAAGAGTTCTATAACTGCTATTATTATTCTGTTTTTGATTAACTGCTTTTTTTACTATTTTGTTTGCATTAAGTTTTCAAACCACAATCTCCCTAAAAAAATGATAAGTTTCTGTTCAACAGTCTAATTAGAATTCTCAGTTAATTTGCACTATCAGTTAAACCACAGCAAGGTCCCCAAGAGTTCGACACCACACTTCCACAATTCCGCAAACGATAGATACACTGCCTAAGTGGTAGAAGTTGTAACACTACTTTTTCTAACCAACAATGCTCAAAACATATTCAAATTGACAAAGTTATATGCAACAGAAGTTAAGAAGAGAAGAAATATGTAATTTGTTGTTCTTGGATGCTCTTTATACCAAGAGCTTGGGCAGGTTTAAAATGAACAGGTTAGGCTAAGAGCTTGCCCACTAAAGAAGTTTTTTCAAGAAGAAAAATAAAATTCGCTAGTACACATATATAAAAAGACAAATCACAAAGCAAAAAATTAACTAAGTAATTAAAAAATGAAAACTTACCATTATCCAGAGATGCCTAGTTTAGAAAAGAAACCCGTGAACAATTGAGTTTTAGCTGCATTAAACTAAAGTAAGTTATATAGCAAGCACTCATACAGTTGACAAAAAATGTGCATATATGACCAATATCAGCTGAATATCAAAAATTAGAGTGATGACTAAATACTATCATAGCACCTGAAGACCATTTATTCTCATAAAAACATTAAAGGTTTAATGTGTCCCGTTAAGAATCATCAATATTCTTGGAATAACTAATGTTGTGGAACAACAATTACAATTTAGGCGTACCTTTAGACAAAGATCAAACTAGCTCAACACATTTCAGTAGTTTTAAATTGGCCCGTAACCTATTAACATATCCGAATCTCATAAGTTATAGTTGAATATAAATTATTCAAATACTGGGATTCTATGAGCATTGCTATATGTATCTCTTGGAAATTTATTCTCAACAATTCAACCAAAATTTGACTCGAACGTTAAAACAAAACAAACATATCCAGTATCTTATTAAAGTTGAGTTTGAAAATTTTGAAAGTTCCGCAACTAATAGCATAAGTTTCTTTTCAGAGATAGTATTTTACTTTTCATGACTCTCGATCATATTACAAGTCGTCAACTATAAAAATATAATCATGTTCATATGCTATCAAACTGAAGTTTTGCAACAGGCTACAAATATAGGATGCACGATGGAAATCAAACCCCAAATCTTTGTTTGTGTTATTTTTAAACAGCAAAGTAAACCCTTAATATTTGGTAAATTATTATAAATATAAGATCTTAAAACATACGAGGCCTTGTGTTTCACAAGAAAAAAAGAAGAATCGAGCCTTTAACGAATTTGCAACTACATTTAGCTGTATGAGAGATGAGTCTAATTACCTCCCAAATACATCAGGCTCTCCCCTCCCTTGATAAGACTGTTCGCAGTCTAACAGCTCCGATGCTTAGGCGAATTAAAACTATATCCATTTTAGAGCTTTACCTGTAACAATAGACCCAAAAGTTAATTTCTTCAGGGGAAGAAGAGAAACAGTAGAACACAACAGCATAGGACCTAAATTTGGTTTTGAATCGACAATAACCGAGCAGAGAGACTTGAGATCCGACGCGCTTCGCTTCGTTGATATCAGATGGTAGACAATTTTTTAGACACTTAAAGCAAAAGACGAGGAACGAGGAAGGAGAGATAGACTTACTCAGACATACAGTAGAAACCCTGAGATCGATATCGGTTTGTGGTTGCAGAACGGAAAAAGTCAATTTTTGATATTTGGTTTGGGTTTTGTTGAATGGACGGAAGTGCGCTGCGCGCCGCAGGGATAGACGAGAAGAAAAGAAACACTTTGCTGTAGCTAACCTAAGCGCCTCTGCATTGAGCCAAGGAAGTTTTTCAGGCTTTAGTACATTTAAGCTACCGAATTATTTCACCAGTAGTGTTTTTTTTTTTTTTTTTTTTGAAACAGAAAAATCTGGGGAAGTTTTTTTAAAAAAACAGAAAAAGCTAGGAAAGTTATTTGACCAGGTTTTGTATTACAACGAATGAAAACTTATGACTACTTACACTGGGATCGGAATATGATAGCATCAACATCAAACAACCCATCTGTTATTAACCAACAAAAAATTAAAAATGACATATATGAAAATTAAGCAAAATATCTGAGAGAGATGAAAATAATACTCTTGTTTGATCTTCTTGTTTATTATTTGGACATGTCGTTTGACTTCAATATTAACATATAGATGATATATATTTTACAAATTTAAGTTTTGTAATAGAATCCTGTGAAAAACTATATTTTGTACAAATTGTTATTTTATGAATTAGTTTATTTTATATATTTAATATTGAAATGGAAAAACGTTTCTAAAAGTAAACAAGAAGGTCAAAGTGGGACGGAGGTTAGTAGAAATTTTAAAAATAAAACTTGTATTAATAATACACTATTGAGAAGAACCATTCCAAAGTTTCTTTCATTCAACATGCTCGATCAACTTAAGTTTATTTCTCTATTTCAAAAAAAAAACTTTAAAGTTTATTTCTATATACACACTAACAACAATCGGATAGTAGTAACACCCTCATTTCATTCTATTATATACAAATTGTACAGCTCAGTAAAAATTCATGTAAAATTAAAAATATCATGATGCAGTTATTAAAAAAAGTAGGATAAAAATATACAAATTCTTCGTAAATAGATTGACAATTTTATAATCTCATTAGTCTCACGTCGAATATATATCCATTGTAAAAAAAAAATAACATATAAACTGGAAAGTGAGAAGGTAATCACGTTTTGTGATTCCCTCCATGAAAGTTGGTGATTAAACAATTTCAAGTACCAATTTATTATGGATACTGATGAAACTAATAAATTGTTGTCCGTGTAAAGGGAAAATTTTGAATTTAATTCATATTTATGAGATTTTCAATTTTTATTTACTAACATTTTGATTTGATATTAGAATATATATAAATTTTTCGTATCCCCTTTAGATGGTATATTCTTTTTAAAAAATAATTAATTGATGGCTTAAAATATACAAACATAAATTAAATAGTTCTGGAATATATAATTCATTTTCTATCGCAACAAATATTATAAGGCACTCACTGAGTAAATAACAAAAATAACTTATATGGAAATATTGTTAGGGAAAGATACACAGTTCACCCATGACGTATATTGAGAAATTATAATACCTCACCCATGAGCTTTAGTAAATTAAAACCTACTAAATAACTGTTGTTTCCGATCATGCTTAAGAATTACCAATGAATCTTTATTAAAATTTTGATAGCATAGGTATATATTGAGACTATGGAGAATTGAACCGGACAAATTAGACGAGAGATTCATTTATGAGATGTTTTGCATAATTAAGGGCAAAGAGTTTAATGTTGTCTATGACTAAGAATGACAATGAGACCGATAATTTTTAGCCTGAATATATCGAGTGAGAGTGATATCAGATTCGGAATGTTATCTCTATGGTGAATAATGGAAAGATTTCCCATCAACGGTGAATTCCATGGTCAATACCCTCTTAAGGGTGTTTGGCGAGGTTGTTCCCTGAAAGAAGTATATATTGAGGTTCAGCGGTGGATCATTTGGTGTTGCGTGCACGCTACTCGATGTACTTGGTCTGGCCAGCGTGCTGCTGGACCTCTTCTTCATAGGCGAAAAATATTGTGAGATTGGATCTTCCTCTTCTCCTGTTAAATTTAGAAAAAATAATGAATCAAATAAAGTATAATGTGTTAGTATGAATGAAAGTTAAAAAAAGTAAGGAGGGAGGTCGTCCCCTGAATTTGTACAAAATGTGTCTGGATGATCAAAAATTATAAAATTGGTAATTAAGGAAAAGACACACAAGCCGACTTCATTCCAATAATAAATGTGATACTAATCATTATTTAGTCGTGATTGCATATTGTGGGGAAAATGGAGAGAAATTACATCGGATTCAAAAGGGAAACATAGCGTCAGTGGATAAATAAACTACTAGTCATTACACAAATGCAGTTACTAACTCGGGGAAAAAAGGGGTACATCCGAATCCAAAAAGGGAAATATGGTAGTTTATCCTAATTAATCTAATGGAGGCTACTACGAAAATCAGCCCACGGTCTTCTTTCGCTTCAACTTTTCTTTCTCTAGTTTCCTTTTCTGAGTGGCTGATAATAGAGGTTGTAGATTCTACACAATGGGGAGGTTGGGGTCTTGTTCGATCACTCGATGGCCTCGAGAATAAGCACCAATAACTCCTTTGTCAACCCTGTCTTCTAGTCAAGCCTTGTATTTATCATTCAAACCTCTATAGGGAGCGTAAACATCGTAGACTGGCCACTTCAATCCCGAATCGTAACACGGCCGATGTTATCTAATTGTAACATCGATGAATTGGTGATCTTCAAATCCAGACTCCACCGCCCCAGGGATGGTTTGCTCGCGCCTGAACTGTCGCATTGCTCCCAGTGGGTCAATGCGAATCATTCCATTGTGATAAACCGGTCAAGTTCAGAAGAATCATTCCATTGTGACTTGCTGATCAACTGTCCTCTCTGTGCGTCCTAAACCTTGATGATCCACTCAATCTGCTCTTCAAGGTAAATACCAAAAAGAAAGCTCTCCATCCGTCTGACAGGGTCAACTCCGCCTTCTTGACAACATGTACGTGTTCATGTTAAGTGTCACATACTGGTCATCCATTGGTAGTCTCCTTGATGGTCATACATCCAAATTTGTAGTAGCAATGGGTTTTCTAAAAAAATTGTCTTTGCATCTCCTGTTTCCTTCCAACGATCCAAAGCTCGAACAATCTCTACGGTGACCACAGACCCAATCACTCAGACCATCTTCTAAAGCTTTCAGCAAATAAATGACTTTCGAGTTCATCCGTAGGTCCTCTGACGAAAGAGATGGAGATTCATAATGTAGAGATCTAGGATATGTTTTCTAGTCCTTAACCCACAATAGGGTCGGTTGAATAACTCAAGCATTTCAGGCAAATTCAAGCTCATATCCTTGAAGTTCCTCTCCTCTACTATGTCCACTTAGGGAACTTGGCCACACAGTTCGAAATCCCTCCCGTCTAGCAGGGATAAATGGGATGCTTTGGTGAGGTTTTATCTTGAGGAAGGTGTCCATCTCAACTAGCAATGTGACTAGCTCTTCCAATTGAAACAATACAGGTGGTTGTTTGGATCCCAGTATGTGACCGACTCGAACAGGGGTTCATGAATCAGGTTGACCTTGCATAATTGGGCAAGTCCCTTTAGGAGAGGCTCACAAATATTCTTTATTGTTATGCAACGATCAAGAAGCTCCTGAGCGAAGTCCTTTTCTCTATTCAACTCCTTTTGAAAGGCTGAGACCCGGATATGCTTTCCTGATGTTGATCCTTTATTTGCCTGTTTTTGGACCTTTTTACGCTTCTTTTCTCCAGGCACGGACACTAATCTGTTGAACATTGTCCCTATAAAAGAATGTAAAGAAATCGAAAAGAAGGGGGAAAGAAGGTGATGAGTAAGAATTAGGGAAACGACCAACAAAACAAAGTTGGTATCGTCAATATTCGTGGAAATGAGAATACAAAAAAATTAGAATATGTTGTGACATAAAAAGGTTTGAAAACTGGTTTTAAAAATAACATCTTAAAGAAGTTTTTAAAAGATGAATTGACGGGTTTCAAAACCCCAAATGCTTATGAGTACAATTTAGTGGGACACTAAATTAAACGAGCTTGTAAAGCAACTTTAAGAGACATATAAAGGAGAATTCCGAACATGTTTTGCAAAACTTAAAACAAATTGGTATGAAAAATTGGGTCACATAATGCAGATAACTTAAATTAAATCACGGCTAGTTTTGATGTGAAGCTGAGTGAGTGTGAATGATTGGAATAATCACCTTCCGGATCAATCGATGATCCCTTCCCACCGGGGGAACCATCATCCCTTCACTATTCATATCTCGGGATTCATCCTGTTATGCCTTATGGGGCACATCATTGAGATAATCCGTCATAAAGTGCTTAAGTTCAAAAGGTCGGGATACCTGAAGTGATACAGTCACAAGAGCAGGATCGGGGATTATCACAACATACCCACTTTTCAGAAAACTTGGGGAAGTATTGCATGGGATCGGGTCTCCCATCCTCTGTACAATTAAGTGTATCTAAAGCCCAAATTATTCATTGACTAAGTTTTATCATGAATGGGTATCTAATAAATATGGGATCCTCTATGAATTGGTAGCGTGACATTAGACTTTAGAAACACTCATAGTGCAGAGGAATGCATGATGAACCAGCCCATGCAATCTTCAGGGAGAGACAAAAGGTGGTCAAACACTCAAGAGATGAGCTCAATGCCCAAAGCTGGGCAAACCAGGGTTTGCGAACAGAGAGTAACTATAAACCAAAGATCAAAACTCTAAGTCCCGATTTCCATTGTACAATTACGTTTTCAGGTCTAACTATGAGATGGGAGAGAGCGAGTAATAGTGAAGAAGAATAACACATAAAAACAACAAATAATAAATTGCTAAAATGACAAGATAATGAACTAGGCCTATGCTATGTCCCGGTGTGAACTTCCTAAGAGTCACCACTGGATATGTGTTCTTCTTTTCTGAATCAAAACTAAATGGTTGGTTGGAGACAAGTAAAACTGACAAAAAAAAACAAACAGAGAAATGACGGTGGGGGAGTCGAGATGATCGAATCAAAAAAGAGCAAATTGGGGGGGGGGGGGGGTTGACATTGACACCAACGAGTCTTCGGTAAGGTCAAAACTTGACATGCCATCTTCCTTTGAGGTTCCATTTGGCAAAATAATACAAAGAACAACATAACACTAAAACATGAGCAAAACTGAAAATTTTCTTTGAAATCAGCAAGCAAAATAGAGGAACGACAATCAAACACAAGCAGGTTAGAAAGTGTAGAGAAATGTGTGGAGAATTGGCGTGAACATCGGAAAAAAGAAAGTCCGGAAACACCGTAAATATCCTCCTCGTTTAGCCATTTCCTACTTGATCCTTTGGCAGGGATGATAATGGCAAAATAATAGGGAGCCGCAGATAAAACAGAGAGGGGGATAGAGGAAATAACTTTCGAAATCCAATAGCAGAAACCTGTTGCAAGAAAGGAGAACGAGAGCATACGAACGTCAAAAATTACATCTCCGAGATACTTACCCTTTGTGAACAATGGAAGAAGATGCACGATGGAAAGAAACGATACAACGGATGGGGAAGTAACTCTAGAGTTTGAAGGGTTGAGGTGTAGTTCCCCTCATTAGTTTTTGGATGCACATATATGAACAAGGAGGAAGGAGCTGAAAATGTAGCTGGTTTTGTAAAAGAAAGTGTGGGAGTATATTCTATCGGTTGAGCTTATAGTAGGGTTTTGGAGGTCTCTGTGTACTTCAATAATGGACTGGAGACTACTAACCTAATTATGGGCTCTGTTTGGGGTGGACCGGATCCATATTCAAAAGGATGGGTTGTGTTTGGTCGGGGGGTGACAGGATAAGGCCACGTTTGGGCGCAGTAGTCAACAAAATAAATAAAATATTTGCGTCTCCTAGGGTTCAAACTCAAAACCTTCAACCTCTCTCTCGTATGCTCTTACCAATTTTGCTAATGATTCAATTTAATATATGGATGCATGAAATAATAGATGTGCTCTAACACGAGCTGAAGGAAGGAAAATAAAAAACACCCCATAATCCAGTCATGATTCAAACCCGAGACCGATAACCTCCCTAGTGAATGCACTAACCAATTACGCTATTTCAGAACTCGATACACATGTGAGAAATATTACTAGAGTTCTAATCCGAACTGAATAAGTTCTTTAAAAAGCGTTGTTGTTTTAAACGCAATATGCAATAATATGAAACGATTATATCTACATAATTGTTTTCTCCCCAAGTATCATGAAATCGTGGGATAAATAAATAAAAAACAAAATAAATCATTAAATAAATGAAATAAATAATAATAAGTACATGAAATAATGAAATAGTAATAATATAATGGAAATAAAAATACAAGTGAAGCTATAAAAATGTAAATTGAATTAGATATGTACGAGTGACGGAAAATAAGATAGAATAAACAAGTAACAAAATAAAGGAAATGACATGAAGTTTTAGTTATTCTAGCGACAAAATGAAATATACTAATATGAATAATAATAGTGAAAGAGTACCGAAAATGATAGAAATAATAATGAAAATGATGATGATAAAAGTAAAAGTAAATGCTAGAAGATAAGTAAAAATAGTCATAGATGGGATAAAGTAAATAACTGATAACATCAAATGAAAGAAGACTAGAACACACAAATCAAAGGGAATTCTTTTCCATTCCTCTCCATTCCCTTTCCTGATTCCATTCTGTTTCCCCCGCTCGAAACAAACGCCCCCTAAAGCTATAACATCTACTATGTTTAATTGTATTCTTTGTAGATTTTATTTACTGAATGTTAGACTTAGGGGTGAGCATTTGGTTATTTGGTTCTACCCGAAAACCGAATAAGGAAAAAAGTTCAGTTTTTTTGTTTTTGTTCGGTTCTTCCCGAATAACCAAATTTTAGTTTAAGAACCGAATAACCGAGAACCGAATAACCATTTTTTTTTAAGTTGGAACCGAAAACCGAACCGAATTATAACCGAGAACCGAATTGCAAAAAAACCGAATTACAGGAAAAAAAACCAAATTACAAAAAAAACCGAATTACAGGAAAAAAGCTGAAATTTTGTGCAGAACTAAATGACCGACAAGGCAATTCCACCTGCTAATGCTATGACAAGATCCAAATCTAGACTAAATCTTATGTCATTACAAGATCCAAATCTTTCAAAAAAAAAATTAACATAAGTAAAAACGAAATTAAGCTGTTATCTAGACATCAACAGTAACTTGACAATTCTCTCTACTTCAGAACAGTAGAAAGACATCACAATATGTAGTTCCTCAAGTGGTAAACGCAGCTGGCATTGGCAAAGATCCTTCAAGAGAATTCAAACTCAAATTCCTATTTATGGCATTACAATTCAGAAGCTTCGTAGATGAAGAGTAAGCAAAGACATATAGGTGAGAGCATTCCTGTAGTATCACTATAACACTAAAATTTTCACTGTATATGCTGTTGCCACTCACATACATCTTAAAAGCTATTAGCTTCTTCACATCACATGTATTCAGGCTTCCAATCATATTAAACAAGATAATAATATCTTGCTACAACTTACAGGTAGCAGCATATGGTAATTATATCTCTGAATAAACTTTAAGAGTCACGTATTACTGGCAATCTAGCTCCTGAGTATACAAAGATAACAACGGTAACACTATAAGAGACAATAAAAGATATAACAGAAAGATATTAACAAATTAGAAGATTAACAAACCATAATCATGAGACATGAATCATACCGAATCTGAAGGTTGAGTACCCAAAACCTTTTACCAATATCAAATTGGTAAATTCTGAAAATGAAAGATATTAACATATTAGAACATATTATCACACTTCAATAAATTTCAAACCAATAAAAGCTATACATTTAAATACCTTTTTCCATTTCTTAAACAGATTCTTCATCTTCCTCATCCCTAACACATGAACTCTTCAACCAAACTTGAGAGCATATGAGGGTTTCCACCATACGAGGGCTTAAAGAGCTCCAAAGTCATTAAGAACTCTCCCACCAGTACTAAATGTTGATTCGGATGCGACAGTAGAAATATGAACAACCAAAACATCACGGGTCATCTCACTAAGTATGGGGTAGGTGATGTTGTTTTGCTTCCACCACTTTAAGATATCAAGTTCTCCCTTTATTGGCTTCTCCTTCAAATATCTATCCAAATCAGATAAGTCATCATCAGTCTCTATTAATGAATAGAAACTCTTCATCTATCTCATACACCAACTCCATCTCTTAAGTTTCATTTCCAATGTTACAAGATGTATTGTGTTTGGCTCACTTGATTCAACTTTCTTCAACTTCCTCTCATACCACTCAAACAACTCAATCAAACTATTTTTCACTTGTTGCAAATCGTTGTTGCCTTCTCAGGTTTTGAGGAAAACATTTCATTCATAACATACTCAATATACTTGAATTTTCGGCATGGATCAAGTATGCATCTTGTCGATATTACCCCAATACTTGTCAAACTTTTCCTTCACTTAACAGCCATGAACTTGATGAGTGGATCATCTTTAGCACACCACAGTTTCAGCCAACCAGCTAGTTGAACAATCTCAAGGAAGAAGATATTGAAAGTGACATAAGAGGAACCAGAAACCTTCAAGGTCAATAGATAATTTTTTTTAAGAAAAGCAATCGAGTTTCTTCTAATGGTCCAATCATTCTCATCAAGAAGACCACATTCAAATTCCACAACTCAAGGTTAAAGAGTGATTCTTTTCTGAATAGATCTCAAATGCTTTCTCAAATTTTTCATTCGTCTCCAACATCAAGTATGTTGAGTTCCACCTAGTGGGCACATCTAGACACAAAAGTGTTTTACTTTGTATCTTTGCCTTTCAATGAACTTTTTGAATTTCTAAAGCCTTTATGGAGACTTCTTTCACATGTCTCACAACAAATCTGATTTTTTTCATAACATTCTAAGCTCCTTCCTATTTTATCCCATCAACAACAAGGTTGAGAATGTGAGCAACACACCTCATGTGCATATGCTTACAATCAACAACTGCAATTCCCCATTTCTTCACTTTTTTCTTCAGATGCTCAATAGCTACATCATTAGCACTAGCATTATCAACCGTGACAGTAAAAACATGTTCCAAACCCCATTCAAGAAGACAAATCTCAATAGATTTGCCTATGTCCTCTCCTCTATGGCTAGTGATAGGACAAAAATTCTAAATCTTTTTGTGCAAACTCCAATCATTGTCTATATAATGAGCTGTGATGGACATGTAGTTCATGTTTTTCACTGATGTCCATGTGTCTGTGGTGATGAAAATTCTTTGTGAAGAATTGCGTAAAGTAGCTTTTAGTGCTACTTTCTCACCCTCATAGTTCTCAATAATGTCTCGAGCAATATTGAACCTTGAAGGTATTTGAAATCTAGGACAAGAAACTGACATCAAACACCTAAAACCAGCCTTCTCAACATGTTTAAATGGAATCTCATCTACGACAAGGTAGTAGGCAACTGCTTTTTCAAAGCTGATTCATCAAATTTCCAACTACCTAAAGCCCCTTCAGCACTAATGACCAACTAAGACTGTGTGGTGGAATTACTGTCCTTAAGTTCACAAGCCTTAGCGTGTTTTTTCAATGAGTGATACGTGGTGAAATAATAATTATAGGTGTTATTAGCATTGACCTATTTCACCACTTTAAAGAGCATTTTGTTAATATAGGTGAACTTATACGATTTTGATTATAATATAGGTAAAAGCTCATTTGAGCAATGATTTTTGAAGATTCTCAAGACTTTGTGGCCAAGCTTTATAGCCATGAGGAGTGTGTCAAAGATAATGGGTCAAATGGGAACGATTTTGGTGTAGAAAGACCGTTTCTGGTGGAGACCTACCGTGAGGACCGCCCCTATAGGGCAGTCGAAAGCTCAAAATTCTCTTCTGGTCCGGACTGCCCCAGGGCGACCTCCCTTGTGGGCGGTCGAGGTTAAGTTCGACACAAGATTTGCTCTTTGGTCCGGGGCACCCCAGGACGACCGCCCCACGGTCGGGTTAAGTCTGTCGCGCGAGTTTTTTTCTGGTTCGGACCGCCCCAGGCCAACCGCCCTGTGGGTGGTCGGAACGGAATTTGCCTAGTTTTCAGTTTTAAAAACAGGAAACTTACACACACTTACACACTTTCATTTCCAAACTCCACACTTGAGAATAGAGAGAATAAGGGTGAAAAAGAAGAGAAAGGAGAGGAAGAAGAGAAGAAGGAAGAGCTCACCTTCTCCAAAGCTTCCAAACTCCATCAATGGCCTCTCCTTACTCTTTTCTAGTTTTCTCTACTCTATTCTTGAGTAGAACTCTATAGTGCTTTGGTATGGGTTTTTGACCCCAAACCCTTGAATGTTCTTGTGAATCTTGTTATGCCTTAATATAGTTGTTTCTCTCTTTATTATCATTCAATGCTCTTAAATTGATCTCTTGAGCGCATTCTTGGTGAACCCTTTCTACAATTTGGTTTTGAGTTAGGGTTTGTGACCAAATTGAGAGAGAAACCTTGATTTAAACCCCTAGGGTTAGTGGGTATTGGGGCTTTTATTTAGAACTTGCTTAATGTTATTTAATATGTTATAACCCTAATTGGTTTTGAAGGTTAAAATTAACTAAGTAAGACTTAGCCCATATTTGGTTTAGAGGGTTATTATCTTTGTTATGAAAATACAACTATGGCATAAGAAGAATTTCTAGCATGTTTAAGAATTTTGGGTGATTGCCAAATTCCCAAAGTACTTCTCCATCCATTCCGACAAACTATCATTGTTAGTTTAATTGTTGTTCTTTCAATTACTCAACCAACACAATCAAGCTTGCCTCCGCTAAACCCCAATTTACTGTTTTCATTTCAATTACTAATTAATGAGACTAGGAAGTTAGGACCAATTTCCTTGTGGATACGACACTTGTTGTACTACATCGATTAGGTGCACTTGTCTAGTCCTTGCATTTATTATATACTTTGCTATATAGTTTTTTGCACAACATTTGTATCATTTTATGATCATTATTATGTCATAATGGACCATTTTTAACAGATTAAACTCGACCATAGTCACCTCCCCCCAAACATAACACTTAAAGCATAAAAAATGTGTTTTAAGATAATACTTACCTTTAATTGTTTCCAAGTTGAATTTTTATCCACTTCACTCTCGGCCATATGTTATGTAACATAGGGGAATCAGATTTTTGCACCAACCAAGAGTTTAAATGGTATTTTACAAGTTCTAAAGTTTAGATTAGAGTTTTAACCTTGTAAATGACGATTCTTCCACCTTTGAACCTCTTATTTTTGGTCACCTTACTAAGGTGGAGACTCCATTTTTCAGCCACATTTTAGGAAAAGAAAAGGAAATAATTTCGGGTCTTTGTGATCCTTAACATAACAAAAGCATAAAGCACAAAATTGTGCTTTAGGAGGAGAAGTTACCTTTGGAGCTCAAAATGGACTTTCCTCTTCAATTTTCGGCCATCTAGGGAAAATTAGGATAACCTTAGATATAATGTAGATATATGGACATAAGATAGATTTAAGGCACTTAGAAACCTTAAAACATGATTTACCTTGAAGTCTCTTTGGAGGGTTTTCTAGCTTGAATTTCATCCAACCAAGGAGCTAGATGGAGCTTCATTTTATGTGTTAAAAATATGAATAAAATGGTTTAAAGAAGTGATGATTTCGGCCATAATTAAACAAGGAAGAAGATGGAGCGTTAGAGCATCTTTTTCCTTTTAACTTTGTTGAACTTGGCTTGGCTTCTCCTTGCTTACAGCCATTTTTTATCACCATCACCAAGACAGTATATTTCGGCTGTCATGAAGAAACAGGTAAGATCACTTTAGTTATAGATGAACAGACAGAAGAATGAAGGCACTAACAATTTTTAACAACTTAAGCTTATAACTTGAAGATCTGCAATGGAGAATCAAAGAAGAAGAAAAAAGGGCTTTCCTTTTGGCAGCTGCAAGGGAGGAGGAATGCTGTCGCATGGAGTGGCCAAGTCGAAAGGTGGGTGAGAGAATAGAGAAGTATAAGCGAGTGTGTATTGGAGTTCCCAAGGTAAAGTTAACCTGTGACTTAGGAAGATTCTTTCCAACAGCAAAATTACTTTTGAACTCTCTTTTCCTCTAAATTCGGCACCCTAGATTTAACCAACACCACCCTACTAAACCTGCACCTAAAAAACAATATAATCGCAGCGGTAAAATAAAAGACTGTCGCTCTAATGGTGTCACTGTTATCACTCGCCCATACGGGTGATAACTGTTACCTGATAATCAACATACGAAACGTATTCCCGCAGTGACCACAAGAGATAGATAGTAGTGCTAAAACAATTTTAAAACAAATCCAACATCAACATTATTACAAACCGTACTCGTGAGCAACTAATCCAAAAACATACACCTCGGTTTACAAAACCCGAGTCCATAAACAACTGTAGTCTCATACCGTACCAAGTCTAACAAGAACAAACAACAAACGTCGCGCCCCGCGTCGACCCTCTAGCTAATCACCTGCAATAAATATGGTTTGTGGTATGGAATCAGCCCCTGCTGAGTATGTTATCACATGCCCCGTCATGCCCCCTCGGACCCCTCAATTAATTGGTCGAGAGCATGGGGTTCATTACATGCGATACCATTTTAATATTTAAACTGTAAAACATTAACAGTAATATCCACACAAAAACATAACCATCAATACACATAATATATATACCACACAGTATAACCAGGGAACAACAAAGCGAAACGACGAGGATAATAAACAAGTATTAACTCCCGTCCTTGGTGTAGTAACCAATAATGTTCGCCACTGTAAAAGTAATAATTGTTCAGTTATACCTAGTGACAACGTCTCATTAAAACGACGTGCCTCTAATACCCATATATTATGGCGGGTCACCCAAGGCAGTAGCCACTCCAGCGGTAGAGTCTCCGACCAACGAGCCATCCAAACTCACGGGAAATTTTCTTGATACTTACGGACCCGTACGCGGACATCCTAGTATCGTTATTGTGATCACAGCGCGCACCAAGAGCCACATCCTCTTGGCTTTCCAATTTTGTTTAATCATACCATCGCATCGCATTACCAAATTTCTAACATAGTAGACTAAGGTCGTTAGTCTAAACCGGAGTCTGTAAACTCGGGATCCAATGTCAGATACAAGAGCGGCGTTAGCAAGGCCAATGCTCTGTATAAAAGTCTCGAATAATATATATATCTTATCCTAGTGCTACAACGTTTCCTGACGATCCTTATATTCTTATAAGATAGCACCATAGCCGCTAGTTCGTTTTATATATATAGGTTCATATATACGAACCAATACTGTTAACTCAACAACAGTAAATAATAAGCAGCTATAAATATACAGTTCACGTATATCTTTAACACATTCAGACAAACAATCTTATCACAGATCACACAGAAGTCTGAACTGAGGAAGACCTCAGAGACAATCAGAGACACGTAACAACATACCGTTCACCCAGAATATAGTACGGTGGAGTATGAAATCAGCAAAAGTCCGATGCTCCACGTGACGTCTCTAACAATCTAAGTAATACATAATGCTACTGATTAGAATCCTGTATAACAACCTAATTCTACGGCACCCCGTACCATCACTAATACCTCCCGGTTAATCCCCCGTATAATAACTGTCAATGTTTGTCGGGTTTCGGTTTAACTCAGGATTTGGAAAAACGTTATATTACATGTGTAGTTTCCTCGCGTATATTATATACTTAACGTTTGAACTTGTTATCGCATGTAACTTAATATACCTTGTGTATTGTATAGTTTGTTTCTATATTGCATGTATAATTCTTCACCATGTATTATACATCTCACCTTAGTATTTATTTTTCTAAGGTTTGTTTTTCCAAGTTTAATGGAGTATAATTCGTATATAAAATACCATGAACTATATAAACTCTTATTATTTCATGTATACTCCTATCATTAGAATTCCCATATCCAATGTTTGTGTTTCTTTTTCTTTTATCTCCTTTCTTTTAAATCATGGTAATATATAGTTATTGAACTATATTTTATTTTCCATAAAATAAATATATTTATTTATATATATGCATTATAGGACTATTTATTATATGGTAAGTCATTATAATATATATTCATTCTTTTAATGAATACCTCTTATATTATAAATGTATAACTCTTATAACATTAAAACCATATTATAAATTTCATTCAAAAAATAGTATATTTCGAACAGCACCTATAATTCTCAAATATTTACAAATCAACCCCATTTAATAACATATAGTTCTAATATCACCAAAACTATATATTATACATATATCTTCCATAAAACCTTATATATAATTCCAAAAATTACCAAACTATACCAAAAGGTTATAAATATTATTTTAACCTTATATTCCTCTTAATCTCGGTTTCACCACATTAATTACCCATTTGTAACAATGTTATGAAATATCTTATATTATACTTAGATAATTCATATAAACTCCAAATTTAACCAAATCAACTTCTAAAAATTCCTAATAACCTAAGGTTTGTACTAATCTCCATTTAGTACCCCTAGTTTTCGGAAATTACAATATCACCCCAAATATCATAAATCTTTTACAATTTAATAACTATCTTATTATAAGGTAGTATTTTAATTCCTTAAATTCTCCAAACTTAGTCAAAGTCTCCTATATAGTCAACTTGACTTCTAATACCCAAATGGGACCCAAACTTTTCGGTAATTACAATTCTTAACCTATAGTTTTCTATTTTTACAATTTTGACCCAAAACTTTATAAAATGTTATAATTTTTATTAAATTCATTTAAAAACCCTAAGTTTCTCTAAATTAAGCCCACGGCTTATTATTTAGCTAGTAATTACCATTTGGCCCCAAACTTAAATATATAAGCATAAATTAAACTAAATAAGCTTGTAAACTTAAATTAAAATGGCCTAATGACATGGCCTTATTACAACCTTGCTTCATAACATAAAATTACACATAAATGTCTCAAATAACACAATTAATTCTCGGCCTCACTTTGATTATATATTTTTTCCACATAATGTCATAATTTGACCATTATGTTAATTACTTTAAAATCAATTAAATGACTAGCTTAATTTATCTTAGTCAATTTTTCCATTCTAGGTATAAATAAACCCATAAATTACAAACACTTCGGCACATATTTATATATGCTAAGAATTACATAAAATCATAAGTTTAAGGTTTATACCTTGATAACTCTTGTATGAGCTCGGCACCTTGGAGTAAAATTCACCACAATATTTAGACATGTTTAATACACCAAAACAAGATATAGTTATACTCCAAGCTTGAGCTTAACCATAAAGAACAATTAATGTAAGATTTAAGGCAAAAATCACCTTAAAAATGCTTGGAAGGTTCCTTATGAATTCGGCCTGGTTTAGACACACCACAAGGTGTTAAATTCACTATATAAACATAAGGAACACTTAGACAACAACAAGCTGCTGTGGTAATAGGTTTTACCTTGGAAAAATGCCTAAAAGAGAGTATTTCCTTTGGATTTGGTCACCCTTGCTCCAAATGGTTAACCAACTGATTGAACATGTAAATATGAAGATTATGAGTGTATAAACTCACAAAAATCAGAAAAAGAAAACCGGATGCAAAGTGTAGAACCTTAAGGTATGTTTTTACCTTAAAATGTAGATTTGGAGTTCCTTGGCCCTCAAACTGAGTTCATTCGAGATTAGCTCTTGTTCTAACCTTATAATACGGGAATAAGCCATAGGAAAAGATAAGCCACGAAATCCAATGTTGGTAGTGAAAGAATGAAGAAAAAGGGCTAAAAATGACCTTAAATCATTACCTTAGGAGCTTATTGGATTGAATTGTCTTCCTAACTGAAGAACACAGCTTGGGAGAGTCCAAGAACTCGGACTCCACGTTTGGAATGGAGCAAGAGGCAAGAGAGAGTGAGATTTGGTGTTAAAAGGCATAAAATGATAAAATAATAATAGAATAGTAACATGGTGATCATCACATTAGCTGTCCAAACTGAATTATTGTCATTGTGTGCTGTCCTCCCTTCCTCCTTGCCTGCCGACACCCCTTGTATGGGTTGGTCAATTCGTTGACCAAAGGTCAAACTTGACAAATGTGCTTAAAATGGCACTATTTGGGTACTATTCACAATAAACTGTCAGTTTTGGATTTTTATTTTCAAACTTGGATTTAGACTTTTAAATATAGTCTATCATGTCCAATAAATGTTTTAAATGATATACTCATGTCTTTAAAATGACAAAAAGTCATTATCTTAGAGCTCATACACAAAAACGTGCGTTAAGGTGATTTCAGGGCACTTTTTGTGTCACCGTGTGTTTCTGAGCTTAGTTTTCTTTGAGAATAGTTTTGTTGTGTTCCTTACTTCATTACAATGTTTAGGAATCCACTTTGGATCCTATTTGAGGTCATACAATCTTCATGGTGTCTTAAAGCACATTTTTGGCCTTACCGATCTTAAGGCGTGTTTTGCCTTGTTGAGATCTTTTAGATTGTTCCCCAATAGTGTTAAGATGTTTAATAATCATCTTTAATCATTTGTATATCATTTAATTGAGTTTTTAAGGTTAGGGGTATTTCAGTCTACCCCCCTTAAAAAGGCTTCGTCCCGAAGTCCTTACTCATCTACAGTTCACCTAAGGAATCAAGTTCCACTATGTACTCAAACAGATCATCACTAGGGAGTAACTCCCACTAGGTTCAAAACTAGTATATATGTATCAAGATTGATACAGCACATATCAAATAACTGAACTCATGGTATAACTCATTGTAACATAGCACTAGACAAGGTGCACATCCAAACCATCAACAAAAAGTACTCAGCGGTACTATATATTTATTCTCAAACAGGTGCACTAAGGCACATACAAAGATGTATCAAACATACAATCATCCAACAACCATGTATGACGCAGCATACCACTAAAACACACCACAAAAATAAGACCTAGTGCATAACATATGCGCAAGCCAAGTGGTGTCTACCCCCCTTAAAAAGGGTTTGACCACGAACCCGTATAAGTATCACAGCTACTACTCGAAGAGTGCTGGGTACTTCGCTCTCATGGAGTCCTCTAACTCCCAAGTAGCCTCCTCCACCTCATGGTTCGACCAGAGAACCTTGACCATGCTAACGGTCTTGTTCCTAGTCTGTCTCGTCTTCGTATCGAGAATGCGGAGTGGTCCAACTCTAAAGTCTCTGGCTGCAAAACGTGCGATGGATGGGGCACATACCTCTTCAACTGAGAAACGTGAAAGACGTCGTGCACCCTCCCGAGCTCTGCTGGCAAATCCAGCCTGTAGGCTAATGGGCCCACTCGCTCCCTAATCGCATAAGGTCCAACATACTTTGGGCTCAACTTGCCCTTCTGCCCAAACCGGAAAATCCCCTTCATGGGTGACACTCTGAGGAAAACCATGTCGTCGGTAGTGAACTCAATGTCCCTCCTCTTGGTGTCTGCATATGACTTCTGCCGGTCCTGAGCTGCGCTCATGTTTCTACGGATCTGTAGGACATCCTCCTTAATCTGCTCTAGGTACTCCGGTCCTAGAAGCGTATTCTCGCTGGCCTCGTCCCAGCATAAGGGGGTCCTACACGGTCTACCATATAGTGCCTGAAACGGTGGCATCTGTATCGAGGAGTGGTAGCTGTTGTTGTAGGCGAACTCTATCAAATGTAGGCGCTCTAACCAACTCCCCTGAAAGTCTAAGGCACATGCTCTCAGCATGTCCTCCAGTGTCTGGATAGTCCTCTCACTCTGACCATCGGTCTGTGGGTGGAAAGCCGTACTAAGCTTCAGCTTCGTACCTAAGGCTTCCTGAACCTGTCCCCAGAATCTGGACAAAAATCGAGGGTCCCTATCAGAAACAATAGTCTTTGGCACCCCATGGTGCCGGATCACCTCCTTCTGGAACAAGTCCGCTAACTTAGGAACTTTCCAGGTATCTTTCATCGCAACAAACCTTGCCACCTTAGTCAAACGGTCCACAATGACCCATATCGAGTTCAGTCCCCCTTAGTCGGTGGGAGACCGACAACGAAATCCATGGAGATGTCCTCAAACTTCCAGCAAGGAATAGGCATAGACTGCACTAAACCTCCTGGTCTCCTATGCTCAAACTTAACCTTCTGACAGGTCAAGCATCTAGCAACATACTCAGCTACATCCTTCTTCATCCCGCTCCACCAGAAATGGACCTTCAAGTCCTTGTACATCTTAGAAGAACCTGGGTGGACGGATAAGGAAGAGCTATGAGCCTCCTGGAGTATCTTCTCCTTCAGATCAGGAGACGACTCCGGAATACACAACCGGCCATTCAGCCGAATCATGCCATCATCACATAGTTCGAAGTCATACTTCAAACTCTCGAAACAACCATCCAACATCTTCAGCCTGATACTCTGCATGTAATGATCACTCTCCTGTGCAGCTCGTATCTCATCGATCATGCTGCTGTTTGCTAACAACGAAAACAGTGAATGAGCTCTACGGCTCAGGGCGTCAGCTACTACATTCGCCTTGCCCTCTTTATATCTCAGGTCTATATCGTAGTCCTTCAAGAACTCGACCCACCTTCTCTGTCTCATGTTCAGCTCCTTCTGAGAGAAGAGATGCTGTAGACTCTTGTGATCAGAGTAGATGGTGACTGTCACACCGTAGAGATAGTGTCGCCAGATCTTCAAAGCGAAGACTACTGCGCCTAACTCGAGGTCGTGTGTGGGGTAATTCACCTCATGCTTCTTTAGCTGCCGGGAAGCGTAAGCAACTACCTTCCCATGCTGCATAAGCACACAGCCTAGACCGGTTCCAGAGGCATCACAGTATACCTCGAACCCATCGGTGCCCTCAGGAATAGTAAGAATGGGTGCCGATGTAAGGAGATCCTTCAGTGTCTGAAAGGACTGGTCGCACTCTGCGGTCCATAAGAACTGGGTCTCCTTCTTCATAAGATTAGTCAACGGTTTGGCCTCCTTGGAAAAGTCCTTCACGAACCTTCTATAGTAACCTGCCAAACCCAGAAAACTGTGAACATCTGTAACTGTCTTTGGTCTTGGCCAACTCTTTACTGCCTCAATCTTTGCAGGGTCTACAGATATCCGTCTGCTGATATGATGTGTCCTAGAAATGACACACTGTCTAGCTAGAACTCACACTTCGAGAGCTTGGCATACAGCTGGTTCTGTCTCATGATAGTCAAAACCTGTCTCAAGTGTTAACTCATGATCCTCCCTGGTCCTGGAATAGATCAGAATATCGTCGATGAAGACCACAACTGAACTATCAAGCTGTTCTCTGAAGAGACGGTTCATCAAATCCATGAATATAGCTGGTGCATTTGTCAACCCAAATGGCATAACGGTGAACTCGTAATGTCCATACCGTGTCCTGAAAGTTGTCTTCTCTATGTCATGCTCTGCAATCCTGATCTGATGGTATCCAGATCTGAGGTCTATTTTTGAGAACACACTGGCCCCTCTCAGCTGATCAAACAAGTCATCAATCCGGGGTAACGGGTACTTATTCTTGACCGTGACCGCATTCAGCTCGCGGTAGTCGATGCAGAGTCGCATACTGCCGTCCTTTTTCTTGACGAACAGTACTGGAGCACCCCAAGGAGAAACACTAGGTCGAATGTAACCCTTGTCGAGGAGGTCCTCCAGCTGTATCTTCAGCTCCCTCATCTCAGCCGGTGCCATACGGTAGGGTGCCTTAGCAATAGGGCCCGTACCTGGCAATAAATCAACGGCGAACTCAACCTTACGCACAGGCGGCAAGCCTGGCAACTCATCTGGAAACAAGTCTGGAAAGTCTGCCACGACTGGAATATCAACATCCATCTCGTCGCACTGTCTCGTGTCCTGTACGTAACAGAGGAAGGCTTGTCGGCCCTTCCTAACGTCCTTCATCAGGGACAATGCTGACACGATCTTGACAGTCGGCTCTCTCCATACACTGCGGTATGACACTGTCCTGCCGCTCGGCCCCTTCAACAGTAGTCGATACTCTGCACAATGAAGGCGGCCCTTATGCCTCTGTAGCCAATCCATGCCCACTATGATATCGAAGCCCAAATTCCTGAACTCGATCAGATCTATGGGAAAGGTCTCAGCCACGATGCTGATCTCTAACCCGGTGTACTGCCTGATGCAACCTACTTTCTCCTTCGAAGGAAGGGTGACTGAAAAGTCTGAAAGCTGTTCGGGAGGAACCCTCAACTTCTTCGCTAACGCCGAGGAAACAAAAGAATGTGAAGCCCCTGAGTCGAACAACACGGAAGCTCTAACACCATTAATAGGAAAGGTACCTGAGATTAACTCTCGTAGAAGCATCGAGTCCCAATAAATCACTAATTTACTGCATGTTGTAACCGTCATACCTGTGATGACATTACCGGACTCCTTGGCTTGTGCCATATCTAAGATGCAGATGGTACCCTCCTTTCCATCTCTGTGGCCTGAAGTTATGATTAACGGTATCAACAAACTAAACACATATACTCGTAGGTACAAAAACTCTTATTTCATTCATCCACTGTATTTACACAAGGTTACACACTTAACTACTGTTATTACATCAGTACTGTCTGAAAGTCAAGTTTAAACGACCGGGTCGGATGTGGGTATTATTCACTAATGCTGGTGGGGCGGTATTGAGCTTAATGCTCTTAATACCATGGTAAACAAGCCTAGACTCTCCACCAAATACCACACATCCCCAGACTTGAGGATGATCTTGCTTGCTAGATCCATCCTCTTCTGGTCTCCAAATAAGAACTCAGCATCATCGCTGATGGAGAATGACACAACCGGTATTCCTCTGGTGAGGACTCAGTCGTCTCATCGCTGTCCTGGTGCATCCCAAGCTACCTCCCTACTCGTAGTAGTTGATGATGCAAACGTCAGGTGTCATGTCGGGTAATGGATAGGTCTCACACTCTTGAGCAATATCCATTGCGTTACTCACCAAGTTTAGGAAACTCTCAGGTATCCTAGGTATTGATACGCCATCTACCATCCTCACCTCTCTATAAACCCTAGCTTGTGGATCCCAATATTTTCCTAAGCACATCATGTGCAGTTTCATTCTAGAACCATTATTAAATACAGGGGTATAAAATCCTCCTATGCCCTTACCCAAAGCTCTACACTCATTGACTATGGCGATTTGCTCATCTAGGGTTAGGAATTCTTTGAGAAGTATCATGCCTGGTCTGACCACATGACACATCTCGCCAGGGTACTCCCGTCTTTCTTCCACGGGTCTAGGTGATCTCTGTCTTGTAAGTGTGGGATAGCAGATATCGAAGTCTCCTAGGGTAAGTCGTATACCTAAAGCCGTAATTAAAACACACATTCATGCTAAGGTAAAGCTTTTAACACCTGATCATGCTTTCATACATTGCTTAAGGTTTCAAATACTTACTTTCATCGCACTGGGTACTAGTACCAGCGCCCGATGCTCCCGCTGCGTTCAGCACACAGTTGCCCGGCGGGTTCCTCTGGTTCTGCTGCTGAGGCTGCTGCTGCTGCTGTCCCTTCTGGGCCTGGGCGCCGGCCCCTTCTGGCCACCTCGAGCTCCACCTCCTCCAGTAGGTGCGCCCTGAGTCCCCTTTGGTGGGCGGTACGCTCGGCTCTCCGGGTTCGAGAAGCACTCGAACGACCTATGGCCCTTCTTCCCGCAGTGGTGACAGTCTACAGCCTGCCCCTGGCAGTCAGCACCCGGATGATCCTTCCCACAGCGCTTGCAGTGAAAGTGGCGCTGGGGTACAGTACCTATTATCATACAACAATCTGATCAATACAGGGTCGGTAATGGGTTAGTGTAGTACAACACTCATTCTCAAGGTTAGATCGCTTACCCTTAGGGGGTGCAGATCTAAGAGGCTGGACATCGTATGTAGGCCCGGTCACGGGACCTTTTCTTTGCCCTTCTGGCTGGCCTGCTCCTTCTTCTTCTCCCTCCAGGAGAACTTTTTCTTCCTGAGACCGTCAAAGTATTAGGAATAGCAGGTATGAAAGCAGGCATCAAGTAAGTAATTTAAATGTATTAAATAACTTAAAGTGGTTCTTACTTCCAGCTCTTACTGCCTCCGCTTCCAGCCACCTCTTCTGACTCCTTCTCTGGGGCCTTTCGCTTCTGCCCTTGGTTGTCCTCCCGGCTTCACCAACAGCTCGGTCCGAGAAGCAGCATCGTAGCATTCCTATAATGCATCGATAAGTTCCCCGAACTTGTAACAAAACAAACTGAGTAATAGATATAATCTGTCAACTAATTTACCTGGACCGTTTGGTGTAAACCAGCACCCATGGCGGCCTTGATAGCATACTTCAGCCCGCCCCTAAACTTTTCCACCTTCACGGTGTCAGAATAAACTACTCCAGGGATGAACTCCAGCAGCCCTATAAACTTGGAGTAGTACTGGTCTACAGTCTTACCACCTTGTCTCAAATCCTCAAATTCCTCCCGCTTCCTCTGCTTCAGATGAGCAGGGTAGTACTTCTGTCTCAGCAACTCAATAAAATCAGTCCAACCAAATCCCTCAATAGCCGTGTGATGTGCCTTCACGGACCTCCACCAAATACTGGCGGCGTCCCTCAGGTGGAAAGCAGCTATACCAACTCTGTGCTCAGCAGGCACCTGGATGGCCTCGAAGGCCTTCTCATGCTCGATGATGAACCTCTCCAAGGTGGTGGGGTCAGCTTCCCCATCATATGTAGGTACTCGCGTGTCAACCACGCTCTTGAGCCAGTTTTGCCCTCTAGGTGCGGGTACGGGTGGGGCTACGGGTGGTGCTCCGATCTGGACACCTCCCATCAAAGCTAACTGAGCAAAGACGGCTGCTACCGCCTCGGCTACGCCTGCGACATTGGGCTCAGGAGGTCCTCCTCCAGCCCCGCCGCCTCCACCTCTTCCCCTGCCTGCCGAACGTCTACCGGAAGACATCTGAAGAATTCAGAATCAAAGGTTAACACTCGGTACAAATACCGTACTTTTCTCAACTATAAGTTCACATAGCCCTTAAAAGGCATTAGGAACATTGTCCCCGACAATTTCCTAACTTAAATAGTTCACAACTTCCTTATTGGTACTGGTGTATGTATAACCTAAGCTCACGGTACTTAAACTACTATCTCTTGTAATCAGAGCGGTACTCCGCTCTGATACCACTTTTGTAACACCCCTACTAAACCTGTACCTAAAAACAATATAATCGCAGCGGTAAAATAAAAGACTGTCGCTCTAATGGTGTCACTGTTATCACTCGCCCATACGGGTGATAACTGTTACCTGATAATCAACATACGAAACGTATTCCCGCAGTGACCACAAGAGATAGATAGTAGTGCTAAAACAATTTTAAAACAAATCCAACATCAACCATTATTACAAACCGTACTCGTGAGCAACTAATCCAAAAACATACACCTCGGTTTACAAAACCCGAGTCCATAAACAACTGTAGTCTCATACCGTACCAAGTCTAAACAAAACAACAACCGTCGCGCCCCGCGTCGACCCTCTAGCTAATCACCTGCAATAAATATGGTTTGTGGTATGGAATCAGCCCCTGCTGAGTATGTTATCACATGCCCCGTCATGCCCCCTCGGACCCCTCAATTAATTGGTCGAGAGCATGGGGTTCATTACATGCGATACCATTTTAATATTTAAACTGTAAAACAATTAACAGTAATATCCACACAAAAACATAACCATCAATACACATAATATATATACCACACAGTATAACCAGGGAACAACAAAGCGAAACGAGAGGATAATAAACAAGTATTAACCCCGTCCTTGGTGTAGTAACCAATAATGTTCGCCACTGTAAAAGTAATAATTGTTCAGTTATACCTAGTGACAACGTCTCATTAAAACGACGTGCCTCTAATACCCATATATTATGGCGGGTCACCCAAGGCAGTAGCCACTCCAGCGGTAGAGTCTCCGACCAACGAGCCATCCAAACTCACGGGAAATTTTCTTGATACTTACGGACCCGTACGCGGACATCCTAGTATCGTTATTGTGATCACAGCGCGCACCAAGAGCCACATCCTCTTGGCTTTCCAATTCTTGTTTAATCATACCATCGCATCGCATTACCAAATTTCTAACATAGTAGACTAAGGTCGTTAGTCAACCGGAGTCTGTAAACTCGGGATCCAATGTCAGATACAAGAGCGGCGTTAACAAGGCCAATGCTCTGTATAAAAGTCTCGATAATATACATATCTTATTATCCTAGTGCTACAACGTTTCACTGACGATCCTTATAATTCTTATAAGATAGCACCATAGCCGCTAGTTCGTTTTATATATATGTTCATATATACGAACCAATACTGTTAACTCAACAACAGTAAATAATAAGCAGCTATAAATATACAGTTCACGTATATCTTTTAACACATTCAGACAAACAATCTTATCACAGATCACACAGAAGTCTGAACTGAGGAAGACCTCAGAGACAATCAGAGACACGTAACAACATACCGTTCACCCAGAATATAGTACGGTGGAGTATGAAATCAGCAAAAGTCCGATGCTCCACGTGACGTCTCTAACAATCTAAGTAATACATAATGCTACTGATTAGAATCCTGTATAACAACCTAATTCTACGGCACCCCGTACCATCACTAATACCTCCCGGTTAATCCCCCGTATAATAACTGTCAATGTTTGTCGGGTTTCCGGTTTAACTCAGAATTTGGAAAAACGTTATATTACATGTGTAGTTTCCTCGCGTATATTATTATACTTAACGTTGAACTTGTTATCGCATGTAACTTAATATACCTTGTGTATTGTATAGTTTGTTTCTATATTGCATGTATAATTCTTCACCATGTATTATACATCTCACCTTAGTATTTATTTTTCTAAGGTTTGTTTTTCCAAGTTTAATGGAGTATAATTCGTATATAAAATACCATGAACTATATAAACTCTTATTATTTCATGTATACTCCTATCATTAGAATTCCCATATCCAATGTTTGTGTTTCTTTTTCTTTTATCTCCTTTCTTTTAAATCATGGTAATATATAGTTATTGAACTATATTTTATTTTCCATAAAATAACATATATTTATTTATATACATGTATTATAGGACTATTTATTATATGGAAAGTCATTATAATATATATTCATTCTTTTTAATGAATACCTCTTATATTATAAATGTTATAGCTCTTATAACATTAAAACCATATTATAAATTTCATTCAAAAATAGTATTATTTTCGAACAGCACCTATAATTCTCAAATATTTACAAATCAACCCCATTTAATATCATATAGTTTCTAATATCACCAAAACTATATATTATACATATATCTTCCATAAAACCTTATATATAATTCCAAAAATTACCAAACCATACCAAAAGGTTATAAATATTATTATTAACCTTATATTCCTCTTAATCTCGGTTTCACCACATTAATTACCCATTTGTAACAATGTTATGAAATATCTTATATTATACTTAGATAATTCATATAAACTCCAAATTTAACCAAATCAACTTCTAAAAATTCCTAATAACCTAAGGTTTGTACTAATCTCCATTTAGTACCCCTAGTTTTCGGAAATTACAATATCACCCCAAATATCATAAATCTTTTACAATTTAATAACTATCTTATTATAAGGTAGTAT
Source organism: Limonium bicolor (assembly GCA_023374045.1). NCBI lineage: Eukaryota > Viridiplantae > Streptophyta > Magnoliopsida > Caryophyllales > Plumbaginaceae > Limonium > Limonium bicolor. The sequence goes on from CM041779.1 coordinate 163,909,369, forward strand.
TTTAATTCCTTAAATTCTCCAAACTTAGTCAAAGTCTCCTATATAGTCAACTTGACTTCTAATACCCAAATGGGACCCAAACTTTTCGGTAATTACAATTCTTAACCTATAGTTTTCTATTTTTACAATTTTGACCCAAAACTTTATAAAATGTTATAATTTTTATTAAATTCATTTAAAAACCCTAAGTTTCTCTAAATTAAGCCCACGGCTTATTATTTAGCTAGTAATTACCATTTGGCCCCAAACTTAAATATATAAGCATAAATTAAACTAAATAAGCTTGTAAACTTAAATTAAAATGGCCTAATGACATGGCCTTATTACAACCTTGCTTCATAACATAAAATTACACATAAATGTCTCAAATAACACAATTAATTCTCGGCCTCACTTTGATTTATATATTTTTCCACATAATGTCATAATTTGACCATTATGTTAATTAAATCACTTAAATGACTAGCTTAATTTATCTTAGTCATTTTTTTCCATTCTTAGGTTATAAATAACCCATAAATTACATAACACTCTCGGCACATATTTACATATGCTAAGAATTACATAAAATCATAAGTTTAAGGTGTTTATACCTTGATAAACTCTTGTATGAGCTCGGCACCTTGGAGTAAAATTCACCACAATATTTAGACATGTTTAATACACCAAAACAAGATATAGTTATACTCCAAGCTTGAGCTTAACCATAAAGAACAATTAATGTAAGATTTAAGGCAAAAATCACCTTAAAATGCTTGGAAGGTTCCTTATGAATTCGGCTGGTTTAGACACACAACAAGGTGTTAATTCACTATATAACATAAGGAACACTTAGACAACAACAAGCTGCTGTGATAATAGTTTTACCTGGAAAAATGCCTAAAAGAGATATTTCCTTGGATTTGTCACCCTGCTCCAAATGGTTAACCAACTGATTGAACATGTCATATGAAGATTATGAGTGTTAAACTCACAAAAATCAGAAAAAAATCCGGATAAAAGTGTAGAACCTTAAGGTTTTTTTACCTTAAAATGTAGATTTGGAGTTCCTTGGCCCTCAAACTGAGTTCATACGAGATTCTCTTGTTCTAACCTTATAATACTGGAATAAGCCATAGGAAAGATAAGCCCGTAATCCTAATGTTGTAGTGAAAGAATGAAGAAAAAGGGCTAAAAATGACCTTAAATCATTACCTTAGAGCTTTATTGGATTGAATTGTCTTCCTAACTGAAGAACACAGCTTGGAGAGTCCAAGAACTCGGACTCCACGTTTGGAATGGTGCGAAGCAAGAGAGAGTGAGATTTGGTGTTAAAAGGCATAAAATGATAAAATAATGAAGTATTGGTGATTCATCACATTAGCTGTCCAAACTGAATTATTGTCATTGTGTGCTGTCCTCCTTCCTCCTTGCCTGCCGACACCCCTTGTATGGGTTGGTCAATTCGTTGACCAAAGTCAAACTTGACAAATGTGCTTAAAAATGGCACTATTTGGGTACTATTCACAATAACTGTCAGTTTTGGATTTTATTTTCAAACTTGGATTTAGACTTTAAATATAGTCTATCATGTCCAATAATGTTTTAAATGATAACTCATGTCTTTAAAATGACAAAAAGTCATTATCTTAGAGCTCATACACAAAAACGTGCGTTAAGGTGATTTCAGGGCACTTTTTGTCACCGAGTGTTTCTGAGCTTAGTTTTCTTTGAGAATAGTTTTGTGTTGTGTTCCTTACTTCATTACAATGTTTAGGAATCCACTTTGGATCCTATTTGAGGTCATACAATCTTCATGGTGTCTTAAAGCACATTTTTGGCCTTACCGATCTTAAGGCGTGTTTTTGCCTTGTTGAGATCTTTTAGATTGTTCCCCAATAGTGTTAAGTGTAATAATAATCTTTAATCATTTGTATATCATTTAATTGAGTTTTTAAGGTTAGGGTATTTCACTAGATCTTTTGGAAGATATTTGTCATCTTGTGACTTATAATATTATGACATGTAGTTGTACCTTTTGGACTTATTTCATGTGTTAGGTTTGTAACACAGTTATTACCTTGTTCTTAGGTGTATTTTTAAGTGGCCAATGCACTTATAAATTATTTTGACTATATAAATATTTTACATCGTTTGTCACATTGTTAGTGATTTTAATTAATGTATTAAGGTTTACATGTTACATTAATCTTAGGAGTTGTTTTCACATTATTAATGTTCCATCTTTAGTTCATTATTTTATGTGGAGTTTAGTGCTCATTTTGGACTATACATATTTGTTTATATATGTATGTTTTTAGGTTATAAATTTCCATAATGAATTTGGCTCATTAGCCTTTACCGTTTAATGTTTAATGTTTATCTTTGATTAAACTCTTTTATTTAATTAATTCTATGTTAATTAAGGTAATTAATGTTTGGGGTATTTCAATCATCATCGACTAGTTTCCCAAGTTCGGTCAGTAAATTGACCGTGGCTTTCATGGTCTTAATGTACTCAGAGACAGAGTGTGACCCTTTAACCGTCATGCAAAACTTGTCTTTGAGCTAATGCAGTCGTCCCTTTGAGGGATTGGCATAGGTGGTGGAGAGAATTTTCCAAGCCTCTTATGTGGTTTTTGCACGAGTGATAGGGGGCAACGGGGGGGGGGGGGTCAGGATGCCGACCAAGGCACCGAAGAGGAGCTGATCTTGCCTGACCCAAGCAGTGTAGTCAGGATTGGGAGCAGAGTCACCGACGGTTGTGATGGTTAGGGATGGAGCCGCCTTGGTGCCGTCAATGAAGTGAAGGAGACCGTAGCCAGCAAGAACGACCTGGAGTTTTATCTTCCAAGTAATGTAATTCTGTTGTGTTAATTGTAGAACGTTGCTAAAGTTGACAACGATGAATGGGTTGTTAGTGTCATTAGGATTTGCAATGGTGGTGGTGAGTGAAGTTATGGCAGGATGTGTGTAGGAGGTTGGGCCGGCTGAGGGTTGGCGACCAAGTGCAGGACAGATTTCGGGGGTGGCGCAGAGGGATAAGAGAGAGGGCACATAGATGATCGTTTATGGCTAATACCATGTGGATGAAAGTAAAACCCTCACTTTGTTATTGCACTGAAGTAACTAATTTATACACCCAATTACAATGATAATGTCAGCTATTTATAATCCTAATTTTAAGGAACTTGTTGAGAAGTGGGAGAAAGTGGTTACTACTTTGAATCAATAAGTACAGGAATTAATTAGGAAACTAATTATAAGGATAAGTACTACATATTATTCTTAACACAAAGAACATTTCAATAATACCCAACTGTTAGATTTGATGATCCAATGCCCCACATTATGTAGAAGATTCATCCGAGTCTTCTAATGATGATCTTCTACTATATACTACAACCTTGTAACTCGTGGCAAGTAGCCACACATTTACCTTATATAAACAGGCGTACAACGGTTTACACAACTAACTGAAAGACTCCTCATAATATGATTATACGTTTCCTTTCTCTCGTTTACTTCAAGGTTTGAAAAAACGGTCAGGTACGGTCGTTCATACGACGTATCGCTCGTCTTTGCAATGAAACGTATTGACACGGCCGTATGAAATCCGTCTCGTCGAACATCCCGTCTCGCAGTGGCGTACGGCCGTATGATCATCTGTATTTCCGTTTTAACAGTATTTTTAAAGAATACGGTATAAACTATTAAATACAACGATTTGACAGGAGCAAAAAGAAGAATAATTTTTTTGTTAAATATCTAACTGAAAATAATGCTGACCTTATATAAGGTTTTACTTTAAAAGAAATTAAGATATAAACACCACCACCATTAACTATAAATTTAATATTTGTGAGGGCAAAATTACAACTATACCAATAACTTTTCTATCCTACTATTTTTGTTCTTTTTTTTTCAACTTAGTAATAGTGTGACTTTTTCTTACATTTCACTTATGTAATTTATTATATCACTCAACAAAACTTCTACAAAAATCTTGTGGTTAAGAATGTGATAACTTTATAAGATATACATATACAATTTTAAGGTATTAATAACAAATACAAATATTACAAAGTGGAACATATTTCATACTTATATTATTATGAATTTTTTGTATTTAAATATATAATTTTCATCCGTACTAATTCCCCGTTCTATCCGTATTGATACTTCCGTATTACATACTCTCAATAGTCCGTATTAAACTCCCGGTTTTTCACAAGTCTTGGTTTACTTGGTGTTCCTCATATTGTCTTCTCATAGTGGAAGTCCTCTAATACGACTAGCACTAAACATTTTCCTCCTCCCAAAACCCCAACGTATAATCATATTATGACTAGCTCTTCAATATTTTTCTTGTCTGAAACTATGAAACCAAAAGGAAAGAAAGAGTACAGAATGGCATATGCAGATACAATTACGCCTTAAGCCCATAAGTTTTTCTATTTTTGGGCTAAAGCCCATTCTCTCTTCCATACAGCCCAAACGAGTAGGGCCAATCAGTTTTCATGTAGATAAAGTCCCTCCATCCATCAATGAAGATAACGAAAAGGAAAAGGGGTGGGAAGAGGAGGAGGAATTGGGAGAGTTCAGAATGGCAACTCTATCAATGGCGCCTTGGCTGTCTAGTGGAGGAATCAGAACTGCTACACCATCTGCGTCGATGGTATTACTTCCTGGCTCGAGGATGTGCAAACCCGTCATGTCGCTCGGTGCGTCTAAGAGCGTAGTGACAGCTCGCCCCGCGATGCTACACTGTTCTTTCGTCGCACCTTCATCTTCTCTTTCGTCGTCCTTCGCAGGTCTCTCCCGTTCGTTTATACTGTGATATGCTTTTATTCTCTTCCGGCGCTTGTTGTGGAGTATCTCTGTTTAGTAATTTTCATATGGACTTTTGGAATGTGGTCTTTCATTCCAAGAGTAAGGTTGAAACTTGAAAGGACGTCTGTCACTTCAGTATCGCGCCATAGTTCAGGAATTACGGATTAAGATTAGCGACATACAACAACAATTTCTGTTCTTCAAGATCGATCTGAGACTGAATTTTATCTTAATAGGAAAACATGTAAATCTGGAAACCGTTCATGACATTACCTTACTCTCATATTGTCGAAGCAAAAATTTGTGGATTTTCCGGTGGTAAAACTGTGTAATTGAAGCGTTTGTATCCGACATTTAGAGAAATACATGTGAGGCTTTGACTTAAATTCAAAAATCCATTGCTGCCCAGGAGAAACTTTTCCTTAAACCCTTTTATTGCTTCCAACATGGTGTTGATTTATGCTAAAGCTTTTGTGTGGTATTAACATATTGCTGGCTTGGCATTGGTCTTGACTTTCTAGTTGCTATACTGTCCAGATTAACTTCTTATTCATCCGCCACCTATTATTTCGTAATCCTGCAAAACTATACTGGTATTAAAGTGCTTTGCTTTAAGCTACTGGAGGATGTGAATAAATACTGAAACCATGGTGCTGAATGTCCTGTTCGAATTTTACATAATCAGTATCTCCGGGCATTATGCATCCTCACCTATTCTGAAGATGCTCGATGAATACGAAGTACTTGAAACATATTGCAAACATGTTTATGGTTCATTGCAGGTTCATCTTTGGGATTGGATTTTGGTTCCGGCACCGGATTAAACAGTGGTGGTAGATACCAACGGTTAGTTGTGAGGGCAGGGAAGGCTGCATTGTGCCTAACAAAGAGGAACAGGTCAAGAAAATCGTTGGCGCGGACCCATGGCTTCCGGTTGAGAATGAGCACCACAAGAGGAAGGGCAGTGCTAAAGAGAAGACGTGCCAAGGGACGCAAAGTCTTGTGCCCTAAAACTAACCACAACAATGGAAAGAAAGCCGTGGTATATTAATAATGTATGTGCAATTTGGTCTCGAGGGTGGAACTTGTAGGTATTTACCTCTGGTGTTTTAGTGATGGTTGTAATTTGTACGGATGGAATTTTACGTGAATTTGAGATTCCCTGTTTGTTTTAATTTGTTATTTAATGAAATGTAAGTTTGATGGTATTCTGAATGTGGTCAATGCGAGCCAGCGGTAGTTAGAATCGAGGTTTTATGGGTTTCCTTGCTTGTTTGAATATAGTTGCCTCTTTCTGATAGATGTGTGCTTATGCAGGATTCTGGCTAATTCCTTATGGCTGTTGATTTGTCCTACTGAAAGGTAGATTAGATCCAAAGTGTGCTTAAGCGGAAGCTAGTTTGTATTCTGTTTCATCTGTCCTCGTGTACTTAGACTAATTATCAATGTTTTTTAAAAATAACAAGTTGAGATGGCCGAGTTGGTCTAAGGCGCCAGATTAAGGTTCTGGTCCGAAAGGGCGTGGGTTCAAATCCCACTCTCAACAAAAATATTTTTGAAGTTTGGTTATTATGAAAATAAAAAGAAGTTATTTTGTACATGTGGTAAAACAATGTCATAAGTCATCTATTCAATGGAAGATTATAAACTAAGGCCCGGTTCGATTCAAATTCATAAACAACCAACATTTAAGATTCAGCTAGGTACGGTTAGTAAGTGTTAACCACTAATAAGGCATGTGTTATAAGTTAGATATTAGGCTGTTTGCTACAGACATTTACCCGACTTTATCCATTTTTGGATCTTTATTTTGTTGACAATGGTCAATGACTACATTATTTCGGTTAAGATAAAGGCAACAAGTGACCTTTATAATAACCATTGATTTTGTCGTGTGTTTAGGAAATAATGCTACTTTATGCCCTCACCTGGGCCACTTCAAAGAGGTAAATGTCATTTTCACATTTTTGTTATTTATGTTGTATATCCTTATTCAGTCAACGGACCGAATCTATACCCTCCAGTTTCGTTCTTCCTCGTTTCTTCTCTACCTTTCAAATCCTTCATTTTCGAGCCTGCTAACCTACTCCTTTATCATTGTCCTTCTCTACGCTCCTAATGAGTTGACTAACAACCATTTCATTCAATTGCAATTACAATAAATAATAAGTTGAGATGATTGGGTTGGTCTAATGTGTCAAGATTAAGGTTATGGTTCGAAAGGGCCTGAGTTCAAAACCCACTGTTCATAAAAATATTTTGGAAGTTTGCTCATTTTGATAATAAGAAGTTATTTAGTATATGTCTCATGAAAAATCCTAGGTATGGTTAATGAGTATTAACCACTAACAGTGGAATTTAGCTTATTCCAATCTACTGGTAACTCCAAGCGAGTGAGCAGATTATCTAAATACTCCATAAGTTAAAAAATGTACATAAGTTGAATATATATTCAACTATCTTTATTCATAATTCAATTACATTTAACTAATAATAAATATATACATACATTTATTGATATAGATAACAAAAATATTTTTGAAGTTTGCTTATATTAAAATTAAAAAGAAGTTATTTTGTACATGTGGCAAAACAATGTCACAAGTCATCTATTAAGCTGAAGATTATAAACTAAGGCCGTGTTCGATTCAAATTCATAAAAAACCAACATTTTGATTCAGTTAGGTATGGTTAGTGAGTGTTAACCACTAATAGATTGACATGTGTTATAAGTTAGATATTAGGCCGTATGCTACGGACATTTACCCGACTTTATCCGCTTTTGGACCTTTATTTTGTTTTTTTGTTATTTTTTGTCTACCACCCGTTTCACCCTATTGGACAACTGGTCTCCCACTACATTATTTCGGTCAAGATAAAGGCAGCAAGTGGCCTTTATAATAACCATTGGTTTTGTCGTGTTTGGGAAATAACGCTACTTTATGCCCTCACGTGGGCCACTCCAAAGATGTAAATGTCCTCTTCACATTTTTGTTATTTACGATGTATACCTTACCTAGTAAATAGACCGAATATATCCCCTTCAGTTTTGTTCTTCCTCATCTCCTCTCTACCTTTCAAATTCTTCATTACCGAGCCCGTTAACCTGCTCCTTTATCATTGTCATCCTCTGTGCTCCTAATGAGTTGATTGACAACCATTGCATTCAATCGCAAATACAGTAAATAACAATAAGTTGAGATGGCCGAGTTGGTCTAAGGCGCCAGATTAAGGTTCTGGTCCGAAAGGGCGTGGGTTTAAATCCCACTTTCAACAAAAATATTTTTGAAGTTTGCTCATTTTGAAAATAAGAAGTTATTTAGCATATGCATCATGAAAAATATTTTTTGAAGTTTGCTTATCTTGAAATTATGAAGTTATATGGTAGATGTCTCACCAAAAGTATTTTTGAAGTTTGCTTATTTTGAACATAAAAAAAGTTATTTTGTAGATGTGGGAAAATAATGTCATAAGTCATCTATTCAACTAAAGATTATAAACAATGGCCCTGTTTGATTCAAATTCATAAAGAACCAACATTTAAGATTCACCTAGGTATGATTAGTGAGTGTTAACCACTAACGGGTCGTTTGGTATCAGGGAATAACATTGTAATTACAAGAATCACAACTATTCCCATGTTTGATACTAAGATCCAAGAATTTAGCTTATTCCAATTTACTGGTAACTCTTTGGGAATTGCTAAATACTCCATAAGTTATAAAATGTACATACGTTGAAGTAATAATCAACTATCTTTATTTATTATCTTTATTTCATATTTCAATTACAATTAACTAATAATAAATATATACATACACACATTTCTTTATATAGAAAACAAAAATATTTTTGAAGTTTGCTTATTTTGAAAATAAAAAGAAGTTATTTTGTACATGTGGCAAAACAATGTCATAAGTCATCTATTAAACTGGAGATTATAAACTAAGGCCTTGTTCGATTCAAATTCATAAAAAACCAATATTTAAGATTCAACTAGGTATGGTTAGTGAGTGTTAACAACTAATCAACTGACTTGTGTTGTAAGTTAGATATTAGGCCGTTTTACGGACATTTACCCGAATTTATCCACTTTTGGACCATTATTTTGTTGACACCGACTCTAACTACAATATTTCAGTTAAGGTAAAGGCAGCAAGTGGCCTTTATAATAACCGTTGATTTTGTTGTGTTTGGGAAATCACGCTACTTTATGCCCTCACCTTGGCCACTCCAAAGACGTAAATGTCCTTTTCACATTTTTTGTTGTTTAAGTTATATACCCTTATCCAGTTAACAAACCGAATCTATTCCCTCTAGTTTCCTCGTCTCCTCTCTACCTTTTAAATCCTTCATTACTGAGCCCGCTAACCTACTATATTATCTTTGTCCTCCTCTGCGATTCTAATGAGTTGATTGACAACCATTGCATTCAATTGCAATTATAGCAAATATCAATAAGTTGAGATGACCAAGTTGGTCTAAGGCGCCAAATTAAGGTTCTTGTCTGAAAGGGTGTGGGTTCAAATCCCACTCTCAACAATTTGAAGTTGCCCATCTTGATAATAAGAAGTTATTTAGTAGATGTCTCATGAAAAATATTTTTTGAAGTTTGCTTATTTTGAAATTAAGAAGTTATTTGGTAGATGTCTCACCAAAAGTATTTTTGAAGTGAGATCATTTTGAACATAAAAATAAGTTATTTTGTAGATGTGGGAAAATAATGTCATAAGTCATCTATTAAACAGAAGATTATAAACAAAGGCTCTGTTTGATTCAACATCATAAAGAACCAACGTTTAAGATTCACCTAGGTATGGTTAGTGAGTGTTAACCATTAACGAGTCTTACGGTACCAAGGAATAACATTGTAATTCCAGGAGTCACAACTCCATGTTTGATACTAACAGCCAAGAATTTAGCTTATTCCAATTTACTGGTAACTCTCTAGGAATAGTATTCCCTAATGAAATGGTATTGCTATTCCAAGCGAGTGAGCAGATTATCTAACTACTCCATAAGTTAAAAAATGTACATAAGTTGAATACATATTCAACTATCTTTATTTATTATCTTTATATTTTCAATTACAGTTAACTAATAATAAATATATACATACATTTATTGATATAGATAACAAAAATATTTTTGAAGTTTTCTTATTTTGAAATTAAAAAGAAGAATTTTGTACATGTGGCAAAACAAATGTCATAAGTCATCTATTAAGCTGAAGATTATAAACTAAGGCCGTGTTCGATTCCAATTCATAAAAAACCAACATTTTGAATGAGTTAGGTATGGTTAGTGAGTGTTAACCACTAATAGATTGAAATGTGTTATAAGTTAGATATTAGGCCGTTTGCTACGGACATTTACCTGAGTTTGTCCGCTTTTGGACCTTTATTTGTAAACAACTGGTCTCTTACTACATTATTTCGGTCAAGATAAAGGCAACAAATGGACTTAATAATAACCATTGATTTTGTCATGTTTGGGAAATAACGCTACTTTATGCCCTCACTTGGGCCACTCCAAAGACGTAAATGTCCTCTTCACATGTTTGTTATTTACAGTGTATACCTTATCTAGTCAACAGACCGAATCTATCCTCTTTAGTTTTGTGCTTCCTCATCTCCTCTCTACCTTTTAAATTCTTCAGTACCGAGCCCGTTAACCTACTCCTTTATCATTGTCATCCTATATGCTCCTAATGAGTTGATTGACAACCATTGCATTCAATCGCAAATATAACAAATAACAACAAGTTGAGATGGCCGAGTTGGTCTAAGGCGCCAGATTAAGGTTCTGGTCCGAAAGGGCATGAATTCAAATCCCCACTTTCAACAAAAATATTTTTGAAGTTTGCTCATTCAAATTCATAAAGAACCAACATTTAAGATTCACCTAGGTATGGGTGGTGAGTGTTAATCACTAACGCGTCGTTTGGTATCAAGGAATAGCATTGAAATTACAAGAATCGCAACTATTCCCATGTTTGATACTAAGAGCCAAGAATTGATTATCTAACTACTCCATAAGTTAAAAAATGTACATAAGTTGAATAAATATTCAAATATCTTTATTTATTATCTTTATTAATATTTCAATTATAGTTAACTGATAATAAATATATACATACATTTATTGATATAGATAACAAAAATATTTTTGAAGTTGGCTTATTTTGAAATTAAAAAGAAGTTAATTTGTACATGTGGCAAAACAATGTCATAAGTCATCTATTAAGCTGAAGATTATGAACTAAGACCATGTTCGATTCAAATTCATAAAAAACCAACATTTTGATTCAGTTAGGTATGGTTAGTGAGTGTTAACCACTAATAGATTGACATGTGTTATAAGTTAGATATTAGGCCGTTTGCTACAAACATTTACCCGACTTTATCTGCTTTTGGACCTTTATTTTGTTGACAACTGGTCTCTTACTACATTATTTCGGTCAAGATTAAGGCAGCAAGTGGGTTTTATAATAACCATTGGTTTTGTCGTGTTTGGGAAATAACACTACTTTATGCCCTCACTTGGGCCACTCCAAAGACGTAAATGTCCTCTGCACATTTTCGTTATACGATGTATACCTTATCTAATAAACAGACTGAATCTATCCCCTTCAGTTGCGTTCTTCCCCATCTCCTCTCTACCTTTCATTTCTTCATTACCGAGCCTATTAACCTACTCCTTTATCATTGTCATCCTCTGTGCTCCTAATGAGTTTATTGACAACCATTACATTCAATCGCAAATACAACAAATAAGATTAAGTTAAGATGGTCGAGTTGGTTTAAAGTGCCAGATTAAGGTTTTGGTCCAAAAGGGCGTGGGTTGAAATCCCGCTCTCGACAAAAATATTTTTGAAGTTTGCTCATTTTGAAAACAAGAAGTTATTTTGTAGATGTGGGAAAATAATGTCATAAGTCATCTATTAAACTGAAGATTATAAACTAAGGCCTTGTTCGATTCAAATTCATATCAAACCAATATTTAAGATTCAACTAGGTATGGTTAGTGAGTGTTAACCACTAATCATTTGACTTGTGTTATAAGTTAGATATTAGGCCGTTTGTTACGGACATTTACCTGAATTTATCCGCTTTCGGAACTTTATTTTGTTGACACCGACTCTGACTACATTATTTCGGTTGAGGTAAAGGCAACAAATGACCTTTATAATAACCGTTGGTTTCGTTGTTTTTGGGAAATCAAGCTACTTTATGCCCTCACCTGGGCCACCCTGAAGACGTAAATGTCCTATTCACATTTTTCATTGTTTACGTTGTATACCCTTATCCAGTCAACAGACAGAACCTATACCCTCAAGTTTCTCGTCTCCTCTTTACCTTTCAAATCCTTCATTACTGAGCCCGCTAACCTACTCTTTTTTCATTGTCCTCCTCTGCGCTCCTAATGAGTTTATTGACAACCATTGCATTCAATTGCAATTATAGCAAATAACAATAAGTTGAGATGACCGAGTTAGTCTAAGGCGCCAAATTAAGGTTCTCGTCTGAAAGAACGTGGGTTCAAATCCCACTCTCAGTTTGCTTATTTTTAAATTAAGAAGTTATTTGGTAGATGTCTCACCAAAAGTAGTTTTGAAGTTTGCTTATTTTGAACATAAAAATAAGTTATTTTGTAGATGTGGGAAAATAATGTCATAAGTCCTCTATTAAACAGAAGATTATAAACAAAGGCTCTGTTTTTAACATCATAAAGAACCAACATTTAAGATTCACCTAGGTATGGTTAGTGAGTGTTAACCACTAACGGGTCATTTGGTACCAAGGAATAACATTGTAATTCCAGGAATCACAACTATACCCATGTTTGATACTAATAGCCAAGAATTTAGCTTATTCCAATTTACTCGTAACTCTCTAGGAATAGTATACCCTAATAAAATGGTATTGCTATTCCAAGCAAGTGAGCAGATTATCTAACTACTCCATAAGTTAAAAAATGTACATAAGTTGAATAAATATTCAACTATATTTATTCATAATTCAGTTACAGTTAACTAATAATAAATATATACATACATTTATTGATATAGATAACAAAAATATTTTTGAAGTTTGCTTATTTTGAAATTAAAAAAAAAGTATTTTGTACATGTGGCAAAACAATGTCATAAGTCATCTATTAAGCTGAAGATTATAAACTAAGGCCGTACGTGTTCGATTCAAATTCATAAAAAATCAACATTTTGATTCAGTTAGTATGGTTAGTGAGTGTTAACCACTAATAGATTGACATGTGTTATAAGTTAGATATTAGGCCATTTGCTACGAACATTTACCCGACTTTATCCGCTTTTGGACCTTTATTTTGTTGACAACTGGTCTCTGACTACATTATTTCGGTCAAGATAAAGGCAGCAAGCGGCCTTAATAATAACCATTAGTTTTGTCGTGTTTGGGAAATAACGCTACTTTATGCCCTCACTTGGGCCACTCCAAAGACTTAAATGTCCTCTTCACATTTTTGTTATTTATGATGTATACCTTATCTAGTCAACAGACCGAATCAATCCCCTTCAGTTTTGTTCTTCCTCGTCTTCTCTCTACCTTTTAAATTCTTCAGTACCGAGCCCTACCGAGCCCGTTAACCTACTCCTTTATCATTGTCATCATCTATGCTCCTAATGAGTTGATTGACAACCATTGCATTCAATCACAAATACAACAAATAACAACAAGTTGAGATTGTCGAGTTGGTCTAAGGCATCAGATTAAAATTCTGGTCCAAAGGGTGTGGATTCAAATCCCACTCTCAACAAAAATATTTTTGAAGTTTGCTCATTCAAATTCATAAAGAACCAACACTTAAGATTCACCTAGGTATGGTAGTGAGTGTTAACTTCTAACGGGTCGTTTGGTATCAGGGAATAGCATTGAAATTACAAGAATCACAACTATTCCCATGTTTGATACCAAGAGCTTAGAATTTAGCTTATTCCATTTTACTAGTAACTCTCTGAGAATAGTATTCCCTATTGAAATGGTATTACAATTCCAAGCGAGTTAGCATATTATCTAAATACTCCATAGGTTATAAAATGTACATAAGTTGAATAAATATTCAACTCTCTCTATTTATTATCTTTATTCATATTTCAATTACAATTAACTAATAATAACATATACATACATATAAATAACAAAATATTTTTGAAGTTTGCTTATTTTGGAAGAAAAAGAAGTTATTTTTACATGTGGCAAAACAATGTCTTAAGTCATTTCTTAAACTGAAGATTATAAACTAAGGCCGTGTTCGCTTCAAATTCACAAAAAACCAACATTTAAGATTCATCTTAGTATGGTTAGTGGGTGTTAACCGCTAAAGATTGACATGTTTATAAGTTAGATATTAGGTCATTTGCTACGAACATTTATCCGAATTTATCCGCTTTTGGACCTTTATTTTGTTGGCAATCGACTCTGACTACATTATTCGGTTAAGATAAAGGCATCAAGTGACCTTTATAATAACTCTTGTTTCATTGAGTTTGGGAAATAACACTACTTTATGCCCTCGCTTGGGCCACTCCAAAGACGTAAATGTCCTCTTCACATTTTCGATGTTTACATTATATACCCTTATCCAGTCAACATATCGAATCTATTCCCTCAAGTTTCGTTCTTCCTCGTCTCCTCTCTACCTTTCAAATCCTTCGTTACTGAGCCTGCTAACCTACTCTTTTATCATTTTCCTCCTCTGCGCTCCTAATGAGTTGATTGACAACCATTGCATTCAATCGCAATTACAGCAAATAACAAAAAGTTGAGATGGCCGAGTTGGTATAAGGCGTTAGATTAAGGTTTTGGTCTGAAAGGGTGATGAGTGTCCAAATGAGCATGTTTTAGGGGTGTATTTCATATGTTTAATCAACACTTTTCATGCTCATTTCTCTACTCTAGCTTGTTTTCCTCTAGTTTTGTGTTTCATTGGTGTTTTACACATTTATTGATTAAACAGGAGGAGTAACATAGCTAGGAGTAAAGTAGACGAAGAGAGGAACGCATGGGCGCAAACGGATCCAAAATCGGAGTTAAAACGAAGAAGATACAGTGTTTTGAAGTTAGCCTGACTCCGACCGACCTTAGGACCGACCTTGCAAGGTCGGTCGGGTCGAAATTTTGCCCAGATTCGCGTTTTTGCAAGCTACTGGAATCGACCGACCCTAGGACCGAACTTGCAAGTTCGGTCGGTCGTAAAATTTGCCCAGAAATCAGATTTTAAAAGGGGAAAAGAAGAGGAAAGAGGGGTATTCCACACAGAACAGAGAAACGACAGAAAAACAAGAGAAAAGAGGAAGAAGAAGAAAAGGGAAGGAAGAAGAAGAAGAGAAGAAGGAGGAGAAGGCTCACCTCCATTGAAGCTCTTCCTCAATCTCCCATGGCTATTTCTTCTCCCTTCTCTCTCTTTTGTGCTTTAATGGTTGTGTAGTTTCCTTGTAGCTTGGGATGGGGATTTTGCCCCAAAATCCCTAAAACCTCCATTGTTGAATCTTAAACTTATTTTTATACTTTATTTTAGTCTTTGAGCTTAATGAAGATGATTATTGGGTATTTATGATTCTTAAACTTGTTGCTCATGATTTGAGGATTAGTTTAGGGTTTTACCCAAATTATCAATTATGTGTTAAATTGGTTGGTTTGGCCTACCTATTAGTTTAGCATTATTGTGGGATTCTATCAAAATGTTATTCAGAGATAGAAACCTAAACTGTTAGAGACTAAAATGGTGTACTCTGATTTCGATGATTTTGATATTGGACTACATTGCAACTTTAATGGAACTTGAGCTTAGTGCTATCGATTGACCCGGGCTTAGCTGAATGAGAAGTCTCGATTAAATTGGTTAGGATTAGTAGGCCTAGATTAGGTTGCTAATTAATTAAGCGTTCCCGTGGTTTAGCTATGAGTTCGAGGTTCGACAATCGGTAGTAAGGGGAGACGGGTGCAAATATCCATCCCGGGCTACACCTATCCTAGATAGTTAGTTTAGTGTTTATTGCTTTTCTTTATTTCTCCAATTACAACCCAAAAACCCAAAACCAATAATTTACATTTATGCACTTTTGTATATATCTTCCTGCACATTTACTAAGCTTATAATTAGCTAGATAGTTACGAAGTCCCTATGGATACGACCTTGTTGAGCTACAACGACTGGGTTCACTGCCCATAGTTAGCAAGATAGTTTCAACACTATTTTGCACAATCAGTTTTTGGCGCCGTTGCCGGGGACTTCGGTCCAACTATCTGGTTTATTATCTGTTTAGTTTTTGTGCAGATTTTCATTTCATTTATTTGCCCATTTTGTGTATAAATTTTTGTTTCTTTTTTTTAGGTACTTAATTCTGATGGATGGTCACTACGATCAAGCAGAAGGTTGGTACGGTTACTCCTATGGCGCAGAGAACTACAATCAATGGGATGTATGTCAGAGGTGCGGAGAATACCATGAGAGCCCCCAATGTCCACAACAATGGCAGAATTGAGAGCTCTTATGGAGGACCTCAACTCATATGTCTACCGGAGGCTTGTGTGCCAAGAGTGTGGAGGAGACCACGAGAGCGCTCACTGTCCTGTGATCACAGTAGAGGTTGATTCACCCAGTTTGGAAGAGCTCATGTCTGATCTTATCTCTTCTTGCAAGCCTAACTCGACTATGCAAGATACTTTTACCATGATGCAAGATACCTTCAACATGAATGTTCAAGCTCAGATTGATCAAATTGTGCAACAACTTGAGAGCGAAACAGTTCATGATGTGGAACAGCCTGCTGAGGACTTGAGCTACTCTCCAACTCCTCCCCTGTGCGAATTGAAAGCCCAGCACCACTTCACCCCCAGCTTGACTATGAAGACACTTCATCAGAAGAGAGTCTCCACTCTGACTTCAAGGAGCTTTCTCCCTCTGAAGTCAGCTACCAATATTTCCCCACCTTCTCCGTGCTCCATCAAGATCACGAGGATGCTCACATCCTCAACTTTGAGAAGGAGGAGACACTGTCTCCCTCTGACTCCTCAGAGGAGAGTACCACCATCACTTCAAGGAGCCACCTCCCTCTGAAGTTGATTTTCATCAAGGCTCTTCCCATGAGCCTCACCAAGAAGTTGAGGACATTTACATCCTCGAATTTGAGGAGGAGGAGGAGCCATCAAACTTTGATCTTCACTTGAAGGATCAAGGCCCCCACCCGTGCACTAATGAAGTTGGGTGGAAGCTCAACGTACACCCGCTAAGTGTGGAGGCCACCTTCCCATTTGATCCGGGACCAAAGATTGAAGACAAAGTCCGCTCCGGAGTTCTCCCTGCACCGCTCACTGAAGATAAGGATGTTTACATCCTTGAATTTGAAGAGGAGGCTCCACCACAGTTTGATCCTCGTACCAAGGATCACCCACCTCAACACTTCCACCTGATGAACGATCGGTGGAGTTTACACTTTCACGTCCTAAGTGTTGAGGCCACATTTCCTTTTGATCCGGGTCGTTCTTCATTGCTAGATGATGCCCGCCCAACCCACCCGTTGAAGCCGACTTCAACGTTCATATTCGATCCCGGATGACTTCACAGTGGTATGGTCTAGCCAAAGACCTTAAAGAAGGGCCGCTTACCGGGAGGCAACCCGGATTTCATTTCGTGTCTTGTCTTTTAAATTCTGTTAGTTTAGATTTTGCATTGTTTTCAATAATGGGCTATTTTGGAATTCTTTGAACTTGCCCTTTTACGCCCAATTGGTGGTGTTTGTGTTGTGAATATTTTGGAAACAGGTCAGCCCCTCTGAAAAAGGGATGGAATTAGGAACACTTACAAAGGAACCTCTGGCAAAATTTTCCAAGAGGACCTTCATCTCCAACGATTGAAGGTAGCACCTCAACGACCCCTCCCACTAGCAATTGTGCGGGCACCCTATCTTCCATCCGCATCTTATCGGGGAGTACTCGTTTCACCCTTTAATATTTGCCCACAACGACTCCACTATTTTTTTTTCTGTTTTTGTTTTCGTTCTCCTTTTGGTTTTGTTTTTGCTAACCCTTAACTCCAGTTGTAGTTTGGTTGCTTCTAGTGTTTTATGCGGGTGCAACTTCCAGTCCACACCGCAATCATGCTATGCTACTTGAGGCTAAAGCTCAAGTGTGGGGGAGTTCTACAAACTGATAACAATAGCAATCTCAGGGGAGTACTAGTTCCTTTTAGTTTTCATTCAATCTTCTCTAATTTTGAATCTGCAAATCTGGGGATAGCTTCTGTGCTATACTGTTTGTTTGTGTCCCGTGTGATTTTCCTTTTGTCTGCTTCCGCAAAGGTCTTCTGGAACCTTCCTCGGTTTTGATTGGTGAACAATGGGGACATTGTTCTATTTAAGTGTGGGGGAGTGACCTTTTCGGTGAATTGTGTGCTTAAATGCTTAATACTTCATGCTTATCTTGCGATTGTCCAAAATAAAAAACTTGGACCCTTGTGTTGTGAGTTGTTCTCATTAAGAACAAATACTGTTATGAATTGTGGGATAAATGCTTAAATTTTTCATTTTGATTGCTTTTGAGGAGCATTTTACATGCGGTGTGGCCAAGTGATCTTATATGGTTGGATTTTTATTGCTTTGGGGTTCCTTCTGTCTTCTTTCTTAGGGATTGCTAAGGGGTGCTTCTTTGTGAAAATCCTTCAAGGGACTTGTGAGACGCCATTGTTAACCAACAATGAGAGCTGAGTGTTCTTAAATGCAAAGGCTTGATGCCAAAATTTTATCTTCTCATCTCTTATGCAAAAGTGAAACAAATGCATAAATCTATTTTTCCTTTTGTTTTTGTCTCAATGCCCATTCTTGAGAGAAGTTGGACATGGTAAAAGCTCTCCAAGTCATCTAATCTTTAGAACTTTAAGCACTTCGGATCATACCCCGAAACTCTAGATTTTGTTTTGCCCTAAGCACACCCATGCCACCACTAAGAGATGGTTCACACTCCTCAAAGTTTTTAATCACTTTTTGCTTCTTCTTTTATCCTACAATTCATGATAGTGTTTGTTAGTCTTGAGCATTCCTTACTTGCATGGGTGCTTGGTTTTGCTTGAGGACAAGCAAAAAGGTAAGTGTGGGGGTGTGATGAGTGTCCAAATGAGCATGTTTTAGGGGTGTATTTCATATGTTTAATCAACACTTCTCATGCTCATTTCTCCACTCTAGCTTGTTTTCCTCTAGTTTTGTGTTTCATTGGTGTTTTACAAATTTATTGTTTAAACAGAGGAGTAACATAGCTAGGAGTAAAGTAGACGAAGAGAGGAACGCGTGGGCGCAAACGGATCCAAAATCGGAGTTAAAACGAAGAAGATACAGTGTTTTGAAGTTAGCCTGACTCCGACCGACCTTAGGACCGACCTTGCAAGGTCGGTCGGGTCGAAATTTTGCCCAGATTCGCGTTTTTGCAAGCTACTGGAATCGACCGACCCTAGGACCGAACTTGCAAGTTCGGTCGGTCGTAAAATTTGCCCAGAAATCAGATTTTAAAAGGAAAAAGAAGGAAAGAGGGGTATTCCACACAGAACAGAGAAACGACGGAAAAACAAGAGAAAAGAGGGAAGAAGAAGAAGAAAGGGAAGGAAAGAAGAAGAGAAGAAGGAGGAGAAGGCTCACCTCCATTGAAGCTCTTCCTCAATCTCCCATGGCTATTCTTCTCCCTTCTCTCTCTTTTGTTGTTAATGGTTGTGGTAGTTTCCTTGTAGCTTGGATGGGATTTTTGCCCCAAAATCCCTAAAACCTCCATTGTTGAATCTTAAACTTATATTTATGCTTTATTTTAGTCTTTGAGCTTAATGAAAGATTATTGGGTATTTTTATGATCTTAAACTTGTTGCTCATGATTGAGGATTATTTTAATTTAGGGTTTTACCCAAATTATCAATTATGTGTTAAATTGGTTGGTTTGGCCTACCTATTAGTTTAGCATTATTGTGGGATTCTATCAAAATGTTATTCAAGATAGAACCTAAACTGTTAGAGACTAAAACGGTGTACTGTACTCTGATTTCGATGATTTTGAGATTGGCTACATTGCAACTTTAATGGACTTGAGCTTAGTGCTATCGATTGACCCGGGGCTTAGCTGGAATGAGAAGTCTCGATTAAATTGGTTGGATTAGTAGGCCTAGATTAGGTTGCTAATTAATTAAGCGTTCCCGTGGTTTAGCTATGAGTTCGAGGTTCGACAATCGGTAGTAAGGGGAGGACGGGTGCAAATATCCATCCCGGGCTACACCTATCCTAGATAGTTAGTTTTAGTGTTTATTGCTTTTCTTTATTTCTCCAATTACAACCCAAAACCCAAAACCAATAATTTACATTTATGCACTTTTGTATATATCTTCCTGCACATTTACTAAGCTTATAATTAGCTAGATAGTTACGAAGTCCCTGTGGATACGACCTTGTTGAGCTACAACGACTGGGTTCACTGCCCATAGTTAGCAAGATAGTTTCAACACTATTTTGCACAATAAGGGCGTGGGTTCAAATCCCACTCTCAACAAATATATTTTTGCATCATGAAAAATATTTTTTTAAGTTTGCTTATTTTGAAATTATGAAGTTATATGGTAGATGTCTCACCAAAAGTATTTTTGAAGTTTGCTTATTTTGAACATAAACAGAAGTATTTTGTAGATGTGGGAAAATAATGTCATAAGTCATCTATTAACGAAGATTAAACTAAGCCGTGTTTGATTCAAATTCATAAAGAACCAACATTTATGATTCACTTAGGTATGGTTAGTGAGTGTTAACCACTAACGGGTCGTTTGGTACCAGTGAATAGCATTGTAATTCTAGGAATCACAGCTATTCCCATATTTGATATTAAGAGCAAAAAATTTAACTTATTCCAATTTACTGGTAACTCTATAGGAATAGTGTTCCCTATTGAAATGGTATTGCTATTCCAAGCGAGTTAGCAGATTATCAAAATATTCCATAAGTTAAAAATGTACATAAGTTGAATAAATATTCATCTATCTTTATTTATTATCTTTATTGATATTTCAGTTACAGTTAACTAATTATAAATATATACTTACTTACATTTATTAATATTTATTTTCCAAAAAAAAGAAAAAAGCTATTTAATTATAAGTAAATAAACTCCATGTTGTATTAACTAAAAAATATATTATATATTTTAGGTATTAATCTGAAAAGAATATATTAATATTAATACTTAAAATAATGTCATTTAATTTTATTATATATTATACATTTTTCTTTTTATTCTATTTAATCAATTTTTATATGTTCCACATTCTTAATAATTACAAGTGTAAATTCGTAGTATCAATTCATTATTTTCCCGAAAATTTAAGTAGAAATTAAGAGAAATTAAAAAAAATTTATTGGCTTATCATTTGGGTTCTTATAATTATGACAAGTAAAACTTGTAAATTGTTCTTTATCATATATTTTTTTTATAATTTTTAATTTAACCTATATAATTAAGATTTATAGTTCGCAATGTGTTATTTATCAAAGATAGATTCATAGCTATATACTTTATTCTTAGTGTAAATCTATCATTATTCTGGCAACGAAACAAAGGAAACACCAATTTCCAAATATTCCTATCATAACAAGTAAATGAGGTCATATTCTATTCTTGGAATTCCATTCCAGGAATGTTATTCCAAGAATTAACATCCAATAATAACCAAACGACTTGTAATAGATTAACATTTGTTATAAAGTTAGATATTAGGCCCCATTTGACACGGACATTTAGCCGATTTTATCCGCTTTTAGACTTTATTTTGTTGACAACCGGACTTTAACTACATTATTTTGATCAACATAAAAGCTACAAGTGACATTTATAATAACCATTGGTTTTGTTGTGTTTAGGAAATAGCGGTACTTTATGCCCTCACATGGGCTACTCTAAAGACGTAAAGGCCCTATTCACATTTTTGTTATTTACGTTGTATACCCTTATCCTGTCAACGGACCGAATCTATTCCGTCTAGTTTCGTTCTTCCTCGTCTCCTCCCTACCTTTCAAATTCTTCAATATTGAGCCCACAAACCTACTCCTTTATCACTGTCCTCCTATGCGCTTCTAATGAGTTGATTGACAACCACTTCATTCAATTGCCATTACGGTAAATAACAACAAATTGAGATGACTGAGTTGGTCTAAGGTGCCAAATTAAGGTTTTGGTCTGAAAGAGTGTGGGTTCAAATCCCACACTCAACAATTTTTTTTGAAGTTAGAACATGGATTATATTCCATAACAAACAGTATCATCCTAAGGATTAATACATAGAGCAATTACACCTTGATCATTAGCCTAAATATGACGTAAGTTAAAGACTAATGACAACCAAACCATATTTAAGAACCAACTAAAACTTGCAGTCTTCCACTTGTAGAGAAACCAGTACCCATCACAGTTGCCACCCTAAATAGAATGTGTTGGGTCTTGACCCATTAGCCTAGGTATCTACATGGCTGAGAGATATTGTCTCCACCTGTGGCTCAACCTCAGAAGCACTTCATCATAACTCCCACTATGACTGTCGATTCCCTTGAACCACCATTCCTCCGATGATGATGCCACCCCGCCGGAGGAGAGTTGGCCTGCAGTCGCCCCCGGTTACGATCACCGCTTTAGAGGCTCAAAAGAGAATAAAGGTGCTAGGCATGGTCCTCCCTAATTGACGTGGCCAGGACCGACTTACAACACAAAGGCGGAAGAGAGTGATTCCTTCAGGTCAGATGCTTCTTGTCACGTGTGGCTGGTGAAGACTTCCGGTATACGTGATGTCGACGATGTTGTTGCTCTCCACCGGCGTCAGACACAACATCGAGAGTGGAAGATGAGGATCTGCACTAGCCGCACTAGCCATGCAAGTACAATCTGCCCACATGGGATGACGAGAAGGACCACCGCCGCCGTGCCCCTTTTTGTGCCTCCTAGAAGTAGTGATGTTACATGGCTCTGGCTTGGTGATGGGTGTGCTGGTTTGCTTGGGCTTTTATTTTTGCACCCGTGGTGGACCTCCAGGCAGATGGAAGTCTTCTCCTGCCAGTATCGAACTGTCATCTTCATCAAGTAGTGCAGAGAACTCTAGGTGGTTGGCGTCATGTAGATGAAGAATGGGACTAAACGAAGAGTGAGATCGAGAAGCAAAGACATGGGGAGCTTTGGTGATCAGCCGGTCGCTACTGGCCTCGGATAGGGATGAGACGATGAGTAGAGGCGGTCTACAAAATTGGAGGAGTGGGTGGGGCCCACCCCCGCACTAACTATCTTTTTTCCGGTGACTAGAACGCGAGCGAGAGCGGAGGATCCCCAGTAAGCCAAAAGGGCATATGGGGCTGGTCTCAACAAAATATTTTTGAAGTTTGCTCATTTTGAAAATAAGAAGTTATTAGTAGATGTTTCAACATATATATTTTTGAAGTTTGCTTATTTTTGAAAATAAAAAGAAGTTATTTTGTAGATGTGGGAAAACAATGTCATAAGTTGTTTATTAAATTGAAGATTAAATTAAGGCCCTGTTTGATTCAAATTGATAAAAAACCAACATTTAAGACTGATCAAGGTATGCTTAGTGAGTTAGCCACTAATAAATTGACATTTTATAGAGTTAGATATTAGGCCCTGTTCATGGACATTTACCCGACTTTATCCACTTTTGGACCTTTATTTTGTTGACAACCAGACTCTGACTACATTATTTTGGTCAAGATAAAGGAAGCAAGGGGCCTTTTATAATAACCATTGGTTTTGTTGTGTTTGGGAAATAACGCTATTTTATGCCCTCACCTGGGCTACTCCAAACACGTAAATCTCTTCACATTTTCGTTATTTACGTTGTATAGCATTATCCAGTCAACATACCGAATCTATTCCCTCCAGTTTCGTTCTTCTGCATCTCCTCTTTACCTTTCAAATCCTTCATTACCGAGCCCGCTAACCTACTCCTTGATCACTTTCCTCCTATACGCTCTCAATGACTTGATTGACAACCACTTCATTCAATTGCAATTACGGTAAATAACAACGTCAACCACAATTGTCATGTCGATTTTGCTGATTTATACCTTTTTTAGGGTTTTGAGTCTTTCTCGTTCAGAATCACCGACCGGTGGAAGGTAATGTACCAATTGGAACTCTCTACCCCTCATTACATCTTCTACTCCATACATATTGTGTTTCATGCTACACTTACCATTGGTTGACATTGTAGTTGTTGTGAACGTTTCACCAGACCGGCAACTGGGAATCACTTCATTAACAAGTAACACCTTTAATTTCTATTCCCTTTCTGCTGGATTGATATCATAGTAATGTTAATCTTTTGTTGATTAGTTTCCTACTGCAATGATGTCTACATTTGTGTAACTATATTTAAGCTTAGACTGAATTTGTGTGTCGTATAATATGTTATGATATCATAGTAATGTGATATAGGGCACTTAGCTCTAGATCCGTCTGCGTTATTTGACTACTTTTATTTTGTAAATCCATATTAGTAAAATGGTTAAGTATGGTTGAAATGATAAAAGGTAAGGGAATTTCAACAACGAAGGAAGTGCTAGGAACCTAAAACATGATTTGACCATGGCTGATGTTGAACTTCTGATCTCCTTACTTGTGGAGGAGGCAAGGCTTCAAATAGGAAGGGCTAGGGACAGTTGTTGGTTTAACACACCAACGGGTACCAATTATAGAGAATTTTCTAATAAAAAAGGGAAGGGCTACCACCGATCGATAAGGATCAGTGCAAAAACAAAGGGGAAACACTTAAGTTAGGTTGGAGGAAGTGGAAGGAATTAACCCATAAACCTAGTGACCTAGGCTAGGACTTCGACTAAATCAGTTACCTACCCATCAAAATGGATAGCGGAGAGATCCAAGGTGAATCATTACTTTTAATTGTATTTTTTGTGTGGTGAACACTTATGTTTGTAGTTGTTCATTTAAGGAGACGTGTCTTGACGAGTGAAACTATTATGTAGGACGATAATGCTATTGCAAAGATGGTCGCATTTAGTGGATGACAGGGAGTTGATATGGGGCCAGGGATATGGAACTGATGATCTAAGACAGATACCTGGTGGCAATATACCTGAACAATATTATGGCTTAACAACGGAAGGTAGCCAGTATGATGCGGATGAAAACAATCATCTGATTCCCTTTGGATATCAGTTATTCTGATGCCACTGGCGGGCATTCCATGGAAATATCCGTGGGCAACCAGCACTTGGCAGCAGTGGCATGGTTGGGTTAAACAGACAATGGGTCACTACACCATTCCAGGGGGTGATGAGGGATGTATCCACTCCGATATTTGACATCACCACTGATGCTGCTAGAGCTGTCACAAGTTCACTTGCTAATTCATTCCATATCAGTCAATATGTAGGTTGGTGGCGGGTAGTTCTGTTGGTTATGTCCTTAATGTCGATCCAGGTAGGTTCAGGTAGTCAATCGAACTTTGGTTATGGAAATAATAATCTTGACATTGTGTCCCCTTTTGTTCTATTCAGTACTCAACCTTTGGGTAACTCACATAGCTCTAAACCAGCTCAGTTGGATTAGCTAATGCAAAGAACAACTCTGGGTATTCCTCATGGTGGAAGAGGGAACAATTATAGCCCATTTGTGATGACACTATTGGCAAGAAAAAAAATTCAAAGGTGGCAAGGGCAAATTTATGGTGATTCTCGAGGAGATCCATGACCTTAAGGGGGTTCGAATGACAAGTTGACAAATGCCACTACCAAGATACGGGACATGCAACAACAAGCAGACATGCCAGACCCTGTAATAGCAGTGCAAAAAGCTATCGCTAAGATAAGGAGTGTTTAAGGTTTTAGCAAGTGAATGATTGTTCATTCTAGCTTTGTGCTGGCTAATAGGCAACAGAGGGCCGCTTTCATGAAACTGGAGGATGATGAAGAGATATCATAATGGGTTTTCCAGAATTACAATGACAAACATGGCAGTGGCCAGTAGGGACAGGGGCGGAGCCAGAAACTTTTGTTTGGGGGTGAGAATTTTTTTAATAATATGAAATAATAATTTTAAATTAATTTTAAAATTTAAAATTAATATAAAATTTCAATATTTATAATTATATTTTAAAATTGATTTTAGATATATAGTTTGATATAAAAATTAAATTAAAATTGAAATATATAAATTAATATAAAGAAGTTTGATTTACCTTTTTTATTGCTCCTTTGAAAAACGGGTATACTAAATTATACCTTAATGCCCATAATATAGAACAATAGTTCTAAGCTAGCTAGTAGTTTTTTTCTAAAAACTTCTTCTAAAAATTATTTAGAGTATTTCAAATATTATTTAATTTGCAAATTTGTAATAAAAAACTAAAAACACTTGTATTATGGATAGAAGAGGTATATGATTACTAAGATTGATAATCAACTTTACTCTAGACTATATTGCTAAAATAAAATCTTAAGAATTTTCTTATCTATTATAGAATAAAAATGATTTTTGGCAATATAATTCTAAAGAAAATATTACATATTAATAGAAATAAAATTGATAATAAATAGAATTTAGTGAAATCATGGTGATATTTTACAAAATATTACGGGGCGAACAACTATCTATTAACATAAATAAATTATATAACTAACAAAACTAAAACTAATTTAAGCATATACTTGACGGAGTTGGGGGTGCACAACATCCGCCCCTTGTCTCCGAACCTGAGTAGGGAGGAAGGGTTGTGGAGGGCAAACGACATAATCATTTTTTTGTTGTTTGTGTTTTGGAATTACGGTCTATTTTTTGGGAGGGATGGAGCCTTAGACAAAGTTGATGTCGGAATGCTATTTATAGGATGGGTGCTTTGTATTGCATTACTATTTTGACTTTTTTTTTTTGTTCTAGTTATGGACTTCACTACAACAGGAGGTGCATGTTTCAGGTTGGCCGGTAGTTAGTGGTGGATGTTTTAATGTAACAAATAACTAACTAGATAGCATTGATGTACTCAAACTACAACTAATCAACTTATGATGTCACTGTATTCAATAAACTATTTTAGTGAATGCTAACGGTAACTACCATATTCCTATATAGTGTATCCGTATTATAATGACTACTACTATTATCATTGTTAGATAACATTGATAATGGAATGGAACACTCATATCATTGAAATAATACGACGGAAGTTGAGCGAGAATAGGAGGAATTTGATTAAGTTTATCATTCTTCAAGATGTTGAGGAGTTTGAGGCAAATTTTGCTATGTTATAAGGTAAATACCAACAACAACAATATAGTGAGGAACGGAAAATTTTCATAAAAATACCAAATTAAAAAAAAGTTACATGCGGTGGTCGTTTTTGAAAAAAATTACGCGAGTGTACCAACTCCATGCAAAGAAGCAGTCACGGGACTGTGGCAGCTTGTGAGAAACCGCCACAACACTACGGCTGCTTCTGCATTTTTTTGCTTGAAGCAGCCACGAATTTGGGGCGGCTTCAGGCAAATCTGCCGAAAAAGCCACAGACTTGGGGCGGCTTCAATGCATTTTCTCCCCTTATCCGGAAATCCAGCCGACCAATCACAGCCGTCGGTCGCCGGATCGCACGTACAAACCTTATCCCGGGTTTGCAAAGAAACCGCCACAACCATGTGGCTTCTTCCAGCAGGAAAAAAAATCTATAAAAACCCACCCAATCTCACCCATTCTCCCCACATTTCTCACACAAAACACTCCTCAAACTTTCATTCTCTATCTCTCCGAATTTGGAAGAAGTAAGTTCCATTGTTTCATTTTTTTTGTTGTATTGTTTATTAGTGCTTAATTATTATGTTTATTATAGTCATTATTTTTAGTGTTTTAATTGTTTATTAAGTTGTAATTAACTCTTCTACCTTCCATTACTTCTTCAAACTTTTTTTTTTAAGTTTATCATTATTCCTCCCAATATATGGTATTGTTGTTGTAATGTTAAGTAATTTTTTTTTACATTTATAATGCCCACTAACCCCATTTAAATTTGTAATTAAATTTACCATTTTTTATGAGTTACAAAATCACCAATTTTGGTGGTTTTATGCCTTAATTAATTATGCTATTGTTGTTATAATGTTACGCAATTTTTTTACATTTATAATGCCCACTAACCCCATTTAAATTCGTAATTAAATTTACCATTTTTTTATGAGTTACAAAATCACCAATTTTGGTGGTTTTATGCCTTAATTAATTATGCTATTTTTTGTTGTAATGTTATGCAATTTTTTTTACATTTATAATGCCCACTAACCCCATTTAAATTCGTAATTAAATTTACCATTTTTTTATGAGTAACAAAATCACTAATATTGGTGGTTTTATGCCTTAATTAATTATGCTATTGTTGTTATAATGTTAAGTAATTTTTTTTACATTTATAATGCCCACTAACCCCATTTAAATTCGTAATTAAATTTACCATTTTTTATGATTTACAAAATCACCAATTTTGGTGGTTTTATGCCTTAATTAATTATGCTATTGTTGTTATAATGTTATGCAATTTTTTTTTACATTTATAATGCCCACTAACCCATTTAAATTCGTAATTAAATTTACCATTTATTTTATGAGTTACAAAATCACCAATTTTGGTGGTTTTATGCCTTAATTAATTATGCTATTGTTGTTATAATGTTATGCAATTTTTTTTACATTTATAATGCCCACTAACCCCATTTAAATTCGTAATTAAATTTACCATTTTTTATGAGTTACAAAATCACCAATTTTGGTGGTTTTATGCCTTAATTAATTATGCTATTGTTGTTATAATGTTATGCAATTTGTTTTACATTTATAATGCCCACTAACCCCATTTATTTTTTGAGTTACAAAATCACCAATTTTGGTGGTTTTATGCCTTAATTAATTATGCTATTGTTGTTTGTAATGTTATGCAATTTTTTTTACATTTATAATGCCCACTAACCCCATTTAATTCGTAATTAAATGTACCCTTTTTTATGAGTTACAAAATCACCAATTTTGGTGGTTTTATGCCTTAATTAATTATGCTATTGTTGTTATAATGTTAAGTAATTTTTTTTACATTTATAATGCCCACTAACCCCATTTAAATTCGTAATTAAGTTTACCATTTTTTTATGAGTTACAAAATCACCAATTTTGGTGGTTTTATGCCTTAATTAATTATGCTATTGTTGTTATAATGTTATACAATTTTTTTACATTTATAATGCCCACTAATCCCATTTAAATTCGTAATTAAATTTACCTTTTTTTATGAGTTACAAAAAAACCAATTTTGGTGGTTTATGCCTTAATTATCTATGCTATTGTTGTTATAATGTTATACAATTTTTTTTACATTTATAATGCCCACTAACCCCATTTAAATTTGTAATTAAATTTACCATTTTTGTTATGAGTTACAAAATCACCAATTTTGGAGGTTTTATGCCTTAATTAAATAAGCTACTGTTGTTGTAATATGCTGTTTTTTTTACATTTATAATGCCCACTAACCCCATTTAAATTCGTAATTAAATTTACCATTTTTTTATGAGTTACAAAATCACCAATTTTGGTGGTTTTATGACTTAATTAATTATGTTATTGTTGTTATAATGTTATGCAATTTTTTTTACATTTATAATGCCCACTAACCCCATTTAAATTCGTAAATAAATTTACCATTTTTTTTATGAGTTTCAAAATCACCAATTTTGGTGGTTTTATGCCTTAATTAATTATGCTATTGTTGTTATAATGTTATGCAATTTTTTTAACATTTATAATGCCCACTAACCCCATTTAAATTCGTATATAAATTTACCCTTTTTTTATGAGTTACAAAATCACCAATTTTGGTGGTTTTATGCCTTAATTAATTATGCTATTGTTGTTATAATGTTATGCAATTTGTTTTTACATTTATAATGCCCACTAACCCCATTTAAATTTGTATATAAATTTACCCTTTTTTATGAGTTAAAAAATCACCAATTTTGGTGGTTTTATGCCTTAATTAATTATCCTATTGTTGTTATAATGTTAAGTAATTTTTTTTTTCACAATTCAGGTCTTTGATTGTGCCCTAATCCGTACCCGCTAGTGAAAGTTTGTTACTCTTACTTATTTCAAAAACAATGAGATGTGAACGGTTAATTTAATTACAACTAAGGTCTTTGAATTCCTAAAACATATATATATATATATATTACAATTTACCACTTGTTATCTCTATTAATTTTCTATGTCCTATTGTTTATGTAGATGGCCCAGCAATTCTAGCGTCAACCAGCAGAGGTGGGACCCGAGGAGGTTGAACTATTCACGTACCAGTCCACTCATATATCTGCAACACTTTTTTTCAGATGATCCGGTATAGTGATAAGACGTTAATCTTTATTACATTGCATTCATTATGTATTTTCCATCATAACATTTAATTTTGTGCCCATGCTATGTAGGCAATGCGTAACCCAAAATACGTCAACAGGAAGTTGTGCTCTCGCAACCTGGAAGTTGAGCTTCCGCACCATGCCCTTCGCGAGTACATCAGCGAGGCTGGTATTATGAGACCTGCATTCTATAGAATCAAGGGGGACCAAGCGATCGTCAGCGCACTCGTTGAAAGGTGGAGGCCTGAGACCCACACCTTCATGTTGCCTTTTGGTGAGGCAACGATTACTCTGGAAGATGTGCATCACATACTTGGGCTGAAGGTGGAAGGAGATGCCGTTGTGGTTCGTATGAATCAGGATGTGGGAGATTTGGTGAAGAACTGTTGGGTCAAAGACCGGGACCCGAATCAATTAGAGGTTACAAATTGTCATTGCTTTAGTTGCAGGAAAAATTTGTGATAAAAAATGAGGAAGAAAGTGCATTTAATCAAAAACCAGATATCATCCACCAGCGTCATGCAAGAGCATGGATCATGCGGATGATTGGTGGAATGTTACTACCCAGTTATGACAGTCGCACCATTGACTGTGGCTATTTAGAATTACTGAGAGAGTTTTCTGAGTGTGGGCAATAAAGTTGGGCTTCAGCAGTTTTAGCCCACACCTACCGTGGCTTGTGCAATGCCACCCAGTTTGAGTCAACGGCTATAACTGCAGCCACGAAGTTGATTATAGTGTGGGTGTATGCCAAACTCCCGGCTTTTTTTAGAGTTCCAAGACAGTATGTTGGAACAAATTTGAAATACCCCGTAATTAAAAATAGTGATTAATTAGGCTAATGAATAATTTAGAAGCTTAATTAAGTATAAATAATCATGAGGGAACAAATCCCGAAGAAAACGGATCCTTAAAACGGATTAAAATCACTAACGAACCTTAAAGCACGTTTTTCGAGGAAACCGGGAAAACGTGACTTTAAGCGGGTCAAATAGACTCGTAACAATTTTGGTCAACTAAATAATCATTAATAAATATTAGTGAAGCTTTAGAACCAATAAAATCAATAAAACGAAAAATTAGTAAAAACTGTCAAAATGGGAAGTTGTGGGGTAGAAACATAAATAACAAACTTATGTGTCCAATATTGTAAATAGAATTTTAAAACCCTCATGGGCTGTGTGCTGTCCGATTTTATCCCTCTCTCACACACTCTCTATTCTCTTTTATTCACAAAAGACAAAAGCATTTAAAAAGTAAAAAGTAACATACATTACTTTACTACCTCACTCTCTCTCCTATCCATATTCTCTCTTCTCTCACGTGAACCCCCACCCTCACT
The DNA here is from genome assembly GCA_023374045.1 of Limonium bicolor. Classification (NCBI taxonomy): domain Eukaryota; kingdom Viridiplantae; phylum Streptophyta; class Magnoliopsida; order Caryophyllales; family Plumbaginaceae; genus Limonium; species Limonium bicolor. Next base: position 163,940,979 of record CM041779.1, read on the forward strand.
CTCTCATTTCTTCCTTTCTTCTTCTCCAAACCGATGGCCATGGAAGCTTGAGAGAACCCACACAAAACCTATCTTCTCTCCTCTTGTTACTCCATCAAATCTCCTCCAAAATTATAAAAACTACACCATTGTGTTCCTCTCACCAAGTAGAGCATTCCTATCTTTTCAAAATTCGAAAAGGAGCACTTTCATCTCCATGGGTATGGAGCATTTGGAGCTTCAAGACCACCACTAGAACCACCTTCATCTCCTTGTCATTTTGAGGTAAAAATCTTCTTGAAACTCCATTGTTTTTCTGGCCTTAAGGGCAAAACGAAATTTGAGCTTAAACTCTTGCTTGCTCCTTTTGTACCCAGCCGATTTTGGCATTCTTGAAAGGGTGGAAAGATTATTCTTGAGCTGTTCCAAGCATTACATAAACCCTTGGAAGGTAATATATCTTTAGACCCTAAAACTTACATTAAAAGCTTAAATAATGTTTAGGGTGTGTTTAGTATTAAAATGGTGTGTATGTATGGGTTATAATGTTAGAGTTGTGGAGTACCATAACCGGTAGAGAGGGAAGGAAGCAAGGAAGAAGAAGAAATGAAACTAGAAGAAGAAACAAGGTAATTACACTCATTTTTGTGTAGCTTTGTAAATGCTTATGTAACAGATTTTTTAGTAATGAAAATATCTAGTGTAAAATGGTAGTGTATTGGTAGTGTAATGTGTAGGAGGAAACAAAGGTTTTAAACCCTTTGAAAACAATCAAAAACTGTCACAAACTAAATTGGGATTGGAATGTTAAGTGCAGGAATTTTTAAGAGTGTGTTAGTATTGGTAATTGTGTATGGGAGCCTTGTATATGAATGCTATTGAAACAGGTGGATTGGGTAATAAGATGTGTGTATAAACAATCTGGTGAGAGTATAAAATATAGGGGAGACTATGGCAAAATTTGCCTAGGATTAGAACACTTAGTGAACTAGAAGCTAGGTGAATAATATATGTTGTAACAGATTTTGAAGGAGATAGTTAGAGGGTAGTTTGAGAGAGGTAGTTAATGTATTGTGATGTATTAGGAACTCTAGAAATGACATTAGAAGAGGGAGCTATTGTTGGAGAGAGTTAGAACTAAAATCTGTAGCAAAACACAACTAGGAAGAACTAGTGTAAGTGTTGAAGTGAAACTTGGAAAATCGAGTGTGTAAGTTAGTATAGAAATGTGTAAGGAGTTAAGGAATGAACTAAGGTGTATTAGGAGGTTTAATTAGTGTTAAAACATGTGGGATTAAGTGTAGGAACAATGGGGAAGTAATGGTTGAAGGAGAGGACTGAAAACAGAAATAAAAACTGAAATACTGGGCCGGACCGACCTGGACAGGACTGCAAGGTCGGCGAGCCCTGATTTACAAAGGACGGAAACCTTGGAATGGACCGACCTTGGGACCGGACATGCAAGGTCGGTCGGTCAGAAGAATTTCCCGTAATGCAACCTACTGGAATGGACCGACCTTGCGACCGGACTTGCAAGATCGGTCGACTCAAAATTTTTCCGTCTTGTACTACTGGAATGGACCGACCTTGCGACCGGACTTGCAAGGTCGGTCGGCTAAATTCGCCTGAAACCAAAACTTACTGGAATGGACCGATCTTGGGACCGGACTTGCAAGGTCGGTCGGCCCTGAAATTTCCAGCGTATTTCCTTACGACTTCGACCGACCTGGGACCGGACTTGTAAGGTCGGTTGGGTCTTACAAAAAAAATAATAATTAAATTAAATAATATATATATGTATACCTACATATACATATGTACATATATGTAAGTATACCAATGTTAAGTAAGGAAATAAACTTAAGGTAAAGAAGAGTAAGTAAGTAATGTGTAAGTGTAAGAATGGAAAGGACTTAGTAAGTATGACTTAGGAAACGTAAGAGTAATCGAATCAAGCTAATGATAGTTAAATTAATCACCGAACATATGAATGTTATAGGACTTGATTTGTGAGCACCGAAGGAACGTTGGGATACAAGTACGACGGTGAACGGTATGAATTCCTCATGCCCCGTATGCTATCTTGGTTACTCTGATTTGTGTGTTGTGTGCTAATTGATCACCAAATAAGATAATTGCACGAATCGGAGTTACTATGCATACTTGTGAATATGTAGTGCTGTATGTTGTGAATATTTTCCTAAATCTCAGTTTGTATAATTCATGAAATGTATGGATGAATATGAATGCATGTATGTATGTTGTATTGTACTGTGACCGATTGTGATTGTGCTTGGACTTCTAACTTATTCCTAACAAGCTAACCAATCTAACTTAAATTGGTAATTAAATTGGAATGAGTAGAAGTCCGATATAGTTTCGGCCACGCGTGAGGATGAGGAGACACAAGAAGTTGGATCCAATTCCTGACTCTTAAACTGGTCCGCGGCCCAAATCCCTTAAGTGGGTAGCATCCCGGATTGGTGAGTCAAGTAAATCCCGGAGGTGGGACGGAGTAGTCCCCAGGGCCGGAGGTCATACCGAATTAACTTGAGTATAAGTAAGTAAGTAAGAATGAGTAAGTAAAGTAATTGAAAGTAAGTAAGTGCAAGTAAGAGAAAGTAAGTGAAATGAGTAAAAGAGTAAACAGCATTCCGATTAACCCGGATGCGTAACTTGGCTAACATCCTGAAGGTAAGTATTGTATGCACTATTGTATTGATGCCTTGAATGTGTAATGTATTGTAAATGCATGTATTTTGTATGTAAAGCATGTATGTATGAAATAAATGAATCGCATGTTTAGTGGACGTCAAATAGTCGGCGTGCCCTAGCTAGCACGCGGTATATGCGGAGTTCATGCGCAGCTTTTGCTGAGCCCCTAGGGGCGATGTTTTTACTACACGTAGGTACAAGAGAAGGATGAAAGCCGTGAAGTGTTGGAGCTTGTTTCTTCTGATTTCTTTTTGGTTGTAAACAATGAATTGATGATTGGTGTACTAAGTAGTACACGGCTGTAAGTTTTGTTAGCCGGTGTACCATGGGGTACACCTTTTTGGATAGTGGAAGTATTGGATTGGGGTATAGATGAGTAGCTTGTAGAAAATTCATTCTTTTGGGAAGTTTGAATTGAGATGTAAATGAATACACTTAAATACTTTGTGATCCATTGATGTAAGTATTCGGCATGTGGTATTTTGGTAAGTAATTTAGTAGCTCGGTACACTATGTTCATCAGACCGTTACTGTAAGTAGAATAGCCTAGCTAGCCGTATGGGCGGTTAGCGGCGTTGTATCACCCGCCGTAGCAATAGTAGTATTTCCGCTGTGAACTGATAGGATTGACAGGACGATTAGACGGTAGGCGTAGGATTAACGGTAGGGGTGTTACAAAAAGTGGTATCAGAGCGTAGTTACGCTCTGATGTCCATAAGTACCGAGCATAGGGGATTACCGAGTTAGGATTTCAACCGTCTTAAGACGGATACTTAGAAACCTAACTAGGAACTACCGTTGTTAACAACGGATACCCTTGACGTTCTTAGGAACGATACCTTGTTTAAATTCCAAGACCTTTGAGTCATATCTTACGGAGCCTAATGTAACTGCTAAATGTTCAGATGTCAAGAAGAGGTCCAGGTCGCCCTAGAGGAGGGGGCAATGACGGACCCGGCACGCAGACGATAGCTGAAATCGTCGCTGCCACGGTAGCACAGATGCTACCACAAGTGATCCAAGCTATGCAACAAAATCAGCAAAACCAGTAAACTCAAGCAGACCAATCCCTCCCCCTCCACCCAGAGAAGCAAACTGGGTAAAAGCTGTAGCGGAACTTCGCCCTCCTTGCTTTAGGGGCGAGAGTGATCCGGCTAAGCTAGAGGCCTACATCTCCGAGATGGAGACAGCCTTTGAAACCCTCGAAGCTCCTGCTGGAGTTCGAGTTAGAGTAGCAGCCTACTACTTAAAAGATGCAGCCATGGATTGGTGGAAACTAATCAAGCATGAGCACGTCAGCGACCCCACATTCGATTGGGAGTCTTTCGCATCTCTCCTCCGATCCAAGTACTATCCGGAGCATGTAAAGACTAAGAAAAGGCTAGAGCTGGACGCCTTGAAGATGACAGACAAGATGTCTGTGGATGAGTACTACCGCACCTTTACCTCCATTCTCCGTCTTCTCCCCGATCTAGGATACACCGGCCAGGTGTTGGTCGATCGCTTCTATGGCGGTCTGAGCCATCGCCTTCGGTACGGTATGGGCTACACTCGATTTACCTCCCTTCAGGTAAATACCGGTTAACCCTTAGTATCATTTCAATTCCTTAAATTCCTTGAATTCCTTGAATCTCTTCCTTATCCTTTCTTAAATGAGAATCCCGGCTAATACCTGAAACTTCAGGAGTGTTATCACGCGGCTTCTCGCGTTGAGATCACTTGCCAGCTAAGGAATGAAGAAACCGCGCTGAAGCGCAAGGCTAATAGTAAGAACACAAGTGCCGAGGAGCAGAACCAGGGGAAAAGCTGGAAGAAGAAGAAGGGAAAGTTCTTCGGTCAGACCTCCAAGAACTTCCCAAGTGAGAGCAGTGCCCATGCTGAGCAGGGCAAACCAGTTGAGCTTCTTCAGCTTGGTTCATCTGCACCGGTGGCTGCCAAGCCACTGAGATCACACCCACCAAAGGGTAAACTTCTATTCCTAAATCGTATTCTTACAAGCACCATATCTAGTATATCCACGCACACATGTGCTAACCCTCTAAACCTCAGGTTCTGGCTCCGGTTTCACCAAAACCTTCTCAGATGGCCGCACCTATGTGTGCAGAAAGTGCAACCAGGACCATCCCGGCAAAGACTGCTATGGGAGAGAAATCAAATGCTACAACTGCCAGAAACCGGGACATACGGCCAATAGATGCCCAGAAAATGCTAAGTCGAAAGGGAAATTCCAAAGCTACAAGCAAAGGGAAGGCAAGGAGGTTGCATCTGGCGATGCACCGACCCAGCAGGCACCACAGGGACAGGGATCCCGGGGACCTCAGAGGGGTGCACCTCAGAGGCAGCCTGTCCTTCATGTCATAGACCGTGACGGGTCCGGTTCTAAATCCGGCCCAGGTAATTATCCGAACCTTTAATCCTTGAAGTAGCATGACTAAGTAGTAGAGTAACTGTTTGAATGAATGCATGAGTAAATAAAATGAAGTGTGTATTAAGCATGAAAAAAAGTAGTTGAAGCTAGTACTCTCCGTAGATGAAATTTGTAACCATAGGAAGCTTTAGTATCTGTTATCCGATACCGGTAAACCTGAATCAAGAAGAGATCGACATCACCAACCACTACTACACCAATGAACAGTGTCAGGTCATCCGACCAGGTATGATTTTATTAAGGGGATACCTGACACCCGAAGCACAAATCTCAATCATCCGACGATGCAACGAGCTAGGAACGGGTCAAGGTGGATTTTATACACCCGAATTCCCCGGTGGAGCGAAGATGAAGCTAAAAATGATGTGCTTGGGAAAGGACTGGAATCCTTATACCAAGACATACCAGGAGACACGAAACAAGATGGAGCAACGCCACCGACAATACCTCCAGAGTTTCAGACGCTTGTCACACAAGCAGTAGAACTTGCACAACAATGTGAACATGAACCGATCCCCGCACTTGAAGCGGACCTCTGTATCGTCAACTTCTATGAGAAAGAAGAACGACTTGGGTTACACCAAGACGAGGACGAGACAGCGGAATCTCTTGAACAAGGAGTGCCCGTAGTGTCTTGGTCCATTGGTGATGAAGACGCCGTATTCCTGTATAGCGAGCAGAAGTGTGTGGACCTCGCACAGAAACTGGTATTGAGATCAGGAGATGTCCTAATCATGGGTGGAAACTCTAGGATGCTGTATCACGGGATCAACAAGATCAAGTTGAATACGGCACCGCCGGCAATAATCAATGCCACACACATGAAACCAGGACGCCTGAACCTTACCTTTAGGAAGTATTAAATCCATAGTATCATGTAATGTATTAGTAACATGTATTAGAGACACGGTTTGTATGATGGTTGGTTTATCAATAAAGAGCAGTGTTGATTTAAATTCCACTTGTGTCCACCATCAATACTTATCCAATTGTGACTTCAATAGGTTGTGGGCTCGGTACCGAAGGTAACCTGAGCATCCTCACCGAAGCACAAGCCGGCAGAAGCGGCACCATCTTAACGGGAACATTTCCGGTGAACGGCATTGATGCCAATGTGTTATTCGACTCCGGCGCCTCTCACACTTTCGTATCACCATCCTTTGTGAAGAGGTTGAAGCTAGATGCGGATGAGCTACCGAATTTTGTGGTTACTCTCCCATCAAAGGAGCGAGTAAAGTGCACCAAATATTATCAATCAGCCACCATCGAAATAAAAATGAAACGTTTCCCATTTCCTTCATCGAATTCAATGGATTGGGATTCGACTTGATAATCGGAATGAATTGGTTGGAGCGGCACAAGGGTAGAATCCTCTGCGCCGAGCATCGATTGCTGCTCAAGAGTCCTTCTAGGGTTACAGTATCTTACCGCCAGAGACCTAGAGAGCCTTCGACCACAGTCATCTCCGCCATGGCTATGTACCGGGAACTCAGAAAGGGTAAAGAAGTATATTTGTGTTATGTACAAGACCTGGAGCGAGATCCAGAGTTCAGTGATGATGTACCGATTGTATCCGAATTTCCCGACGTATTCCCTAAGGAGCTACCCGGCATGCCACCACCGAGAGCAGTGGAATTTGAAATTAATCTCTTGCTAGGTACCGGTCCCATTGCTAGGGCACCGTACCATATGGCACCTGCTGAAATGACCGAACTGAAAGAACAGTTGCGCGATCTTCTCGACAAAGGGTTTATACGCCCGAGCGTATCACCCTGGGGAGCACCGGTCCTCTTTGTGAAGAAGAAGGACGGTAGCCTCCGACTTTGTATTGACTACCGCGAGTTGAATGCGGTTACAATAAAAAATAAATACCCATTGCCACGCATCGACGACCTATTTGATCAGCTGAAAGGAGCATCAGTCTTCTCCAAGATTGACCTCCGTTCTGGGTATCATCAAATTGCAATTAAGGAACAAGACATTGAGAAAACGGCATTCCGTACGAGATATGGCCACTACGAATTCACCGTTATGCCATTCGGTTTGTCAAACGCACCAGCAAAATTCATGGATCAAATGAATCGACTATTCAGTGAACAGTTGGACACTTCGGTTGTTGTCTTCATCGACGACATCCTAGTATACTCAAAATCAGCAGAGGAACATGAAATTCATTTGAGGAAAGTGCTCGAGACACTGCGCGAGAACCAGCTGTATGCGAAGTTCTCCAAATGCGAGTTCTGGCTAGATCAAGTATCATTCCTTGGTCACGTCATTTCGAGCGCAGGTATCTCAGTTGACCCTTCTAAGATAGAAGCTGTACGATCATGGCCTAGACCTAAGACTGTTACCGACATCCGGAGCTTTCTTGGTCTAGCCGGTTACTACCGGAGATTTGTGAAGGACTTCTCGAAAGTCGCTAAGCCCATGACTACATTGATGAAGAAAGATGCACCGTTTGTATGGACACACGAGTGCGAGTTATCATTTCAGAGCCTTAAGGACTCATTGACCTCAGCGCCCGTCCTTACTCTTCCAGAGGGCACAGAGGGATTTGAGGTGTATTGTGAAGCATCAGGCAAAGGAATGGGATGCGTACTCATGCAGCATGGCAAGGTTGTAGCTTATGCCTCCCGCCAGCTGAAAAAACATGAGGAGAATTACCCGACACACGATTTAGAGTTAGGAGCCATTGTCTTCGCCTTGAAGATATGGCGACACTATCTCTATGGGGTAAGCATCACCATCTACTCCGACCATAAGAGCTTACAGTATGTATTCACTCAGAAAGAACTGAATCTGAGACAGAGAAGGTGGATGGAGTTTCTCTCTGACTACGACATCGACCTACAGTATAAGGAAGGGAAGGCAAACATTGTAGCCGACGCCCTGAGCCGTCGAGCACACTCGCTCCATTCGCTACTCGCTTCTTCTAGCTTGGTTGACGAGGTGCGAGACGCTCAGTTGAGCGACCCTTACCTAACCGAAATCAGACAAAAGATCGAAAATGGTACATTTGAGAAGAAGAAGTATGACTTCAAGCTACATGAAGATGGTTTGATTCGGTTGAATGGCAGGATATGCGTCCCCCGAAGCAATGCTGAGCTAAGGGATCGCATCCTGTGAGAGTCACACAGTTCCACATTATCAGTCCATCCAGGAGCCTCCAAGATGTACAAAGACATGAAGAGGTACTTCTGGTGGTCTGGAATGAAGTCGGATGTGACAGAATTTGTATTGAGATGTTTAACATGCCAGAAGGTGAAATTCGAACATCGTAGACCGGGCGGAATGGTACAATCGATGCCAATTCCGGAGTGGAAATTTCATGATATCTCCATGGATTTTGTTGTAGGACTCCCACCTGCCAGGGAGGACTCAACATGATCTGGGTTGTAGTCGATCGCCTTACCAAGGTGGCCAGATTCATACCGATGAAGGACACCTGGAAGGTAGTGAAGCTAGCTGAGCTATTCGACAAGGAGATTATCAGACATCACAGAGTCCCGAAAATAATAGTATCTGACCGTGACACCAGATTTCTTTCGAGATACTGGAGAGCTACACGGGAAGCGTTGGGTACAGAATTGAAGTTGAGTACCGCCTTCCATCCTCAGACCGACGGTCAGACAGAAAGGACCATCCAGACACTGGAGGACATGCTTCGGGCATGTGCCTTAGACTTTCAGGGGAGTTGGTTAGATAAGCTTCATCTTATCGAATTTTCATACAATAATAACTATCATGCCTCGATTAAGATGTCGCCTTTCCAAGCTCTATACGGTAGACCCTGCCGGACACCTTTGTGTTGGGATGAGTCAAGCGAAGCGGTCATCATAGGACCGGAGTACCTTGAACAAGTGCAAGCTGAAGTTCAGCAGATTCGAGCCAATATGAAGGCAGCCCAAGATAGACAGAAATCCTATGCGGATGTGAGACGACGCGACCTTGAGTTCGCCGTGGGCGACCAAGTGTTCTTACGCGTTTCACCTATGAAGGGTGTCTTTCGATTTGGCCAGAAGGGCAAACTGAGCCCAAAGTTTGTAGGGCCGTACACTATTACCGAAAGAGTTGGATCCGTAGCCTACAGGTTAGCACTGCCTGAGGACTTGGGGCGTGTCCATGATGTATTTCATGTGTCACAACTCAAGAAGTATATTGCCGATCCTTCTCATGTGCTAGAGCCCGAGAGACTATCCATTGAACCGACTATGCGATATGTTGAAACCCCAGTAAGAATCCTTGATAGGAAGACCAGAGACACTCGCCATAAGTCTATACGAATGGTGAAGGTCCTATGGTCAAACCATGATGTCGAAGAAGCGACATGGGAGTTGGAAGACGCCATGAAGGCTAAGTACCCACAGTTGTTCATAGACTAGAGAGTCTAGCATTTAGTAATACGGGTACGGGTCGTACCCCTTTTAAGGGGGGTAGAGCCTTTTGCCTTTGCATTGCTTCGGGGTAAGCGTTGCATAGTGTGTAGGTATTGTAATAGACTTTTGTATAGCACATTTAGTGCGGAGCGTATGTGTATGTATGTGTAATCTATGTGTATGGATGTGTATGTACAATGTGTGATGTACGTGTAATGTGTATTGTGTAATGTGAATGTGATGGTATGTATGGAAATGATGAATTGTGTATGTGAATTCGTATTGTGCTTGGATTGTGTATGCTTGCAGTGTGAAAGGAAGTAAACACCTCATAGGTGGTAGTAAGATGCATTATGACAATTGGTTGCCTAATGAGAAGAATTAATAAACTATTAACCTTGAGCAACTTTTAGGGCAAAGTTTCTTAAGGGGGGTAGATTGAAATACCCCGTAATTAAAAATAGTGATTAATTAGGCTAATGAATAATTTAGAAGCTTAATTAAGTATAAATAATCATGAGGAAACAAATCCCGAAGAAAACGGATCCTTAAAACGGATTAAAATCACTAACGAACCTTAAAACACGTTTTTCGAGGAAACCGGGAAAACGTGACTTTAAGCGGGTCAAATAGACTCGTAATGTAACACCCCAACCGTTAATCCTATGCTTACCGTCCAATCGTCCTCTTAATCCTATCAGTACGCAGTGGAAGATTACTACTTACTACGGCGGGTGATACAACGCCGCTAACCGCCCATACGGCTAGCTAGGCTCATTCTACTTACAGTCACGGTCTGATGAACATAATATACCGAGCTACTATATCACTTACCAAAATACCACATACCGAATACTTACAACAGTGGATCACCGAGTATTTAAGTGTATTCGATTACATCCCAATTCAAACTTCCCAAAAGAATGAGTTTCTACAAGCTACTCATCTATACCCCAATCCAATACTTCCACTATCCAAAAAGGTGTACCCCATGGTACACCGGCTAATCAAAAACTTACAGCCGTGTACTACTTAGTACACCAATCATAATTCACTGTTTACAATCCAAAAAGAAGACAAAAGAACAAGCTACATCTCTTCACAGTCTTCATCCTTCTCTTGTACCTGCGTGTAGTAAAAATGGTGCCCCTAGGGGCTCAGCAAAAGCTGCGCATAAACTCCGCATATACCGAGTGCTAGCTAGGGCACGCCGACTATTTGACGTCCACTAAACATGCGATTCATTAATTTCATACATACATGCCTTACATACAACATACATGCATTTACAATACATTACACAATCCAAGAGCAATCAATACACAGTGCATACAATACTTACCTTCAACGAGTTAGCCAATACGCATCCGGGTTAATCGAAGCTGTTTCCCCACTTTTAAGTACACTCATTTCACTTACTTTCTCTTACGTGCACTTACTTACTTGCTTCTATTACTTTACTTACTCATTCTACTTACTTACTTATACTCAAGTTAATCGTCGGGACCTCCGGCCCTGGGACTACTCCGTCCCACCTCCGGATTTACTTGACTCACCAATCCGGGATGCTACCCACTTAAGGATTTTGGGCCGCGGAAGCTTTAAAGAGTCCGGAATCGGATCCAACCTCGTGTGTCTCCTCACCTCCTCACCGTGGCCGAAACTATATCGGACTTCTACTCATTCCAATTTAATTACCAATTTAAGTTAGATTGGTTAGCTTGTTAGGAATAAGTTAGAAGTCCAAGCACAATCACAACCGGTCATAGTACAAATACAACATACATCATGCATTCATATTCTCCATACAATTTCATGAATTATACAAACTGAGATTTAAGAAATATTCACAACATGCCGCACTACATATTCACAAGTATGCATAGTAACTCCGAATTCGTGCATTTATCTTATTTGTGATCAATTAGCACACAACACACAAATCAGAGTAACCAAGATAGCATACCGGGCATGTGGAATTCATACCGTTCACCGTCGTACGGTTTCCGAACGTCCTCCGGTGTCCAATTCAAATCCTATGATATACATACAATCGAATGATTAATCTAAGTATCATTAACCTAATAGATTACTCGTACGTTTCCTAACTCATACTTACTAAGTCTTTACATTCCTATACTTTACATTTTATTTACTTACTTTTAATTACTTAACCCATAGTTTCACTACATACATATATGTAATATGTTATGTGGTATACATATATATACAGTTATAAGCTACCATACAGTTTTTTTTTTTGTAAAGTAATGGGCCGTCCCCCCACCGTCCGACCCAGCCCTGGGTCGGACCATTCCAGTAGTTTACGTCCTCTGAAATTCTCCCCGTCCGACCCAGCACTTATTTCCGTCCGCCCATACCCTCTGGGTCGGACATTCCGTTCCCGAAGGTTTCGGTCCCGTGTCCCAGCTCCGTCCGACCCACTGTCCCGACCCGACTCTGGGTCAGACGAAGTCAGAAACTTCGACCACTATTTTTTGCCTGTCCCTACCCACGTCCGATCCACGGTCCTGGGCGGACCATTCCAGAAAGGTTGATTATCGTTTTTCTTAAAGCCCCCGTCCGACCCACCGTCAGATCCAAACTCTGGGTCGGACGGTAGCAGAACCTTGCTACAAACCCTTATTTTCTTTTCCCAATTTCACCCATTGTTTTCCCCAATCTTCCTACATGCATCCTAAACAGGTTTTTAAGTAAAATTTAACCTCTAAATCATTCTAATTCATTTCCTAATTCCACATTACACCATTCTATACTACTTATACACATTTTCTAAGTTCCAATTCAACACTTACAATTGTTTTTTCTTTCTTCTTCCTAATGCCATTTTGCTACAATTTTTTTACCTAACACTCCCATCTTTAGTTCCCTCTTATAATGTCATTTATTAGCACCTCTAATACCTTACCACCTACATTAACTATCTCTCCTAATATACTCTCTATCTTTCTCTATCAAAATCTGTTTTACAACTACATTATCCCACCTAGTTCCTAGTTCACTAAGTTCTTTTCCTACGTAAATTTTGCCATAGTCCCCCCTTATTTTTACAAACTCTCACCACATTGTTTCACTCACATCTTATTCCGCAATTCCAATTCACCTGTTTTCACATCATAGCATTCAATACAAGGCTCCCATACACAATTACCAACACTAAAACACCTCTTAAAAATTTCCTGCACAACATCTCATTCCCAAACTAGTTTGTAACAGTTTTTTAATGTCTTTTAAGGGTTTAAAACATTTGAATTCTCCTACACATTACACTACTACTACACTACCATTTACAATACATATTTTTACTTCTAAAAATCTGTTACACATTCATTTACAAGGCTACACAAGGACGAGTGCAATTACCTTGTTCCTTTACTAGCTTCTCCTTTCTTCTTCCTTCTTCTTCTTCTTCTCTTCTCCTCCCGTTACAACCGGTTACACACTCCACAATCTAAACTACAACCCATTCATATACACCATTTTAATACACTAACTAACCCTAACATTATTTAAGCTCTTAATGTAAGTTCTAGGGTTTAGAATTCTCCTTACCTTGCAAGGGTACAAGTGCTGTTTGGAATAGCTCAAGAATAATGTTTCCCACCTTCCAAGAGTGCCAAAATCGGCTGGGTACAAGAGGAACCAAACAAGGTTTTAGCTAGATTTTCGTTTTGCCTTTAAGGCTAGAAAAACAATGGAGTTTTGAGGATATTTTTACCTCAAAGGAACAAGGAGAAGAAGGTGGTTCTAATGGTGGTCTTGAAGCTCCAAAAGCTCCACACCCATGGAGGTGAAAGTGCTCCTTTTCGAATTTTGAAAAGATAGGAATGCTCTACTTGGTGAGAGGATTCCAATGGTGTAGTTTTTATAATTTTTGGAAGAGGTTTGATGGAGTAACAAGAAGAGAGAAGAGGAAGGTTTTGTGGTTTGCTTCAAAACTCCATAGCCATCGGTTTGGAGGAGAAGGAAAGAAAAATCAGAGAGTGAGGGTGGGGGCTTTACGTGAGAGAGGGAAATAGAGATAGGAGAGAGAGAATGTGAGGTAGTAATAGGTTACTTTTTGCTTTTTAACTCTTTTTGTCTTTTACAAATAAAAGGGAGTTAAGTGTGTGTGTGTGGGGATGGAAATCGGACCACTACAGCCCAAGTGGGTTTATAAAATTTTTATTTACAATATTGGACACATAAGTTTGTGTTATTTATGTTTCTACCCCACAACTTCCCGTTTTTGACAGTTTTTACTAATTTCTCGTTTTCTTGATTTTATTGGTTCTAAAGCTTCACTAATATTTATTAATGATTATTCAGTTGACCAAAATTGTTATGAGTCTATTTGACCCGCTTAAAGACACGTTTTCCCGGTTACCTTAAAAAACGTGCTTTAAGGTTCGGTAATGTTTTTAAACCGTTTTAAGGGTCCGTTTTCATCGGGATTTGTTCCCTTATGATTATTTATGCATAATTAAGCTTCTAAATTACTTATTAGCCTAATTAATCACTATTTTTAATTACGGGGTATTTCACGTAACAATTTTGGTCAACTAAATAATCATTAATAAATATTAGTGAAGCTTTAGAACCAATAAAATCAATAAAACGAGAAATTAGTAAAAACTGTCAAAAACGGGAAGTTGTGGGGTAGAAACATAAATAACCAAAACTTATGTGTCCAATATTGTAAATAGAATTTTAAAAACCCTCATGGGCTGTGTGCTGTCCGATTTTATCCCTCTCTCACACACTCTCTATTCTCTTTTATTCACAAAAGACAAAAGCATTTAAAAAGTAAAAAGTAACATACATTACTTTACTACCTCACTCTCTCTCCTATCCCTATTCTCTCTTCTCTCACGTGAACCCCCACCCTCACTCTCTCATTTCTTCCTTTCTTCTTCTCCAAACCGATGGCCATGGAAGCTTGAGAGAACCCACACAAAACCTATCTTCTCTCCTCTTGTTACTCCATCAAATCTCCTCCAAAAATTATAAAAACTACACCATTGTGTTCCTCTCACCAAGTAGAGCATTCCTATCTTTTCAAAATTCGAAAAGGAGCACTTTCATCTCCATGGGTATGGAGCATTTGGAGCTTCAAGACCACCACTAGAACCACCTTCTTCTCCTTATCATTTTGAGGTAAAAAACTTCTTGAAACTCCATTGTTTTTCTGGCCTTAAGGGCAAAACGAAATTTGAGCTTAAACTCTTGCTTGCTCCTTTTGTACCCAGCCGATTTTGGCATTCTTGAAAGGGTGGAAAGATTATTCTTGAGCTGTTCCAAGCATTACATAAACCCTTGGAAGGTAATATATCTCTAGACCCTAAAACTTACATTAAAAGCTTAAATAATGTTTAGGGTGAGTTGTTAGTATTAAAATGGTGTGTATGTATGGGTTATAATGTTAGAGTTGTTGGAGTACCATAACCGGTAGAGAGGGAAGGAAGCAAGGAAGAAGAAGAAAAGAAACTAGAAGAAGAAACAAGGTAATTACACTCATTTTTGTGTAGCTTTGTAAATGCTTATGTAACAGATTTTTTAGTAATGAAAATATCTAGTGTAAAATGGTAGTGTATTGGTAGTGTAATGTGTAGGAGGAAACAAAGGTTTTAAACCCTTTGAAAACAATCAAAAACTGTCACAAACTAAATTGGGATTGGAATGTTAAGTGCAGGAATTTTTAAGAGTGTGTTAGTATTGGTAATTGTGTATGGGAGCCTTGTATATGAATGCTATTGATACAGGTGGATTGGGTAATAAGATGTGTGTATAAACAATCTGGTGAGAGTATAAAATATAGGGGAGACTATGACAAAATTTGCCTAGGATTAGAACACTTAGTGAACTAGAAGCTAGGTGAATAATATATGTTGTAACAGATTTTGAAGGAGATAGTTAGAGGGTAGTTTGAGAGAGGTAGTTAATGTATTTTGATGTATTAGGAACTCTAGAAATGACATTAGAAGATGGAGCTATTGTTGGAGAGAGTTAGAACTAAAATCTGTAGCAAAACACAACTAGGAAGAACTAGTGTAAGTGTTGAAGTGAAACTTGGAAAATCGAGTGTGTAAGTTAGTATAGATATGTGTAAGGAGTTAAGGAATGAACTAAGGTGTATTAGGAGGTTTAATTAGTGTTAAAACATGTGGGATTAAGTGTAGGAACAATGGGGAAGTAATGGTTGAAGGAGAGGACTGAAAACAGAAATAAAAACTAAAATACTGGACCGGACTTGTAAGGTCGGTCGGGTCTTACAATTTTTTTTTTAATTAAATTAAATAATATGTACATATATATATATATGTATACCCACATATACATATGTACATATATGTAAGTATACCAATGTTAAGTAAGGAAATAAACTTAAGGTAAAGAAGAGTGAGTAAGTAATGTGTAAGTGTAATAATGGAAAGGACTTAGTAAGTATGACTTAGGAAACGTAAGAGTAATCGAATTAAGCTAATGATAGTTAAATTAATCACCGAACATATGAATGTTATAGGACTTGATTTGTGAGCACCGAAGGAACGTTGGGATACAAGTACGACGGTGAACGGTATGAATTCCTCATGCCCCGTATGCTATCTTGGTTACTCTGATTTGTGTGTTGTGTGCTAATTGATCACCAAATAAGATAATTGCACGAATCGGAGTTACTATGCATACTTGTGAATATGTAGTGCTGTATGTTGTGAATATTTTCCTAAATCTCAGTTTGTATAATTCATGAAATGTATGGATGAATATGAATGCATGTATGTATGTTGTATTGTACTGTGACCGATTGTGATTGTGCTTGGACTTCTAACTTATTCCTAACAAGCTAACCAATCTAACTTAAATTGGTAATTAAATTGGAATGAGTAGAAGCCCGATATAGTTTTGGCTACGCGTGAGGATGAGGAGACACAAGAGGTTGGATCCGATTCCTGACTCTTAAACTGGTCCGTGGCCCAAATCCCTTAAGTGGGTAGCATCCCGGATTGGTGAGTCAAGTAAATCCCGGAGGTGGGACGGAGTAGTCCCCAGGGCCGGAGGTCATACCGACTTAACTTGAGTATAAGTAAGTAAGTAAGAATGAGTAAGTAAAGTAATTGAAAGTAAGTAAGTGCAAGTAAGAGAAAGTAAGTGAAATGAGTAAAAGAGTAAACAACATTCCGATTAACCCGGATGCGTAACTTGGCTAACATCGTGAAGGTAAGTATTGTATGCACTATTGTATTGATGCCTTGAATTGTGTAATGTATTGTAAATGCATGTATGTTGTATGTAAAGCATGTATGTATGAAATAAATGAATCGCATGTTTAGTGGACGTCAAATAGTCGGCGTGCCCTAGCTAGCACGCGGTATATGCGGAGTTCATGCGCAGCTTTTGCTGAGCCCCTAGGGGCGATGTTTTTACTACACGCAGGTACAAGAGAAGGATGAAAGCCGTGAAGTGTTGGAGCTTGTTTCTTCTGATTTCTTTTTGGTTGTAAACAATGAATTGATGATTGATGTACTAAGTAGTACACGACTGTAAGTTTTGTTAGCCGGTGTACCATGGGGTACACCTTTTTGGATTGTGGAAGTATTGGATTGGGGTATAGATGAGTAGCTTGTAGAAAACTCATTCTTTTGGGAAGTTTGAATTGGGATGTAAATGAATACACTTAAATACTCGGTGATCCATTGATGTAAGTATTCGGCATGTGGTATTTTGGTAAGTAATTTAGTAGCTCGGTACACTATGTTCATCAGACCGTTACTGTAAGTAGAATAGCCTAGCTAGCCATGGGCGGTTAGCGGCGTTGTATCACCCGCCGTAGCAATAGTAGTATTTCCGCGGCGAACTGATAGGATTGACAGGACGATTAGATGGTAGGCGTAGGATTAACGGTAGGGGTGTTACAAAATTGCATCATCGGTTACTCGTAAGTGTGAAGAATAATATATCAAATTTTATTTAATAATTGCAATGCACCTTTTATCATTATGTTCGAATAACCTCTTTATTTGTTCACTTGTAGTTGGGATAATCCAAGTGTGAAGAAAATTAAGTTACCGGACGCTCGTGCCATCCTTGATTCTATCCGGTTCCACCCACTGTAGATCACGTAAGTACTATTGTATTATGAAAAAAACATACACATTATTATTTCCTTCTAACCATGCGCATTGAATATGTAATATGATTTAATTTTTCAGTGGGTCTGGCAACCGTATGGTGATGCCCCACTTGACACAGCTGTAGTTGTGCCATTGAGCCTTAACAATATAATTGAGGGGCATCAACCGGATCGCGTTATGAGACAATTTGGATGTGATCAGCCCATACCAGCATTGCCACTGGATTGTGATAAGTTGCACAATCAAAAACGAACCAACCGAGTGGAGGCGGACTGGGGCAATATCAACGCAAGATACATCGAGCTATGGAACGACCGAAATTACAGGCGGATAAGGCTCCAAGATAACCCGTTGGCAGTTCCATTGACCTTTGCCTCTGAGTATATGCAGTGGTATGTTAGACACAGTTTAAGGTGGTACACAAGCGAGGCAAGAAGACAGGCCATATTGGTAAGCATGCTAATTGCTTAGTATTCACTACTTACATAATTGTATGCTTACATGGTGTAATTTACTATATGAACGCTATGAATATGTTTGTAGGCGGATAGACTAGATCAGATACGGCACTACGACCCTACTGTAGGTGACTACGCCAGCTACTTGTCACAAGAGACTGGCGTATCATATCACCAGCGTTATAGTCACCATCAGACTCCTGTCGATCGATCAGCCCCACCTCCCGTGGTCTTTTACCAGCCACCAGTTTCATTGAACGATAATCCAAGTAGGAGGGCAGCACGTAGAAGACCAAGGAGTGAAATGCGTCCGGCCCCATGGGCCCCACCAGCACCTGAACCTGAACCAACCAGAGGTTTTTCAGCAGTCAAGCTGGACATATCCGGCACAACCGTCATACCCACTTAACCTAAGTGTTGCCGATTATGAGGAAAATCCATGGGAGCGTTACCAATACCGATCTCAGCCCAGCTCATGGGGTGCTCAGATGACCCAGGGTACATAATGGGGGGCTAAATGACCCAGGATACACAGTGGGGAGGACAAGCGACCCAGGACACACAGTGAGGAGGACAAGCGACCCAGGACACACAGTGGGGGGGGGGGGGGGGACAAACAAGCCAGTATGATTCATTGGGGTTGGTGGATACTAGCACTTACCAGCCAGTGGATGCCTCGCAAAGCACAATTAACCCTTGAGAGATTCCATACTGCACCGGTCAAACTACTAGTGCATGGGGTGCACAACAGACGACTGCAAGCTGGGATCAGGGTCCATACACATCCACACAACCCGATCCATACGGTCACTCGTCAGGTGGTTTTGGCCATATTACTGTACCTACAGGGGAAGGGTCCTCGCGGTCTAGTGGTAGACATGTGCCGACTACACAGGCTGAGAGATCGGCAATGATGAACACTACCTTCGCAGCCCTAAATGTTTGATGATGATTTAGAAGAAGAAGAGAGGAGGCGGTTAAGCATGGCGCTACAATCCACCACATCCACCCCGCCACCACCTGCAAGCTCCTGGGACATGACTCTCAAGGGGCCTAATTCGATGAACCCCCCACATAGATACACACCCAGTGAGTACGAGCAGGCGAGAAGAGGAAGGAGGGGGAACCGGGCTGGTTGAGGGAGAAGAGCTGGTGGTGCTGAGTGATTTTAGTCTTTAATTATTTTGTGTGTTGAATCATTAATTCTATTGAAAGGATTCCCAAGCACTATGTACGTCGCACTTTATTAATATAAGTATTAATCCAAGTTTAGTTAATTTGTAATAAAACATTAACTTGTTGTAACAATTAAACAAAGTAGAAAAGTAACAAACTTTTATTGAAACACAATGGAACATACTTTGACATTACAATAAACATTTTTTGGGTGCTTGCTTAAGGCACGACTTGACAGTGCAGGAGCAACATAATAAGTAAAACTATAATTAAAAATGATCAATACTTAATGAAAAGAGTTGATTGTAGTCGGTAGAACCCTGAAGCCATTTTTTTACGTGCCTTATAAATTTGGTAGTGTCACCACTATCATCTGAAGATGTACTTGAGTGTGGGTACGATGAGGATTCTTCATTGGCAATGGATTCATAAGGCGCTGCATCTCCGAACACATCCGAGGCAACCACAAAATCGGTAAGAGCATGTGTGCCCTCAGACAGATTAGCCACCGAAGAATCACTGTCTAGAATAATCTCAGGATATTATCCTCGTTTTTGAATCTGCGTCAGACATAAGCTCTCCTTCATAGGGAGGTGGGGAATACGAATTTGTATCTGGTATGGAGGATGTGCATGAATTTTAGTGGATGGGGCTTCGATGCGCAGTTTTTGTTGTGGAACAAACCTATTTGCCCTTGTTTGTCTTTGATGCCTTGATCGGGACTTCCTTTTTGGGAGCCATGGTGTTTTGTTAAGTGAGATATACTGATTCTCTTCGGTGAAGTTGAAAGAGTTTCAAAATAATGAGCGTGGAATAATGAGCTGAAGAACCAAATACAATCTTATATACTATCTGAGGCAACGGCTAGCATAACGGCTACCTCTGAGTGCATTGATGTCTACACTATTTAACCTTTCTGCATATACTTTTTTCCACTGTAACTGTTCAACGGTAACCATGGCTCATAAACCAAGAACTGATATGTACTTTATCTTTACTTTATGTTTATCACAATAGGACGATGTACCCTGTATCAATCCATGTGAACCATGTAACTTCAACGACAGAGTATGGAGGGCGGTTTTTACCTGGTCCAGGTTGGGCCATCATCGATGCAGACATTCAACATCCAAGGAGCATCAACCATCTAAAATCATTGTTAAACCACATCGTGCGATCACATTTCACGAACAATGAATTGCATGTCTATTCCATTGTCTACCTTAGAATGGACAACGATTCATATAACTTCTCGATTGCAAACGTACAAACTGATGCTGATGTTCGCCAGATGATTTGGAACTATATTGATCTTCAAGAAATCATGCAAAGAATTAAAATTCTCGTCGATTATACGGACGACTCAGACCTTGAAGACCCCGTCGTGACACGAAGGAGGGCACAAACAATTAGAGGAAGACACTGTACTTGAGTTTTACCAAATCAACGCACTTGCTTGTTAAGTGGACAGAGGTATAATTTAAAAAAATCTTAATTATAAAATCTGCCAAAATGTCCACGAATTACTGACAGCCACTCCTTTTTTGAATGAGTCTACAGAGTTATCCTTGAATTCAAATCTCTGCCCCACATGGTACACTTTATGACTCAGCATCCTGTCTTCCAGTGGACAGAGTCTTAATTATAAAATCTGCCAAAATGTCCACGAATTACTCACAGCCACTCCTTTTTTGAAATGACTCTGCAGAGTGCTCTTGAATTCAAATCTCTGCCCCCACATGGTACACTTTATGACTCAGCATCCTGTCTTCTAGTGGACAGAGCTTTAATTAAAAATCTGCCAAAATGTCCACAAATTACTCACAGCCACTCCTTTTTTGAAGTGACTCTGCAGAGTGCTCTTGAATTCAAATCTCTGCCCCACATGGTACACTTTATAACTCAGCATCCTGTCTTCTAGTGGACAGAGCTTTAATTAAAAATCTGCCAAAATGTCCACGAATTACTCACAGCCACTCCTTTTTTGAAATGACTCTACAGAGTGCTCTTGAATTCAAATCTCTGCCTCACATGGTACACTTTATGACTCAACATCCTGTCTTCTGGTGGACAGAGCTTTAATTAAAAATCTGCCAAAATGTCCACGAATTACTCACAGCCACTCCTTTTTTGAAATGACTTTGCAGAGTGCTCTTGAATTCAAATCTCTGCCCCACATGGTACACTTTATGACTCAGCATCCTGTCTTCTAGTGGACAGAGCTTTAATTAAAAATTTGACAAAATGTCCACGACTTTCTCACAACCACTCCTTTTTTGAAATGACTCTGCAGAGTGATCTTGAATTCAAATCTCTGCCCCACATGGTACACTTCATGACTCATCATCCTGTCTTCTAGTGGACAGAGCTTTAATTAAAAATCTGCCAAAATGTCCACGAATTACTCACAGCCACTCCTTTTTTGAAATGAGTCTGCAGGGTTATCCTTGAATTCAAATCTGTGCCCCACATGGTACACTTTATGACTCAGCATCCTGTCTTGTAGTGGACAGAGCTTTAATTAAAAATCTGCCAAAATGTCCACGAATTACTCACAGCCACTCCTTTTTTGAAATGAGTCTGTAGAGTTATCCTTTAATTCAAATCTCTGCCCCACATGGTACACTTTATGACTCAGCATCCTGTCTTGTAGAGGATAGAGCTTTAATTAAAAATCTGCCAAAATGTCCACGAATTACTCACAGCGACTCCTTTTTTGAATGAGTCTGTAGAGTTATCCTTGAATTCAAATCTGTGCCCCACATGGTACACTTTATGACTCAGCATCCTGTCTTGTAGTGGACAGAGCTTTAATTTAAAATTTGCCAAAATGTCCACGAATTACTCACAGCCACTTCTTTTTTGAATGAGTCTGCAGAGTTATCCTTGAATTCAAATCTGTGCCCCACATGGTACACTTTATGACTCAGCATCCTGTTTTGTAGTGGACAGAGCTTTAATTAAAAATCTGCCAAAATGTCCACGAATTACTCACAGCCACTCTTTTTTTGAATGAGTCTGCAGAGTTATCCTTGAATTCAAATCTCTGCCCCACATGGTACACTTTATGACTCGTTTTTTGTTTATTATATATAGAAGTAGTTGTGGCAAACTTCAATTGCACCACTTCTCAGCATTCAGCTCTCTCTTCCTCCCTCTCAATCTGATCTATCACTCTCTTAAATATCCACATTATCAAGCTCATACAACTGCCTAATTTCTTTTAATCAGTCCACAAACATATGGCGTATCCTTGTCTAATTTTCGTTAATGCTGAGCTATCCTACAATCCACATGGTAGCCTCTATTTCTCTTGGAGGCAAGAAATTAAGACCTTCCACCTTCGGGTCACTGATAATTTCACCTTCGAAATGCTGAAGCAATCTGTCACGGAGGCCATTCGTCAACTAGGTTGCGGATACAATGTAGGAAGGATGACTTATCAAAATTTGTTTTCAAGAGACTCAATGGTGTACTCTGCACTTCAATTGAACACTGATGGAGATATTCAAGCAATGATTGACAACTACAAGTGTAGTTGGGACTTCTCCCAGAGCATGGAGATTCATGTGGAGATGGATGGTGATGATGATGAAGATGATGACCTGTACGAGCCCAGGGATGATGATGATCTATCATCATATGATGAAGTCGAACTAATACCAGAAGAATTTCTTCATCAACCATATGTTGATGAAGGCACTAGTCAAGAAGGCCCGAATGTGCCGTTCTATCATCACGTGGATTGGAATGCTATCAACGCATTGAGTACTGATGTTGAACGACGAGGTGTTCCACAATGGCAGTCTGGAGGAAATTTTGAAGTCCAACAAGAGTTCGATGACAAGGAGAGTCTGGTTAGTGCTGTTAAAGACTTTCACATTCGAAATAATCTTGATTTTCGTGTTGTAAGGAGCTCGAGTAGAGCGTATGCTGTCCAATGTGCAAGTGGGGAAGAATGTAGGTTTTATATAAGGGGAGCGTTGTTGTCCGGTGAGACATAATGAAAGATAACAAGACAGAGGCCACACTCCTGCACTCCTCAAACCAACGGACAAGATCACCGACAAATGAATTATCATTTCATTGCGGAGGCCATTCTACCCCATATCAGCCGTAACCCGGGCAAGGGTGTTCTAGATGTAATAGAACAAGTTCATGGCCAGTACAATAGGACCATTTCATACAGAAAAGCTTGGCTGGCGAGGTGTGAAGCAATATGAAAGATGTATGGAGATTGGGTTGAATCATATGCCCAACTACCAAGGTTGTTCATGACAATAAAACATAAAATACCTGAATCGGTTGTTAATCTGAAATCAGTTCCAGGTTATGAAGATGACACTCAAACAACGCAAGTCAAATTCTTCCAGCGATGCTTCTGGGCGTTCGGACCATGCATCTCAGCATTCAAGCACTTCAAACCCATGCTGCAGATAAATGGTACACATCTATACGGTAAGTTCAAAGGTAAGCTTTTGATAGCGGCAGCACAAGATGGAAACAACAAAATTATACCTGTTGCATTTGCTATAGTTGAGTCTGAAGATTTGGCTTCTTGGAAGTACTTCCTCGACAAGGTAAGGTTACATGTCATCGGTCAAAGGAACGATGTGTCAATAATTACAGATCGTGCACCTGCTATAATAAGCATCGTGGAGTCAGAAAATTTATGGAGACCCCCAATGGCTCACCATTTCTACTGCATAAGACATATTGCATCGAATTTTAACTCAAGGTTCCACAACAAAAGGTTGAAGAAGTATCTGATCAACACAGGTATCTTAATTTTTCAATTAATGTACTTCACTAATTAAATTAAGTATTTTCAATGTTTAACATTGACTTATTATCATGTATTTAGCGTACGAATTTCGAAGGCATCATGTCCAGAGAAGATATAATCACCTTCTATCCCAGAATACCGACATTGAGCGATTCTTCAATGACCTACCATTTGAGAAGTGGTCTAGGGCATATGATGAAGGAAGGATGAAGGAAGGAGGTGGGGGCACATGACAACCAATCTGGTCGAATGCATCAATGAAGTGCTAAAGAGTGTCCGAACTCTACCCATCACCGCCATTGTTACCAGCACACTGTACAAGTTGGTAACTTATTTTAACGACAACCTTGACACATACAACAGCCAGCAAATAGCGGGTTCCACATTGTATACGGATCTTGCGACTTCCAAGATTGAAAAATACCGTAGACTGTCTAACAGTCACAATGTAACCCGCTACAATGAGATCGACCCAGTGTACGAGGTCGAAGATTTTGGCTCAGTGGCTTTGAGGAGGAACCGAGGGAAGTACAAGGTTGACTTCGATGATCTGAGCTGTGAGTGTGGGGAGTGGCAAGCGTTCAAATACCCATGCTCTCATGTCATGGCCGTGTGTTGCAGATTCGGTTTGTTATGGGAAAATTACGTGCACCCGGTGTACAAGCTGGAAACAATGATCGAGGCATAGGGTGATGGTCCTTTTACACCGCTGGGTAATAAAGAAAACTGGCCAGCATATACAGGGGTTAAGGTGGTACCACAACCAGATGCCATTCGGACTGTCAGGGGAAGACCTAGGTATTCTAGGCTTCAAAATGAAATGGATGAAAATGAAACGAGTACAGAACGTAGACGTTGTCGACATTGTTTACAAACAGGTCATAATAGGAGGAACTTCCCTAACAGAGGGTATAATTGATTGTGGTTTTCATATGTTATATATGCTCCTACATAGACAAGTAGTGCCTTTAGCAAGCACACAAAAAAAATGTAATTTTTTCTAAATAGCAATGAAGTGTGTTTTATGTTGAGTGTATAATATAAATGTGCGCTCTTATTTTAAGAATTACGTACAATCTATACAATGTTTGGGTTACATCGGCTATAGCAAAGACACAATTTGACTGTTGTTTTACAATTAATTAACGAACATGTGATAAAAATTGAAAAAAACGCTAGCTCAAATGACCAACCCAATGAAGTCGTCTTAATGCCGTAAGAAGTTATAATGGCTGTAAATGCATCATAGGACTTTAATATCAGTACAAAACTGGTTAATAACATAAAATATGACATTACTCGAAAAGTTCAAAACTGAGAAAACATTAACTCTGGTGCCATTTATATGAAGTCACGTGGGTCCCGTATGGTCCTAAAACTCCAGACAAATGACTTAGATCCGTAGTATAACTGTTCAACTATCGTCGTACAAAATTTGGTCAAGTTCTGGAACTGTTAAAGCATAGCACGAATGATTCAAAAGTTGGAATTTTTTTTCCTGGAGTACATTGCAAAGAAGCCGCCCCAACTCTGTGGCTTTTTTCAGCAGATTTGCCTGAAGCCGTCCCAAACTCGTGGCTGCTTCAAGCAAAAAAATGCAGAAGCAACCGTAGTCTCGTGGCGGTTTCTGGCAAGCTGCCATAGTCCCGTGGCTGCTTCTTTGCATGGGGTTGGTACACCCGTGTAATTTTTTTCGAAAACGACCACCGCATGTAATTTTTTTTTAATTTGGTATTTTTATGAAAATTTTCCAGTGAGGAACTTCAAACTTCGAACCCCAGAAAAAGGAAACAGAATTCATGTGTGCTTTGTCAAAGGATTGGTTTTCTTACCAGCTGTACATTATGTTCAGGGAACTGAAAATGACTTATAAACTGTCATTTGCAAATCATGTGGGGACATGTTGCTTGGTTCTTAGAGGCCTAACTACAATGAATCAAGGCAAAGAGAGGGAAAACAAACCGAAACGACGACAGTTAATTGACTACACAATGTAAAGGAGTTGTCAGCAAAAGAGTTTACATATGTTGCTTGCCTTATAGAAGACTACATCGTCCTTGATGTGGTTGACTCTCTGCAATATGACGAAATAGTTGAGCTAGTGAAAATGAAAATGGATGAAAATAGAGTTCAATAGATAGACATACATAGCAAACAAACTGATATTTGTTTGTTCTTAATTTCTGTAAATGAGTAACAATTTTTTTGTCAAGTCTTTGTATTGTATTACTGTATAACGACAATAATGGCATACAATTATTCTTGTGTTGAAAATTCCGATGGTAGTCCATACAAATGTTATTATATACCAGTATCAAATGGATTCAAGCAATGATGTCCAATACAACATAATACTAAATTGGATTGTTAACGACCCAGACATGCTTAGACAATTTTGTGAAGCTTTATCCTAGGATCTGGCACATATAAACGAGCATGTACAAATAATAGTAGCCATTCTTACTCAATATGTGGTTGTACCAGTAAGAATCCCCATGCATACGTTTGCCTTTACAGGATCAGACTGGGTTAATAAATTACTACGTGACCATATAGTTCAATGTTTCAATGCTTTGAGAATGAATAGGGACACATTTTTATCACTCTTCTATCTTTTGGAGCACAAGTACTATATAACAAAATGTTCGAAGTTGACAGTTATAGAAAGGTTTGTACACTTAGTCACCGCTATGCTAACCAGGATTCTGTGGAGAGATTTCACATTCGGATTTAACATTATCCAAGCACTTTGGTGACATTCTAGACGCAATAGGCAGAATGAGGCGGGATATTGTGAAGCCTCACGATCCCCAATTCCAAATTATGCCTGAACACATCTATAAGAGTAACAAGTTATCCTATGTTTTAGGTACACACTCAAGTAGAGGTGGCCACGGGGACGGGCCAGCCCGGGACCGATCCCGGTCAATGACCGGTTCAAGACCGCTGACCAGAGACCGAGACTGTCCTGGAAAATAACGGGTTGGTTTTACTTTCCAAGAGACCAGGACTGGCCCAAGACCGCTTGAAGCCAGGCTCGATTGGGCCCGGCTAGGGACCATCCCGGGATCAGGACCGAGACCGGTCCCTTTTTTCAAAATATAACCGTTATACAACAGAGATCGGTTTAGGAATGGTTTAAGACCGGCTCGGGTAAACGTGTGTTGGACGATAAAAGATCAAGCTTGACGCCAGATTCAATAAAAGTGTGTGTATGCAAGTACGATTGAGATGCTGCTAAGATACGTTCACAAGGATGAAACCAAGAGAATGCTCCTTTTGAAGAAGATGATCGGTTGATGTTGAACTCAATAGTTCAAATCAAGGAACTACTGACAGTAATGATGATATAGGAGTGCTTGATTAAGTTTTAGTTTATAATGATTGTAATATTAAGATATTGGTTGAACTTTTTAACTTGGAAATTAGAACTTAGTATTTGAACTACTAGTAGAATTGTAACGTAATTAGGATTGTAATAATAGAACTACGTGGGCTTTGATTCCTTTAGGATATGTAGGCAACTTATCTTATGATGTTATATATCTTAAGATAAGTGCAAGCCCAATAACTAATAAATTGTTGTTTTTCTTACAATACGTAAGATTATTTAGAAAATATTGTCATTCTTATTATAACTTTATAATATTACTAATTAGCCATAAATTACACAAAGTCCATCATTAAAAAAAAGCCCGGTTGCAGCCCCGGATCGACTCGGGACCGGTTGCGGTCTCTCTCTAAAAAAAAGGGACCGGGACTGGCCCAGGTGATAAGTGTCCAAATGAGCATGATTTATGGGTGTATTTCATATGTTATATTAGCACTTTTCTTGCTCATTTCTCCACTTTGGTTAGTTTTCATCTAGTTTATGTTTTATTGGTTATCTTACAGATTTATTGGTTAAACATGAGGAAAACCAATCTAGGAGCAAAGTAGACGAAAAGACGAACGCGAAGGCGCAAACGGATCTAAAAACGGAGCTCAAACGAAGAATCTGGAGCCTGTTGAAGTTTGCAGAACAAGATGAGACGAAATACATGTGTCCGCGTAGCCCCTACGCGGACGCAAACGCGGACAGGAAGCAAGAGATTGTGTCCTTACGCGGACACAAACGCGGACAGGAAGCAAGAGATTGTGTCCTTACGCGGACGTAAACGCGGACATGAAGCAAGAGATTGTGTCCTTACGCGGACTCAAACTCGGACACGAACAGATCTCGCTAGGACATTTGTGTCCTTACGCGGACAGAAACACGGACGTCTCACGTCCTGATGAGCCCCTATCCGGACACAAATCCGGACACGTGTAAATGACTGCGCCAAATCCAGAAATCACACGACTGATAGATCTGCACCGCCTTCGCTGTTTTTCCTCATTTGCGGCGCCTACAAACATATCGATCTACCCCATCAGCAATATCAGGCGCCATACTCCTTAATTTCTTCACGCATGCTCCAGCCATGTCTTCTTCCTCCTCTTTACTTCTATATAAACCCACTGCTTCTTCATCAATTACTGACAATCAATCACAACTCAACGCTCACCAAAATTCACTCTCACTCCATCCAAATTCCATTCTCCATCCATACATCCACATCTCCACTTCATTTCCATCATTTCCCATCACCAAATAAGCCTAACTCTTCCATTTTACAGAAAACCAGACGAAGAAGATGATCTGCACAAAACCAGGCCGTGTCCGCGTTTGTGTCCGCACAGCCCCCACACGGACAAGAGTTTGTGTCCGCGTGGCCCCACCCGGACAGGACCTACTTGTACCTGTTTTGTTCATTTTCTTCGTTCTACCTATCTATCATCGTTTTGAGGTCGGCATAATCACGGAGACAAGCCCGGAAGCGAAACAACTGTCCCCAAAATAGAGTTCTTTCTTTCCTCAAACTTTACTCCGTTTTAATGTCTATCTTTACTCTATGTTTATTTTTGTCAATGTCTAAGTAAGTTTATATTTGTGCTTAGGATGGGTGTTTGACCCCAAATAATTCAGACTTATTTATAATACCGAATTTGCTTATAAATATTTGTTTTGTCTCTCTAAATTATTAAATGCTTAAGAACTGATCATTTTTACGCATTTACGGTTTCTCTTATTTCAATGATTTTGTAAATTTGAGAATAGACCACAAAGAAAGACAAACGTTAGATATTATCTCCTTAATTAGCTGATAAAATCCATCGCTGTTATAAAAGGAATTTTTGCTTAAAGCTAATTAATGATTTAGACTTTTTCTGCTAGTAAAGAGTTTATTGAATTAATTAAGAGTTGACCTTACCTATGCTTTAGGGAGGCCACAAGGTAAATTCTTAAACAGACAAATAGAGCAAATAGGATTATAATTAAAGTCTGAAGTATATTTGGGCAACTTCACCTTCCTTAGCACATTTTCCATCCATTCGATACACAACTGTTTTATTTAAGCTTTTAATTGTTTTTATCTGTCCAACCCAAAAACACCAAGATTGCCACTGGCTAAACCCCATTTTATTTACTGTTTATTAAATACCGAAACTAGGAAAATTGAACAATTTCCCTGAGGATACGACACTTGTTGTACTAGTCCGACTAGGTGCACTTGCCTATTAGTTTGCTATAAATCTATATATAATAATGTGTAGATTTTGCCCAACAAGTTTTTGGCGCCGCTGCCGGGGAGATTGATTCCATCAATTTCCCCTAGTTTTCGGTACTTTAATTTTTGTTTAATTAAAGTTTATCAGCCTATTTAAATATTTCTGCTTTTATTTATCTATTTACTGTTAATTTCGTAATTTCTCACAAATCAAATTATCTTCGGTGCATGCAAAACACTCGAACCCGAGGTTCTCCACCAATCAGTCCGAGACCCGAACCCGAGCGTACTCTACTACAAGCACGAAGAAACCGGAGAAATCAAGACATGGGCGATAACCAAGTAATAGATGAAATGGACCATGAAAATCAACCACAACACTGTGCCCTCTCTGATTACCACCAACCAGATATTGAAGGAAGGGCATCAGCCATAGTTCTCCCTGAACTAACACCGCAAGAAACCGGACGATGGGCTTTCAAAACCCACTACATCACCGTCGTCCGGGATTTAGGCAAGTTTAGTGGAGCAAATCCAGATGAAGCCCTGAATCATTTAAGTCTCTTCCTAGACTTCTGTAATTCCTTTGGTCAAACCGGCACCGTCAAAGAAAGAATCCGTCTCCAACTATTTCCTCACTCGTTGTCAGATTCAGTAAACAGGTGGTACCGAAGTCTTCCCTCCCGATCAATCCACACATGGCTGCAAATGGCCCAGAAATTCCTTGCCAAATACTACCCAGCCAGTAGGACAAGGCAATTAATCGGAGAAATCAACACATTCTGTCAGGAGCCAGGAGAAACGTTATACGACGCATGGGACAAATTCAAGGATATGCTGATGAAGTGTTCCCACCATGGTCTCGACGATCAATCCCTCTGCCTGTCATTCTTCAATGGCCTGGATGATGGGAACCGACTACTCGTAAATTCCTCTGCAGGAGGAAGTTTCATGATGAAATCTCCTCAAGAAGGGATGAACCTTCTCGAAACCATGACGAGCAATACAAGACAGTGGACGAGATCCAAAGGGCAAACACCACGAGCAACAGGCCTACTCCACGTTGAGCCTACGGATCATCTATCAGCCCAGATCTCGTCCCTTACAAAGATGGTGGAGAAGCTAACAACATCTCAAAACGAAATCGTAAAGACAATAGCTTCCTCACCTCCAGGTTGATCTGAGGGATGTGCCATATGTGCCGGTCCTCATGAAACCCATCAATGCGAAGGTAAAAGCGAGTACGAAGATGTACACTTCATAGGAAACCGCCCCGGTAATTCCTACAACAACAACATCAACAACAACTACCCATGGACAAATCACCCGAATTTCTCATGGAAAAACAACGATCAAACCCAAGGAGGGCAGAACAACAGTTCCAATAGCTATCAGGGAAATAGACTTCAACCAAACTCTAATATGGGTTATAGAGCACAAGGTGCCCCTCCAGGTTTCCAACAACAACAACCATCCTCATCCTCTGCTGATCCAAATGAGGAATTCAGAAACCTAATGAAGGGATTCGTGACTTCAACCCAAACCAGACTCGTGGATCAAGAAGCCACTAACAGAAGGGTTGAAGCCCAGATACAACAAACCAACCAACAGCTGGATCAAATCAGCCAGCAGCTTGCACAAAGGCCACCTGGCACCTTCCCTAGTCAGCCAAATCCAAATCCAAGAGAACATGCCAAGGCAGTGACTTTGAGAAGTGGGAGGCCGCTCAACTCACCCCTTCCCCGAGATGAATTTGATAATCAAGAACCAAGCTCACAAGCCTCAAGAAGATCAAGAAGAAGAACAGGATAACGCTGAAGAAGCCCCTCCTCCTCCAAAAAATATTTCCAAGGAGAAGGAGCCTCCTGAATCTACTCCTTCCTCTCTAACTAAGATTCTTCCCCCACTTCCTTTTCCAAACAGAATAAGAAAGAAAAATTTAGATGAACAGTTTGGAAAGTTTCTAACCCATTTCAAGAAATTAACGATTAATATTCCTTTTGCAGATGCTTTGAAACAAATGCCGATATACGCAAAGTTCATGAAGGATATCATCACAAATAAAAGATCGTTGCAGGAAGTGGAAACTGTGCACCTTACGCAGAAAGTGTCAGCAGTGCTTCTAAAGAACCTCCCTCCAAAACTTGGAGACCCAGGTTTGCCAATTATTCCATGTTCCATTGATAATGATGATTGTGGTAGTGGGCTATGTGACCTAGGAGCTAGTATCAATTTAATGCCACTCTCAACTTTCAACAAACTTAAGATTGGGGAATGCATGCCTACTTCTATTCAATTACAATTAGCAGATAGATCTTTAGTATTCCCGAAAGGGATAATAGAAGACTTGATTGTTACTGTAGGAACTTTTGTGTTCCCCGCTGATTTTATTGTGATTGACATGGAAGAAGACACTAGGGTGCCCTTAATCTTAGGATAAACTTTCATGAGAACTGCTAGAGCATTAATTGACGTTGAAAAAGGAAAGATCATTTTAAGACTGCATAACGAGACTTTAGAATACGACATGTCCAAAGTCATAAAGAAACCGCACATATAGAAGCCACCTTTTCCATAGACATCGTCGACTCTATTGTGCATGATAATTCCTCTGCTATTATTCAATGATGCTCTCGAAAATGCTTTAGTTGAATCCTGTGATAACCAACCAATACACCCTGACACAATTGAAATGGTAGCAGCTCTGGATAAAAGAAAATCATATGCTAAACCACGCTACCCACCACCAGAACCATTAGAGCATTTTACTCAAAAGATACCACCATCAATTGAACAACCCCCTCTCGTAGAAATGAAACCATTACCTTCACACCTAAGTATGTCTATCTTTCTGATCTTGTACTCTACTGTTATTATTTCTTCATCCCTAACAAGTACACAGGAGGAACGTCTTGTGAAGATCCTTCAGAACCATAAAAGGCGATAGGCTGGTCCATCTCGGATATCAAAGGTATCAACCCCCATTTCTGCACACATCACATATACATGGAAGATACCTATAAGCCATTAGTCCAACCACAGAGAAGGCTGAATCCCAACATGAAAGACGTGGTAAAGAAAGAGGTGCTCAAACTGCTTGACGCTGGAATCATCTACTCCATCTCTGACAGCAAATGGGTGAGCCCCGTTCAAGTTGTCCCGAAAAAAGGAGGTCTCACTGTGGTCCCCAACGACAAGGGTGATTTAATCCCCCAGAGAACCACAACGGGCTGGAGAGTCTGCATCGACTATAGGAAATAAACAGCGCCACGGAAGGACCACTTCCTTTACCTTTCATTGATCAAATGCTGAAAGATTGGCTGGGCAAGATTATTACTGCTTCTTGGACGACTATTCAGGATATTTTCAAATACCCATTGCTTTAGAAGACCAAGAAAAGACCACATTCACATGCCCATACCGGACATTTGCATATAATCGGATGCCTTTTGGTCTATGCAATGCCCCAGCCACATTTCAAAGATGCATGATGTCAATCTTCAGCGACTATCTTGAGAAGAGCATCGAGGTCTTCATGGATGACTTCTCTGTCTTCGGTCTCACATTCGAATCCTGTTTAAACAATCTGGACTCCATCCTCACCCGGTGTGAAGAAATAAACCTTGTGCTTAACTGGGAAAAATGCCATTTCATGGTTAAAGAAGGAATAGTTCTTGGGCACAAAATATCTTCGAAAGGCATTGAAGTTGACAAAGCCAAGGTCGAGGTCATTGAAAAATTACCACCACCTACGACGGTGAAAGACATCAGAAGCTTCCTTGGCCATGCTGGTTCTATAGAAGGTTTATCAAGGATTTTTCCAAAATTTCGAAGCCTCTATGTGATCTCCTAGCTAAAGACGTCAAGTTCAATTTTACTGATAAATGCCTACAAGCCTTCAACACACTGAAAGATTGCCTCATCTCCGCCCCCATCGTGATATCACCAGACTGGAGCCTCCATTCGAAATTATGTGCGACGCCAGCGACTACGCAGTGGGGGCCGCTTTATGTCAAAAGAAGGAGAAGATCCTGAGAACCATCTACTATGCAAGTAGAACCCTCAACGATGCTCAGAAGAATTATACAACTACTAAGAAGGAACTTCTAGCAGTAGTCTTTGCTCTGGATAAATTCCGCTCATATTTCTTGGGAAGCAAAGTAATAATTCACACCGATCACTCCGCTTTGAAGTATCTATTCGCCAAAGAAGATGCCAAACCTCGACTCCTCCGGTGGATACTCCTACTACAAGAATTTGAGATTGAAATCAGAGACAAGCCAGGAGTGCAAAATGTAGTAGTAGACCACCTATCTCGCATAGAGGCACCAAGTGATGGCACATCCATCAATGAATTCTTCCCAGATGAGTGCATTTTTATGATTGGTGACACTGGTGATCCATGGTACGCTGACACGGCCAACTACCTAGCACGAGGAGTAATACCACACGGGCTAACCTACCAGTAGAAGAAGAAGTTCTTTTCAGATGTAAAACAATACTACTTGGAGGACCCTCTCCTTTTCAAGGTCTGTGCAGACGGGATGGTGAGAAGGTGTGTGCCCCGAAATGAAATCCAAAGCATTCTACGACATTGTCACTCTCTTGAAGCCGGGGGACATCATGGGCCAGCACGAACAGCAGCTAAGGTACTTCAATCAGGTTTCTTCTGGAAAACCCTACATAAAGACTGTCATTCCTTTGTAGCATCCTGCGATGAGTGCCAAAGACTTGGGAACACCTCTAGAAAACATGAGATGCCGCTCAACATCATACTTGAGGTAGAACCTTTCGATGTGTGGGGCATTGACTTCATGGGACCCTTTCCTTCATCTTGCTCAAACCTCTACATCTTGGTAGCAGTCGACTATGTGACTAAGTGGGTGGAAGCTATCGCCTCTCCCACAAATGATGCAAAGGTAGTGCTTAAGTTCTTGAAAAAGAACATATTTACAAGGTTCGGAGTCCCACGTGCTATAATCAGTGATGGAGGATCCCACTTCTGTAATAAGCAGTTCACAGCCTTAATGACAAAATACGGGGTAAGACACAAGGTAGCCTTATCTTATCACCCTCAAACAAATGGCCAGGCTGAGGTCTCTAACCGAGAATTGAAGTGGATCCTGCAAAAGACAGTAAATTCTTCAAGAAAAGACTGGTCCCTGAAGCTGGATGATGCACTCTGGGCATATAGAACAGCCTACAAGACACCCATGGAATGTCCCCTATCGATTGGTCTTCGGAAAAGCTTGTCATTTACCGGTCGAGCTCGTGCACAAATCATTCTGGGCCGTGAAAGCACTAAACTTTGATCTATTGAGAGCAGGTGACAAACGGAAATTTCAGCTTACCGAGTTAGAAGAGTTTCGAGAGGATGCCTACGAAAATAACCGTATCTACAAAGAGAAAACCAAAAAGTGGCACGACAAGATGATCCTTAAACGGGAGTTCCATATGGGAGATTTAGTTCTACTGTACAATTCCAGGTTGAAGCTGTTCCCTGGTAAAATAAAATCCCATTGGGCTGGACCTTTACTGTCTCCAAGGTCACCCCATATGAATCAGTTGAGTTGGTGGATGCTAAAGGACAAACTTTCATGGTAAATGGGTCAAGACTAAAGCATTACCAGGGAAGTATCTCGAGAAAGTTGATGCTCATGCAATAATTCTACAAGATCCTCAGTTTTGAGTACGCTTCAAAGCGTCTAGCCAAAGACATTAAAGAAGGGCAGCTTTCCGGGAGGCAACCCGAATGAAATTTTCTTTCATTTGCTTTTATTTTCTTTTAATTTTCAGGTTCTCTTTAAATTTTGTTTTTGCTAAACTCTTAACCCCGTTTGTAGTATGGTTGCTTCTAGTGTCTTATGCAGGTGCAACTTCATGTCTACACCGCAACCAAGATGCGCTACTTGAGGCTGAAGCTCAAGTGTGGGGGAACTCCTATAACGCAAGCAACAACAATCTCAGGGGAGTACTAGTTTCTTTAATTTTGCTTTTACTATGTTGAATTCTGCCGTGGATAGCTCCTGTGCTCAAATGTTATTTGTGACCATTGTGTTTTTCTCTATGTGACTACTTACCGAAAAGGTCTTCTGAAACCTTCCCTTGTTTTTCTAGTAAACAATGAGGACATTGTTCAATTTAAGTATGGGGGAGTGCCCCTTTTCGGTGAAATATTTTGTGCTTAAAATGTTTAATCTCTCTACTTATCTTGCATTTGTCCAAAATTTAAAATTATGGACCCTGCTAATGTAGGTTGTTCTCTTTAAGAACAAATACTATTATGAATTGTGGGATAAATGGTACAAAATTTTTGATTAATGATTGCTCTTGAGGAGCGTTTTTACGCGGTGTGACCAAATGATCTGCAATGGTTGGATTTTTATTGCTCAGGGTTCTTTCTGTCTTCTCTCTTAGGGATTGCTAAGGGGTGCTTCTTTGTCCAAAAAAATAATAACAAGGGACTTGCGAGACACCATTGGTAACCAACAAATGAGAGTTGAGTGTTCTTAAATACAAAAGCTTGATGCCTACATATTATCTCCTCATCTCTTATGCAAAAGTAAAACAAATGCATAAATCTATTTTTCCTTTTGTTTTCTCCTCAATGCCCATTCTTGAGAGAAGTTGGCCGTGGTAAAAGTTCTCAAAGTCACATAAACTGAGAAACATTGAAGCACCTTGGATCATACCCCAAAAGTCTATATTTTGTTTTCACCCTGAGCACACCTGTGCCACCAGTAGTTGATGGATCACACTCCTCAAAAAGTTTAAGATCATGAACTGTTCACATCCTTATCCTACCCTTCATAATAATATTTGTTAGTATTGAGCATTCCCTACTTTCTTGGGTACATGGTTTTGCTTGAGGACAAGCAGAAAGGTAAGTGTGGGGGTGTGATAAGTGTCCAAATGAGCATGATTTATGGGTGTATTTCATATGTTATATTAGCACTTTTCTTGCTCATTTCTCCACTTTGGTTAGTTTTCCTCTAGTTTATGTTTTATTGGTTATCTTACAGATTTATTGGTTAAACATGAGGAAAACCAAGCTAGGAGCAACGTAGACAAAAATACGAACGCGTAGGCGCAAACGGATCTAAAAACGGAGCTCAAACGAAGAATCTGGAGCCTATCGAAGTTTACAGAACAAGATGAGACGAAATACATGTGTCCGCGTAGCCCCTACGCGGACGCAAACGCGGACAGGAAGCAAGAGATTGTGTCCTTTCGCGGACGCAAACACAGACAGGAAGCAAGAGATTGTGTCCTTACGCGGACTCAAACTCGGACACGAACAGATTTCGCTTGGATATTTGTGTCCTTACGCGGATAGAAACACAAACGTCTCACGTCCTGATGAGCCCCTATCCGGACAAATCCGGACACAAATCCGGACACGTGTAAATGACAAAGCCAAATCCAAAATCATGCGACTGATAGATCTGCACCGCCTTCGCTGCTTTTCCTCATTTGCGGCGCCTACAAACATATCGATCTACCCCATCAGCAATATCAGGCGCCACACTCCTTAATTTCTTCACGCATGCTCCAGCCTTGTCTTCTTCCTCCTCTTTACTTCTATATAAACCCACTGCATCTTCATCAATTACAGACAATCAATCACAACTCAACGCTCACCAAAATTCACTCTCACTCCATCCAAATTCCATTCTCCATCCATACATCCACATCTCCACTTCATTTCCATCATTTCCCATCATCAAATAAGCCTAACTCTTCCATTTTCCAGAAAACCAGACGAAGAAGACGATCTGCACAAAACAAGGTCGTGTCCGCGTTTGTGTCCGCACAACCCCCACACGGACAGGAGTTGTCCGCGTTTGTGTCCGCGTGGCCCCGCCCGGACAGGACCTACTTGTACCTGTTTTGTTCATTTTCTTCGTTCTACCTATCTATCATCGTTTTGAGGTCGGCATAATCACGGAGACAAGCCCGGAAGCGAAACAACTGTCCCCAAAATAGAGTTCTTTCTTTCCTCAAACTTTACTCTATTTTAATGTCTATCTTTACTCTATGTTTATTTCTGTCAATGTCTGAGTAAGTTTATATTTGTGCTTAGGATGGGTGTTTGACCCCAAATAATTCAGACTTATTTATAATACCGAATTTGCTTATAAATATTTGTTTTGTCTCTCTAAATTATTAAATGCTTAAGAACTGATCATTTTTACGCATTTATGGTTTCTCTTATTTCAATGATTTTGTAAATTTGAGAATATACCACAAAGAGAGACAAACGTTAGATATTATCTCCTTAATTAGTTGATAAAATCCATCGCTGTTATAAAAGGAATTTTTGCTTAAAGCTAATTAATGATTTAGACTTTTTCTGCTAGTAAAGAGTTTATTGACTTAATTAAGAGTTGACCTTACCTATGCTTTAGGGAGGCCACAAGGTAAATTCCTAAATAGACAAATAGAGTAAATCAGGATTATAATTAAAGTCTGAAGTATATTTGGGCAACTTCACCTTCCTTAGCACATTTCCATCCATTCGATACACAACTGTTTTATTTAAGCTTTTAATTGTTTTTATCTGTCCAACCCAAAAACACCAAGATTGCCACTGGCTAAACCCCCTTTTATTTACTGTTTATTAAATACCAAAACTAGGAAAATTGAACAATTTCCCTAAGGATACGACACTTGTTGTACTACTCCGACTAGGTGCACTTGCCTATTAGTTTGCTATAAATCTATATATAATAATGTGTAGATTTTGCTCAACACCAGGATACTAGCGGTCGGGACCGGTCCCTCACTATGGGGACCGGGAGCGGTTGAGCCCGGGACCGTCTCGGCCCGTGGCCACCTCTACACTCAAGTAGCATACTGCTTAGTTGTTATTGAAATACCCCTAAATTAATTTAAATTAATTTAGGGGATTTCTTTTATTAAATATTAAATTATTATATGGAATTGTGAAATTTAATTAGGGGTTTTCTCCTATTTAACCCTAATTATTATATATTATTATATAGTATTATGAATTTTATAATAAGATTTATAAGTCAATAAATCTTGGGAAAATTTCTAAGCATCCCTACTATATTATAAAGATTTTAGGAAGTGTTGGAACATTGTTTTGAAACATAAAAGTCAATATAAAATTCTAGAAACCTTAAAGCTAATTAAGCCTTGCTTGGGTTGACTTTTTGAGAATGGTCAAACCAGGCCATGAAACCCATACCAATAAATAGGTTATGGAAAACCATGAAGATCGATAAAAAGAACGTCAAAAACGGATCATCCTAGCCAAAGTTATGATCAAATGAAGTTTAGAGCCAAAATTTTGATAAAGGCTAACGTGGCATGGACTGCTGACTCATCGCCGCCTCGGCAATCGCGCCCAGAACACTTAGTCATTTTTATCTGCTGGATTTTCGGAACAGAAAAACCGATTTTGACCTATCTTGTGACCTTCATAACTTTCTCATCTTAAGGAATTTTTGAGTGACGTCTTCTTTGTTGTCTTCTCCTACATTCCTTCTAAACAACCATAACTCATACAAACCCTAACTCGTTCTGAATCAACCGGAAAATCGAGTCAAAGTAGCCACCCTGCAAAACCGAAACTGTAAATCCAGTTTCTCTTCGAATCAGGTAACTTCGATCAGCCATAACTTCTTCGTTTCTCATCCAAATTACATGTTCTTTAGCTCATTTTGAAGAGCTCTAATTCCTCTAAAACTTTCATGTTTATGGCCTAAGCCAAATCTCAACCGATTGGAAGGAAAAGGTGTCTAAAGTCTCGGTTTCACCATCACATAAAATCACAGTTTTCTTCCCAGAAAACGCAAGGTAAACTCGCAACTTCTAGCTTCGATTTCTCTCTGTGTGTTGCAAGTTAGGATTAGTTCTTGTTATCAATACGTAGATCTAAGTTTGCTCTTTCAATTGAGCCCTTATACATAGTCTAACTCGATTTTTACTGCAAGTTATAGATCCTCAAAGTTGGCACCACGAACTGCTCAAAGTTTGTACTTTTCCAGTTTTCCGATTTCGATTTCACTCAATTCACACAACTCCGGTAAGTTTCCGATCAATTGCTCCGTTTTTGTCAAACCTTGTCATGTTTCCGACCTAATCCATGTTTTAATTTAATCAATTACGTGCCATATTAGGAGTAATCGTCGGATTTGTTTTCGAATTGAGTTCAGTAACTAATAAGAACCCTAACGTCGAACAGAGATCGAAACCCGTCGAATCTTGCATATAATTGGGGAAATTAGCATCACTAGAACCGGAATTTGATTTCGAAACTATAAACAAGAATCACTCGATTTTGTTCTGTGGATTAGGAGAAAATCGAGATTTAGTACTCGACTGGGTTTCTGAAATCGGTGAAGAACTGGAGTTCAGGGGCCGTCCGATCTCGTTTTAAAAGATTGGACGACCGAGATTAGATCGTGCTATTAAATTTATTATAAGTTTATAAAATTCCAGTAATAGTCCTAACTTGTTGGGTTAATTTAAATATCTTCCCGAATGTATTTTGACTTGCAATTTTAACCATAGATTCCTTATTTAACCTAGTTTATTTTGATATAAATTATTATGGTTTTGGAGTTTTTAAACATAAGTTATGATTTTTGCAAGTTACAGGTTTTCTGGAATTATTTGGCTAATTTAAAAAGATATTTTTATGAAATAAAAATTTTCTAATATGTCTAAAATGTTATAGTTACTGTATATTAAATTTGGGAATTTTTGGGCAATGGTAAAAGGTTTTAAAAATTGTGTTTATGAGTTTTTCATAAGAATAACCTATAATATAAGGTTTTTAATGTAACCAAAAATTAAGGTAAGGTTTGTTAATTTACTTTTAAGCTGGGGAAAATAAAGGAAACTAAATTAGCATTTTATAACAGTAAGTGTATAAATGTTTTGGTATTGGCTTTTAAGAGAAGTGAAATTATTTACATATATGTATATATACTTACTTTAGTAGAAACTTATATAAATTAAGGAATTTAATTATCCTACATTTTATTTACTATATTATATGGGAGTTAATATTTTTAATTAAACTAAGGAATTAATATATATATTTTTACGCATTTATAAAAAGGGAATTAAGTAGTAACTTAGAGTAAAACAAGGAACTAATTAAATTAACACTTATAATAACTAGATATTATGAGAGCTAGAATCCTAAGATATAGTAAAAGAAATACTTTATGAAATATACTTGGAATACAGTTTAAGGTTGTATTAAGATAGTTTAAATGTGTTAAGTTACATAGGGAATGTCTTAGTTAATTTCTAATACGGGTATACTTATATATATTAAATAAATAAAGGAAACACTTTATTTAATAAACCATAGGTCAGTTGTGTTAAGCCTAGAAGTTATTGAACATTAATAAATATAGTGAAATTTCCTAAAAATGTTATGGATAAATTTTAATACATAAAGATATATATAAATATTCATGTATATAAATACATTAAAATAGTTGAGGGAATTGATAATCCTTGTGATAGTTATAATAAGTAGAATATATATATATGATAAACCTTAAGTTATAATTGGTGTGTAATTAAATAGTCACTATTAACGTAAGTGTTTTAATTACACAACATGAACGTAACACGGTCTTGGGCTAACCTACTAAGCCCAAGTCTATGAACTCCAAAAGCCCACTTTAACAATCCAAAGAGAGTTTGGGCCACTCTCAGGAATAGATTCTAAATCACTCCAAACTAAACGGGATGGGCCTAACAAAGGATTTAGTTAACAAGTCAAGCCCAAACCTTTGTAAGAGAATAATGGTAAACCTGAAACTATTAATCAGTAAGTGAAGAAGGCTGTTAAGTTTATAAGTCTCTTAACTAATCGACACTTGGAACACCTTAATTATAGGTTACTATTGGGGAATCACTTAGGCTCCGTTCGGCATGGTTGTTTTGTGGTAGTTTTGGTCTGGCTGTTTTGTGGTTGTTTTATATGTGGCAGTATATTATTGGAGTAGAATGTAGGACCCACGTGGGACCCACGCGGGGACCACTACATTTATACCACATTTATACCAAGGAAAGGACATGACCGAACGAAGCCTTATTCGAGTTAGTTATTGTTCTTCACATACCAGGTACGATTTCTCGTACTCTGATATTTTTGCTGATTGACTTGTGGAATGTTTTGGAAAACGCTAACTGACTTTAAGAGGAATTTCTAAAAAGGAAATGGTTGTGTGACTAACTCAGCTTGTGTGACTAACTGAGCCTTGGATGTGAAACTTACATGGGTATTGGTCCCTTCTATTTGGCCCTGTTAGACATTGACTGCTTAGGGTTTACACTTCTGCACTCTGTAGGACTGAGTGTTTTGGTATTGCTCTGGGTAGTTAGTGATCTAGTGGGAATTTGGAAAAAGGTCAATCTTGGAAATCTTTCTTTGACTCTGGATATCGTTTCATCCATGAGCTGGTTCTTGAGGTTTCGACGTGCGGGCGTCTTCAATGGTAAGTGAGGGCTGTATATCCCCTGTCCCAAAAAGGGACGTGATAGACAGTGAGGGGCTGTATATCCCTGTCCCCAAAAGGGACGTGATAAACATGAAGGGCTGTATATCCCCTGTCCTAAAAGATGTGCTTGGCGGTGGGGGCATCTCTCCCAGTTGAATTATTCCATTCTTGAGTTATTGGTTCTTGGATCTATTTTATCGTTCCTAGTCCTTTGCGACTATCTGAGTCTTTCTACTCCTAACGGGAATTGGGTTTAACTAAGAAAAAGGACGTTCACTAACACATGATGATTTCGTTTCACTAACTTTATCTTCCTGTTATTAACCTTCATTCTTATCTTGATATCTTGAATTGGTGATTCGTGAAATGCTTTGTTCCTCTGAGTGTTTTAAGTGTTTGTTTTCAAGCTATTATTTATTTAAGAGTTGTATTATGAGTTTGTTTTTGGAGGATCGTACCAGTTCCATTCCAGGGAACTGACCCACCCCACTCGGGGTGGGCTGCTTGGTTTTTCTTGCAGGTACAAGTTGTTTTACAGGTGACCACGAAGAGAACGAGTGATTGGGATGGGATTAGGCTTTGAGAGTTTATGTGTTTTTATTGGTTTTACTTTTGTTAAGTTTTCTCGAGGTTCAGGCCGTGACAATTGTAATCAGTAAGTTGTGTTTTGGTGAGGTTTGGTACCGGGTGTTTGGAACCCGATGGTCTGTACGCCTTTAGTATTTTATTTCCGCTATAAATATGTTAAATAGGGGCGTTACATAGTACACCAATCTGAACAACTACATGGGTTTTTGTTAATATTTCACCACAAGATTATGTTGGGGCACTTATGGTTGTCATGTTGAATTGATAGTGCCACAAAGAGAACAAATATGATTCATAAATAGAAAGGGTGTAACTTCAACAAACATTCTTGTCATCTGTGACTTCGACATGCTTTTATTTTTCGTATGCACTGGGTCGGAGGGGTCGGCCCATGACATAAGGGTGTTTCTTAGCTCAGTCAATGACCAAACACTATCATATTCCAAACCACCGCAAGATATTATGCAAAGGGGATGATTTACTATCAAATATGTACTCTATTATTTGCTTGTAAGTGTTTCTTTTGAATTAGTTGTTTCTGGCAAGTACTACGTCGGTGACAAAGGTTACTCGGACCGTGAAGGCTTGATGACACCACACACCAGTGTTAGGTATCACCTATCAGAATTTAGGGTAGAAGTCCCGAGAAGAGCTAAGGAAATGTTTAACAAAGTGCATTCATCATTGAGAATGACTATTGAAAGATCCTTTGGAGTGTTGAAAGCACGTTGGCAGATACATCGTAAGGTTCCTAGTTACTCTCTTAATAAGCAGGTGAAGATAGTCAACACCTGCTTCACATTACATAACTTCATAAGGTTTACTCAATATGGCAACCCTTGCTCCAGTCTTATAGAGGCAGGCCTAAATTTTATTCCATATGAGGATGAAAGTGATCGAGGTTGATGTCAGTGTTTCATTAACGCCAACCATTGAAGCAGATAATGAGTTCCAAGCAATGGTTCAACTTAAACAATTACTAACAACAGAGTAATGACAATGAGAAATGCAAGAACTTAGTTTCGGTAGTCAACATGTATACTAATTCTTATGCATGTTTTGTAGTAATTAACTTGCTAAGTGAATGACAGTTGCTTTACTTTTTGAATTTAACAACAATGTTGTAATTATAAGAGGGAGGCATGTGGGCATAATGGTTGACTAATGTTATGTGTAATCAAAATTATGTAGTTAATGATAATTTGTTGGTCATCTATTAGTTTTGCTAACGACTGGTGTAGCTAAGGCATACCATCGATCAAAATAGACGAAGTGTGCACATATTAGTATTTTCACTGATTGCATGGAAGTAATTACATAACAACTTATATAATACATAATTCATGACTAGAGTCTGGACAATATGAAAAAAATAAGAAACTAAACAGGTTGAGGGAAACACATTTCACCGAGCTTACATATTAAAAGCAGGTCAACATA
Source organism: Limonium bicolor (assembly GCA_023374045.1). Taxonomy (NCBI): domain Eukaryota; kingdom Viridiplantae; phylum Streptophyta; class Magnoliopsida; order Caryophyllales; family Plumbaginaceae; genus Limonium; species Limonium bicolor. Next base: position 163,985,142 of record CM041779.1, read on the forward strand.
AAAAAACCTAAAGAGCAAGTTTCAAACATAAAAGCAACATCATCACTACCCTGCCTCTACACCAACAAACCAAAAAAACAAAACAAATAAAACATCAAAGCAACAAAATAAACAGGACCAGCGATTTGTCCAGTGACACAAAAACATAAGAAAAAGTTGCATGTTGTTAGTGACGTGTGTGTTCCGCTGTATAACTCCACTCAGTTGAGTCAGTGGATGTAGAAGTTGTTTCATCATCGTACTCCAGTTTTTTGGGTGCAGGTTTTGTAGACGTTTCACCATTGTCACGCTTCATCTTCTGAGAACAAATTTCATATGGTTGTAGCGTTGGGTTGGCGTGAACTTAAACCATGCAAGGTTTGTGAACTCAAGCTCGTCGAAGTGGGTTTGACTTTGGAGAGGTAATTACCAAACTGATGCCGGACCAATAGGGAATCTTTAAATACCAACTCTTCATCTTCACTAAGTTCTGGTAGAGGCTTGTTAGTGTCGTTTGAATCATGCTTGGACGTGGGGAATCCCTGCCATTTAACGAGAATCTAGGAGACAGGCTGAGTGTTGTGAAGGATTTGACGTTGTTGAAGCACGCGCTCTGGCTAAAGGACCGGCTTGGTATCCGACAAACTCCGCTGGAAAATCAGTAGTGGCTGGAGGAAATTGGCTGTGAGCCTTCTTGAGCAACGAAATGTGGAAGACATTGTGGATTTTGGCACTAGCTGGTAATTCCAACTCATAGGCAACTGCTCCGATGCGATGAAGAATGTGGAAGAGCCCAAAGTAACGCTTGGACAACTTATTGGATTGACGATGAGCCAAAGTAGACTGTCGATATGGCTGAAGTTTAACCAGGACCCATTCACAAACGTCAAAAGGTGCATTAGTGCGGTGCTTGTTAGCCTTGTTACGCATACGGAGTTGAGCACGCTAGATGCTTTGGCGGAGGCGGCATGAGAGTTGAGTGCGGTCAGTGAGAGCACGATCAACATCAGCAATTGGAGAGGCACCCGAGGTGTAATCAAGAAGGGATGGGGGAGACCAACCATAAACAGCCTTAAAAGAGGTCATTTCGATGGATGAATGTCGACTAGTATTGTAGCACCATTCTGCCCAGTGGAGGAAGCGAACCCAGGTAGATGAGGTGTTGGAAACGAAGCTTCATAGATAATCTTCGAGTAGGCAGTTCATAATTTCGGTTTGACCATCGGTTTGCGGGTGATATACACTCGACATGGAGAGCTTGGTACCTTGAAGACGGAAAAGTTCACGCCAAAACTGCCTCATAAAGATGGGGTAACGATCCGACACCATGTGAGCAAGCATACCATGGAGGCCACAAATCTCCTTAGCGAAGAGATCGACGACGCGGACAGTAGTGAACGAGGTCCCGAGAGCGCATAAGTGTGCATAGTTTGACAGGCGATCAACCACCACCTTGATAGTTGTTTAACCCTATGACAACGGAAGATGAGTGATAAAATTCATGGAAAGAGAGTCCCAAATCTTACCTGGAATGGGAAGGGGCTGTAGCAAACCCTTAGGAGCACGAGTCTCTGGTTTGACAGCTTGACAAATGACCCAATGTTTAACGAAACGCTTGACATCCTACGCATAGCTGGCCAATAGAAAATAGTGGTGGCCGGGCTAGGGTGCACGCTGCACCTGCATGGCCTCCCAAAGGAGAGGTATGGAGCTCGTGGAGCAATTGGTGGGTGAGAGCGGAGCCGGGAGGCACAAAAGGGCATTGTCGAAAGAAAATCAATCCATCGTTAACCTTGAACTCAGGTTGCTGGTCGGGGTGGTCCTTGATATCTGTAAGCGAAGCCGTACAATTCATAGAGATATATACAGGAAAGGGCCGCAATTAAAGCACTTACCGGTTCAGAAAAAGCTTGTAAGGACTGTAATTGTGCCTCAGGGATGCGAGAAAGACCATCTGCCGGGCCATTATCACGTCCGGACCTATATAGGATCTCAAAATCAAACCCAAGGAGTTTTGCAAGCCATTTTTTGTTGTTCCTGTGTTTGGATTGTATGGGACGTTAAAGCTCGCAGACTTTGATGGTCGGTGATAATGTAATACTTGGAGCCAAGTAAATATTGTCGCCACTTTTTGACAGCCTCGGTGATGGCGAACATCTCCCGAAAGTAAGTAGATGCGGACTGCATCCGTGGCGATAACTGTTTGCTGAAAAAGCAAGGGGATGCCCCTTTTGGGAGAGAACAACGCCGATACCGCAACCAGAGGCGTCGGTTTGAATGGTGAAAGACAAGTGAAAGTCTGAAAGGGCCAAGACTAGCGCTGTGGAGAGGGCCGATTTAAGCGCTTGAAACGCTTGTGTGGCAGCATCTGACCATATAAATGAATCCTTTCATAACTAGTTCATGAGGGGACTGGCAACCTTAGCAAAGCCAACTACAAAATTTGCGGTAGTAACCCGCTAGGCCAAAAAAACCACGTAATTGCCGTAATGTATTTGGTTGAGGCCATTCGAGTATCGCTTGAATTTTGCCTGGGTCAACAGCTACCCCATTCTGAGAAATGACGTGGCCCATATAGTGAATGTGCTCCACACCAAAGGTGCATTTTGATTCTTTTGCATAAAAGGAATTTTGAAGTAGGATGTGCAGCACATGCTCAAGATGAGTTAAATGGTCCTCCCACGTGGGGCTGTACACCAGGATGTCGTTGAAGAACACCAAAACGTAGCGAAAAATGATAGGCCGTAGCATTCGAAGTGGGTTTGACTTTGGAGGGGTAATTACCAAACTGATGTAGGACCAATAGGGAATCTTTAAATACCAACTCTTCATCTTCACTAAGTTCTGGTAGAGGCTTGTTAGTGTCGTTTAAATCATGCTTGGACGTGGGGAATCCCTGCCATTTAACGAGAATCTAGGAGACAAGCTGAGTGTTGTGAAGGATTTGACGTTGTTGAAGCACGCGCTCTGGCTAAAGGACCGGCCTGGAAACCAACGAACTCTGCTGGAAAATCAGTAGTGGCTGGAGGAAATTGGCTGTGAGCCTTCTTGAGCAACGAAATGTGGAAGACATTGTGGATTTTAGCACTGGCTCGTAATTACAACTCATAGGCAACTGCTCCGATGCGATGAAGAATGTGGAAGAGCCCAAAGTAACGCTTGGACAACTTATTGGATTGACGATGAGCCAAAGTAGACTGTCGATATGGCTGAAGTTTAACCAGGACCCATTCACAAACGTCAAAAGGTGCATTAGTGCGGTGCTTGTTAGCCTTGTTATGCATACAGAGTTGAGCACGCTAGATGCTTTGGCGGAGGCGGCATGAGAGTTGAGTGCGGTCAGTGAGAGCACGATCAACATCAGCAATTGGAGAGGCACCCGAGGTGTAATCAAGAAGGGATGGGGGAGACCAACCATAAACAACCTCAAAAGAGGTCATTTCGATGGATGAATGTCGACTAGTATTGTAGCACCATTCTGCCTAGTGGAGGAAGCGGACCCAGGTAGATGGGGTGTTGGAAACGAAGCTTCATAGATAATCTTTGAGTAGGCAGTTCAAAATTTTGGTTTGACCATCGGTTTGCGGGTGATATGCCCTCGACATGGAGAGCTTGGTACCTTGAAGACGGAAAAGCTCACGCCAAAACTGCCTCATAAAGATGAGGTCACGATCCGACACCATGTGATCAAGCATACCATGGAGGCGATAAATCTCCTTAGCGAAGAGATTAACGATGTGGACAGTAGTGAACGAGGTCCCGAGAGCGCAGAAGTGTGCATATTTTGACAGGCGATCAACCACCACCTTGATAGTTGTTTTACCCTATGACAATGGAAGATAAGTGATAAAATTCATGGAAAGAGAGTCCCAAATCTTACCTGGAATGGGAAGGGGCTGTAGCAAACCCTTAGGAGCACGAGTCTCTGGTTTGACAGCTTGACAAATGACCCAATGTTTAACGAAACGCTTGACATCCGTACGCATAGCTGGCCAATAGAAAATAGTGGTGGCCGGGCTAGGGTGCATGTTGCACCTGCATGGCCTCCCAAAGGAGAGGTATGAAGCTCGTGGAGCAATAGGTGTGAGAGCGGAGCCGGGAGGCACAAAAGGGCATTGTCGAAAGAAAATCAATCCATCATTAACCTTGAACTTAGGGTGCTGGTTGGGGTGGTCCTTGATATCTGTAAGCGAAGCCGTACAATTCATAGAGATATATACACGAAGGTCCGCAATTAAAGCACTTACCGGTTCAGAAAAAGCTTTTAAGGACTATAATTGTGCCTCAGGGATGCGGGACAGACCATCTGCCGGGCCATTATCACGTCCGGACCTATATAGGATCTCAAAATCGAACCCAAGAAGTTTTGCAAGCCATTTTTTGTTGTTCCTGTGTTTGGATTGTATGGGACGTTAAAGCTCACAGATTTTGATGGGTGGTGATAATGTAAAACTTGGAGCCAAGTAAATATTGTCGCCACTTTTTGACAGCCTCGGTGATGGCGAACATCTCCCGAAAGTAAGTAGATGCGGACTGCATCCGTGGCGATAACTGTTTGCTGAAAAAAGCAAGGGGATAGCCCTTTTGGGAGAGAACAACGCCGATACCGCAACCAGAGGCATCGGTTTGAATGGTGAAAGACAAGTGAAAGTCTGAAAGGGCCAAGACTAGTGCTGTGGAGAGGGCCGATTTAAGCGCCTGAAACGCTTGTGTGGCAGCATCTGACCATGTAAATGAATCCTTTCATATCAAGTTCGTGAGGGGACTGGCAAGCTTAGCAAAGCCAACTACAAAATTTGCGGCAGTAACCCGCTAGGCTAAGAAAACCACGTAATTGCCGTAATGTATTTGGTTGAGGCCATTAGAGTATCGCCTGAATTTTGCCTGGGTCAACAGCTACCCCATTCTGAGATATGACGTGGCCCAGATAGTGAATGCGCTCCACACCAAAGGTGCATTTTGATGCTTTTGCATAAAAAGAATTTTGAAGCAGGATGTGCAGCACATGCTCAAGATGAGTTAAATGGTCCTCCCATGTGGGGCTGTACACCAGGATGTCGTTGAAGAACACCAAAACGTAGTGACAAAGGATAGGCCGTAGCATTAATCACGGCTTGGAAGGTGGACGGAGCATTGATAAGTGTAAAATACATATAATTTTAACAGTATATTTGATTTAATATTCAAAATGAATTGACTTATATTTCACACTTATCTTATAGTTTTTCTACTATTTATATTTTGATGCGAACTGATATATTTTATATGTAAAATGCAAGAAAACTATTAGATTAACATTAAAGATTACAACACAACAAATAATGACATATGTATACATACATATATACATGCACGTGAATATGTATATGGGCAGAGCATATACCCAAGCTGGTACGAGACAAAACCTAGCGGACAATACATATGGCATTGGGCTACATCAATGAATCCGCATGCATCCCGTAAACAAGGAGACTACAATTGATTTGGACTACAGTCCATGCGGACAAATAAAAGGCACAGACATTGGAATAGATGGGCTGAAAAAAAAATATAGAGGCACATACCAGTTGTGGATCGGGGGCATATCAAGGATATATGATATTAAAATCATAAAACCCATGCTATTTGCTGGGATTCACGATTGTCAGGGAGACACACTAGCAATATTCTGGGGATCGCACTAATACATCAAAGACATTCTTCATCATCCTGGAGCACCGCCACACTCGCACCTCACGACCACGGGCCTGGACTCCATCTTCACCACCGAACCGTATCACCTCACCTTCATCCTACGACGATTCATCACCACATTCACACCACCGATCACGACCCATTCACCCCCTGGATTCACCGCCTTCATCCACACCATCTTCATCCTCGCCTCACCATCGCCACACCTTCACCACCACTCGACCAACATCGTCTCACCCGCACCATTCACGCCACCGACCATCTTCATCCTCGCCCCATCATCGCCACGACCAACATCCATTCACACCTTCATCCACATCATCTTCATCTCCGCCTCACCATCGATACCATCCTCCCGTCACAACACACCCGCATCGGAGAGACGATCCATCACTCCATCATCTACATCCGTCGAAACCACGCCCGCAACACCATCTTCATCTCCACAAACATCACCACCGCACTACATCATCACGATATCATCGATCACACCCCAACACCACATCCATTCCACGCCATCTTCACAGACCATCGACACCGCCACTCATCATCCTTTCCATTCACCTTCACCTCGACGGAATCATCAGACCAACCTTTTCACCACCGATCCATCGTCATCACCCATCACCTCTATCTTCACCGCCACGAGTATACTCATCGCCATCACCGAACAGAGGAAGACATACCCGTATCTCACCAGTTCACGATATTCATCGTCATTCGCCACACTCGTCCTTCATCCTCGCGATCGTCGTTTTTCGTCGTCGTAGCCACGCCCATATCTCACCAGACGAGGAGGAACGGAGTGACTGGTGTGAAGTTTAACAGGGTGAGCTACACGAGAAAAGAAAGGGCAGGGGAGCAGTACGTCGGTGAAGAAGAATGGGGCGAACCGATGTGAAGAGAACCGGTTCGGGCAAAGACAAAAAAAAAACATTGAACCGGACCGGACATATATAAAGGGTTTACTAAACTAAACTCATTATATTTGTTACATGTTATTTGTTTCTTATTGCAGTTTTGGTTATTACATAACATTGGATATTGGTTTTAATGTTTGTTTTTATTGAAATTATATTTTTACTGGTTTAGTTAATATATAGATTGTTACAATTAATGTGCTTATGCTGCAATAATTCTGATCGTTTTATTGCATTATCTTTCTAAATCTATTTTGATCCGATCAAGTGAAAAATAGATAGGTTCGATTAATTCGTAAATTTGTGGAAAACTTGTTTTAACCAGACAAGTTAATACTTCATCTGCATAAATATTATCTGTCAAACTTATTTTGTTTACAAGTGTTTTGCTAGTCTAAAAAAAGTCATAGCATGTTCTGGTAAACAAATTCGTCAGAGTTATTATTTTTGCCAATCTATAAACCAGAAGAAATAACATAATTAACCAAACTGCTAACCGGAACCCAGAGTCCCGCTCAATCATATCATCTATCATTTTAATTTATCTGTTATTTTATTTATCTACATTTTATCAGTTTCATTTACAATTAAGTAAAACCCCCCTTTTGTGACACGCTTAGGAATTAGACATTTTTGCTTAAGTCCCACGGTTCGATTACCTGGTTGCTTCAATTTTACTATACTACTGCGACCGGGATTGTTTGCAGCCCGATAGATATTTTGACTCACGCTTTATTTATTATTTTAGCAGGTCAAAAATCTTGTCTGCAAAATGGCGTCGTTGCCGGGGACTTGACTTTGTCTAGTCCCTAAGCCCCGGATAATTCACTTGTTATTTTAATATTTTGTTTCTTTAATATTTTGTTTTTTTTGTTTTATTTTGTTTCTAACATTCTGTTTGCTATTTTTGATTTCTGTTTCATAATTCATTTCTTTTCATTTTTTTGTCATTTTCTTTTGCTGTTTATATTATTATTATTATTGTTTCTGTTATTTAATTATTCCAGCAATTTACTTATCGTATTATTTACAATTATTTAATATTCCAGTTAATTATTTTATTGCTATTTTAATTCTGTCATTTAAATTCTGCTATTTAAATTCCAGTTATTTAAATTCCTGTCATTTAAATTCCAGTCAGTTATTTTCTTGTAATTCATTTTCCAGTTATTTAAATTATTGTCATTTAAATTCCAGTCATTTAAATTCCTGTCATTTAAATTTCAGTCATTTAAATTTCAGTCATTTACATTCCGCTATTTAAATTCTGCCATTTAAATTCCAGTTATTTAAATTCCTGTCATTTAAATTATTGTCATTTAAATTCCAGTCATTTAAATTCCAGCCATTTAAATTCTAGCTATTTGAATTCCAGTTATTTATTTTCCAGTTATTTAAATTATTGTCATTTAAATTCCAGTCATTTAAATTCCGTTTCTTTATTTAATTGTCATCTACATTCCAGTTATTTATTTACCGTCATTTAAATTCTAGTTATTTATTTCCAGTAATTTATTTATCGTCATTTCAATATCAGTAATTTATTTTATCGTCATTTAAATTCCCGTCATTTAAATTCTGTCATTTAAATTCCTGTTATTTATTTTGCCCCTTACTTTTTATTTTATTTTATAGTTTCCATTTTCTATTTACTACTTAATTATTTTCTTATAGTTATTTTTTAGTTTATCTATTATTTAATTTATTTCCTTATTTATTTGCTTTTCTTTTTTTATTCTTTATTTATTTATTTGTTTTAGTTTATTTTGTTAAAAAAGAGAAAAAAAAGAAAAAAATGGCAATGGATTTGGTTGTCAATTATTATTATTTTGTTTTTATTAGTTCATTTTGTTCTTAGTTTTTATTATTTCTAACTAATAATGGCAAGTGAGGAGCAATTTATATGTGAATCCTTTTATTCCCAAGATATATATTGCTCGTATTGTGGGGGACCTCACGAGTTCAATCTTTGTCCCAAAGTTGAAGAAATGTGGCGGAATCGAATCCAACAGCAAATTGAAGAGGAGTTCGATCGAGAACCATGCTACTCACAAGACATATATTGCTCGGTATGTGGGGGAGATCATGAGTTTGAGGACTGTCTCGTAGTACAAGAGCAACTATGGTTAGAGGATCAACCAGACTACCTGGAGCGAATCGGTGTTGCACAACACGATACGATCATGAGCAATGTTTTCGAACAACCCGTTGGAGGAGACCATGAGAGTGCTCATGGTTCTACAATCATGCTCCATACATTAGCTCAACAGGAGCAACAACTGGAGAATGAAATGATCCATGAAGTGGAGGAAAAAGACCTCGACATAAACCAACTACAGCTCTACACTACATTAGTAAAGATAAATGCAATGATGGAAGATCCACTTGCATCGCAACAACCGGAGAGCGAAATGGTTCATATAGTGGATCACCTTACTGAGGACTTGAGTTGCTCGCTATCACCTCCCCCGTTCGAACCTGAGCAAACAGCATCGAACCATCTGCCTGAGCTTGAAGACAAGCCATCAGAGGACAACTTCCACCTTGACTTCATGGAGCCTCCTCCCTCTGAAGTCAACTACCGTTATTTCCCCTCCTTCTCCTTGCTCTATCTAGAAGATAAGGATACTTATCACCTCAAATTAGAGAAGAAGGAACCGTCATCACCTCCCGCCAAGTCATCTAAACAAAACGCCACTATCACCTTCGAGGAACCAATTTCCTTTGAAGTTGATTGCCATAAAGGCTCTTCCTATGAACCTCTCCAAGAAAATGAGGATATCTACATCCTCAAAATTGAGGAGGAGGAGCCATCCAACTTTGATCTTCATCTGGAGGATCAAGGCCTTCCCCACCCGTGCACCAAAGAAGTAGGGTGGAAACTCGAAGTCCACTCACTAAGTGTGGAGGCCACCTTCCCTTTTGATCCGGGACCAGAGTTTGAAGATAAGATCCGCCTCGGAGTTCTCCCTTCACCGCTCAACGAAGATAAGGATATCTTCATCCTTGAATTTGAAGAGAGGTCTCCACCACTTGATGATCCTTGCACCCAGGGTCATCAACCGAATAATCTGGGCCGTTCTTCAATGAAAAATGATGACCGCCCAACCCACCCATTGAAGCCCACTTCAACATTCATTTTCGACCCAGGGGAGGATGCTTACATCCTCGAAGTTGAGAAGAATGGACAACCACCACCTTGCCAGTACCCCAACCTTTTCGAGCCTCACCTAAAGGAGGAAGATGTTTACATCCTCCAATTCGAGGAAGAACAGCATTCCGCACCTGGACTTCTGCTTGAGACCCGTTACCATCAATACCTCCTCAAGAACCAGGTTTTGTGGAGCATTTATTTTCCTATTTTATTTGTTGAGGTAACGTTATGTTTTGATCCAGATGGTCTAATATTGATTACTGGCCACGTCGTATCCCCGTTGACACCACTATCAACTTTTATTTTTGATCCTGGATAACAAAGCATGAGTCTAGCCAAAGACTATAAAGAAGGGCAGCTTACTGGGAGGCAACCCAGTGGTTAAATTTATGTTTTGTTTTTGTTTTCTGGTTTATTTTTGTTTTTCTTTTATTTAGAAGTGGAAATGGTGCTTGTGCTTTAATGCAACGCTTTCAGCGTTTTTGTGGGAGTTGTGAGTATGTGCAGGTGAACCTTGTTGTGTTGTTTGATGCTCTCCAAGGCTGGACACTTGCATGAACGCACGTGTGAAGAAAGCTACTACCCCATGCACGAGCTTAAGTGTGAGGAAGGAAATCTTCCTCAATCTATGATATCAGGGGAGTTTCAGCTTTCCTTTATTTAAATGTTTGTGTTCAGCCTATCATGCTTAATGCTTATTTTATATCAGTCCATGATTATCCTGAATGAAATTCTTAATGAGTCTGGCATATTTTGAAAGGTCTTCTATTGATTTTATTTTTGAACAATGAGGACATTGCTCCTCTTAAGTGTGAGGAAGTAGGACCTTTCCCTGAAAATATGCCAGTTGCACTTAATGCCACATTTGTTTTTATTTGTCCTCTTATTTTGAAAGAATTATCTCTTGTAAGTGGCCAAAATATATATATATATATAAAATAATAATAATTTGGAAGTTTTGAAAACAAGACTGATGACCACCTCAAGAATCTTTCTGCTCTAGGCTGTTTGTATGTATAGTTTTGTCCAAATTGAATCTGTTTTCTCTGAAATTTGGTGGATTAACTGATTATGAAAATTGAATTGGTCTAGTTTGGGGTCTTAAGAATAATGTGAAAGTTTGGAATGAAAGGATAAGGCAAGGTACTCCGCTGATCTGAATTAAAATTTCTGAACCAAAACAGGCCTCTTCATCCGGTTATTAAGTCCTAGGGGTGTCTTATCACCCATCTACCTAAGGTCTTGTGATCTGGGATAGAAGTCCCAAAGCCGCTACAAGGGTGAAGAGAAAAGTCTGAGGGGATGAATGAAATATGTGAATGGCAGAATGTTAAGGAAAATGAACTTTGGAAAGTTAAATATGTAATTCATCTTTGCTTATTCTGATCATGAGTATGTGGTGTTGAAAGGTATCACGGAATAAGGTGTTACTTCACACCCCTTGTCATCAAAAGGTTAGAGGAAAGAACTGGTGGAGGATCCCAAAATATTCTGTTTTAGTTTCTATAGTCTAACTTCTCCATGCTTTTTAACTTCATTCTTTTTCACTGTTTGCGAAAACCTACAGCTAGTATCAGAACTTTTCTTTTGATTGTCAGTTTGCTTGTTTTCCATCGGCAGTTGTTTGATCCTGAGTTTCAATACTTCGGCCCTTAAGAGTAGTCATATTCTGTAATTGCTTGAGGACAAGCAAAAGCTAAGTGTGAGGAAGTTTGATAAGTGTAAAATACATATACTTTTAACAGTATATTTGATTTAATATTCATAATGAATTGGCTTATATTTCACACTTATCTTATAGTTTTTCTACTATTTATATTTTGATGCGAACTGATATATTTTATATGTAAAATGCAGGAAAACTACTGGATTTACATTAAAGATTACAACACAACAAATAATGACATATGTATACATACATATATACATGCACGTGAATATGTATATGGGCTGAGCATATACCCAAGCTGGTACGAGACAAAACCTAGCAGACAATACATATGGCATTGGGCTACATCAATGAATCTGCATGCATCCCGTAAACAAGGAGACTACAATTGATTTGGACTACAGTCCATGCGGACAAATAAAAGGCGCAGACATTGGAATAGATGGGCTGAAAAAAAAATATAGAGGCACATACCAGTTGTGGATCGGGGGCATATCAAGGATATATGATATTAAAATCATAAAACCCATGCTATTTGCTAGGATTCACGATTGTCAGGGAGACACACTAGCAATATTCTGGGGATCACACTACAACATCAAAGACATTCTTCATCATCCTGGAGCACCGTCACACTCGCACCTCACGACCACGGGCCTGAACTCCATCTTCACCACTGAACCGTATCACCTCACCTTCATCCCACGACGATTCATCACCACATTCACACCACCGATCACGACCCATTCACCCCTGGATTCACCGCCTTCATCCACACCATCTTCATCCTCGCCTCACCATCGCCACGCGATCACCACCACTCGACCAACATCGTCTCACCCGCACCATTCACGCCACCGACCATCTTCATCCTCGCCCCATCATCGCCATGACCAACATCCATTCACACCTTCATCCACATCATCTTCATCTCCGCCTCACCATCGATACCATCCTCCCATCACAACACACCCGCATCGGAGAGACGATCCATCACTCCATCATCTACATCCGTCGAAACCACGCCCGCAACACCATCTCCATCTCCACAAACATCACCACCGCACTACATCATCACGATATCATCGATCACACCCCAACACCACATCCATTCCATGCCATCTTCACAGACCATCGATACCGCCACTCATCATCCTTTCCATTCACCTTCACCTCGACGGAATCATCAGACCAACCTTTTCACCACATTCACACCACCGATCACGACCCATTCACCCCTGGATTCACCGCCTTCATCCACACCATCTTCATCCTCGCCTCACCATCGCCACGCGATCACCACCACTCGACCAACATCGTCTCACCCGCACCATTCACGCCACCGACCATCTTCATCCTCGCCCCATCATCGCCATGACCAACATCCATTCACACCTTCATCCACATCATCTTCATCTCCGCCTCACCATCGATACCATCCTCCCATCACAACACACCCGCATCGGAGAGACGATCCATCACTCCATCATCTACATCCGTCGAAACCACGCCCGCAACACCATCTCCATCTCCACAAACATCACCACCGCACTACATCATCACGATATCATCGATCACACCCCAACACCACATCCATTCCACGCCATCTTCACAGACCATCGATACCGCCACTCATCATCCTTTCCATTCACCTTCACCTCGATGGAATCATCAGACCAACCTTTTCACCACCGATCTATCGTCAACACCCATCACCTCTATCTTCACCGCCACGAGTATACTCATCGCCATCACCGAACAGAGGAAGACATACCCGTATCTCACCAGTTCACGATATTCATCGTCATTCGCCACACTCGTCCTTCATCCTCGCGATCGTCGTTTTTCGTCGTCGTAGCCACGCCCACATCTCACCAGACGAGGAGGAACGGAGTGACTGGTGTGAAGATTAACAGGGTGAGCTACGCGAGAAAAGAAAGGGCAGGGGAGCAGTATGTCGGTAAAGAAGAATGGGGCGAACCGATGTGAAGAGAACCGGTTCGGGCAGAGACAAAAAAGACATTGAACCGGACCGGACATATATAAAGGGTTTACTAAACTAAACTCATTATATTTGTTACATGTTATTTGTTTCTTATTGCAATTTTGGTTATTACATAACATTGGATATTGGTTTTAATGTTTGTTTTTATTGAAATTATATTTTTACTGGTTTAGTTAATATATAGATTGTTACAATTAATGTGCTTATGCTGCAATAATTCTGATCGTTTTATTGCATTATCTTTCTAAATCTATTTTGATCCGATCAATTGAAAAATAGATAGGTTCGATTAATTCGTAAATTTGTGGAAAACTTGTTTTAATCGGACAAGTTAATACTTCATCTGCATAAATATTATCTCTCAAACTTATTTTGTTTACATGTGTTTTGCTGGTCTAAAAAAAGTCATAGCATGTTCTGGTAAACAAATTCGTCAGAGTTATTATTTTTGCCAATCTATAAACCAGAAGAAATAACATAATTAACCAAACTGCACTAACCGGAACCCAGAGTCCCGCTCAATCATATCATCTATCATTTTAATTTATCTGTTATTTTATTTATCTGCATTTTATCAGTTTCATTTACAATTAAGTAAAACCCCCCTTTTGTGACACGCTTAGGAATTAGACATTTTCGCTTAAGTCCCACGGTTCGATTACCTGGTTGCTTCAATTTTACTATACTACTGCGACCGGGATTGTTTGCAGCCCGATAGATATTTTGACTCACGCTTTATTTATTATTTTACCAGGTCAAAAATCTTGTCTGCAAGCATTCGAAAGACCGAAAGGCATAACCAAAAATTCATAGTGACCCTCATGTGTGCAGAAGGCAGTCTTGTAAATATATTCCGGGGAGAGGCAGATCTAATTGTATCTAGCATAAAGATCTAACTTGGAGAATATGGTGGCACTGTGAAACTCATCTAGCAACTCGTCAACAGTGGGAATTGGGAATCGATCTTTGACAGGTACCGCATTTAGGGCACTGTAATCAACACAAAAATGCCATGTCCCATCTTTTTTACGGATGAGGAGAACCGGCGAGGAGAATGGGCTGGTGTTGGGGCGAATAACTCCGTCTTGAAGCATCTCATTCACCAATTTTTCAATCTCTGCTTTGTGGTGGTAAGGGTAGCGGTAGGGGTGGACATTGATTGTATTAGTGTTTGGAAGTAGGGGCATGGAATGATCCGCGGGCCGAGTGGGAGGAAGATCTCACGGAGTTTGAAAGACATGGGCGTAGCGTGAAAGAAGGTGTTGTAGATGGGGTGGGTAAGGAGGTGGGTTGGTGTGTGAGATGTCGTGGGTTGGAGTGAATGAATGAAGAGAGAGTTGATAATAATGTGCAATTGATGCTTATTTTCCTCCGCCTGGAATTGGGAGAATGACATCTATGAGAATTCCCCAGTCGGATACCGTAAATGGTGACGTCGCGACCGTGATGGTTGAACTTCATGTAGAGCTCCCGATAGTCGGAGAGGACGGGGCCGAGGTTAGCTAGCCACTGGAAACCGAGCACCACATCAACACTGTAAATAGGGAGCAAGTGAAGATCAACTTGGAACTCGTGGTTGCCAAAGGAGATGGAAGTGGTGGTACTAATGCCATCGCTTGACATGGACTCCCCGTTGCCGGCCGTAACCCGTAAGTGATCCGATAGGGCCATATCAAGTTTAAGGTGATGAACGAGACGAGTCTGGATAAAATTATGTGTTGATCCACTGTCAATCAACATGTTGACATTATGACCACTAAGGACGCCCAAATGCGTAGAGTAGTGGGGATGTAATGACCTTCAAGGGCATGTAGAGAGATTCGTGGGGTGGAGGCGTCGAAGGATGCCAACGTGGGCTCTTCATGTGGTAGAGTATCTTCCAACTCC
>CM041779.1:164000949-164163824 GCA_023374045.1 Limonium bicolor
AGATCTGGTGGAATATCATCCTTTATGGGGTTCACAATGAGGCAGTGAAACCGGCTTTTGCATTTGCGCCCGGGCACAAACTTTTCATCGCAATTGTAACAAAGGCCATGCGCTCGACGAACATAAGTTTCTGCAGGGGAGAGGCGACGGATTGGGGTTTTTTGTGGTGGTATAGTCGGGTTAGAGGCAGAGGGAAAATGGGAGATAGGTTGTGTGGATGAGGTGGGAACGGCAGGATGGGGGGCAAAGGTGCGGCCAGGGAGTTGAGGGGAGGCAGCTAGTTTTGCTTCGAGTGCTTTGGCGAGGCCAACATCAGCTATGAGATTGGTAGGTTTAAGGATCAGGATTTCCCACTTGATTTCATCCTTCAAACCTGAAATAAAACACTTGAGAATACTAATGTGGGACATGCCAGGGACACAGGTTTGCAATGTTTCAAACTCCTCCATGTACTTAGTCACTGTGGAAGTTTGAACGAGCTTGTAAAGAGTAGCCTCCGGATTTTCATAAGGAGTGGGTCCGAAGCGAAGTTCAACGCCACGTCGGAAGTGGTCCCACGTTGGAAACAATTATGCTTGGTGTTGCCATTGGAACCAAACAAGAGCCGACCCCGTCATATACATTGAAGCGACATCGAGACGTTTGTCCATGGCAGTTTGGTGGTAGTTGAAGAATCGTTCAATTTGGAACAACCAACCAAGGATGTTGTCCCCATTGAACATCAAAATATCAAGTTTGGGTCGGGGATGTGAAGGTGTAGAAGATGGTGTTGGTATGGGTAGAAGGGAGGATCTGGTTTCGAGTGCCGTGATCTTGGCCATAGATTCAGAAATCTGGGTAGTAACGGCTTGTTGGAACTCATTGTGTTGGAGGTCAAAAGTTTGAAGCTCGGTGGTGAGTGCTTGGAGTCGCTCAGTAAGTTGGCGGTCAGAATTTTAGAGTTGAGTAGCTATACCCTGGAGCTATTCGGTGAGGCGAGAGATAGATTCTTCCATTGTGCGGAGGCGTGTACCTTCTACGGGTTTCCAGAGAAGAATGAGAAATGAGTGAAACAGAGAGGAAAGAAGGAAGCGACGGGCAGGATAGAGTATAGAGGAGATTAGAATAATAGTTTTCTGCCTGCCCAAAAGCAATCAGCAGGTAGCTTTATATAGGGGAGATTTTCCACGGTAATACAAATTAAATATGCTTAAATAAAGGAACTAACCGTACTATTTGAAACAACGTAAACTAATTCTCTGCAATATAATCTGCAACATCCCTCTATATTTTATCATACCACGTGGTCTTTTAACCACCCGGGCAATTTTCTAGCCCGTTGCCCACTATGCGGCTGTAGTGTGGTTACAGTCCCACTGTATAACTCCACTCAATTGAGTCAACGGATGTAGAAGTTGTTTCATCATCGTACTCCAGTTTTTTGGGTGCAGGTTTTGTAGACGTTTCACATATGTCACGCTTCATCTTCCGAGAACAGCTTTCATATGGTTGTAATGTTGGGTTGGTGTGAATTCCAACCATGCAATTAAGGTCTGTGAAATCAGGCTCGTCAAAGTGGGTTTGACTTTGGAGGGGTAATAACCAAACTGATGTCGGACCAATAAGGAGTCTTTAAATACCAACTCTTCATCTTCACTAAGTTCTGGTAGAGGCTTGTTAGTGTCGTTAGAATCATATGCTTGGATGGGCTAGGAGTATCTTCAAGAATAACCACAGGAGTGTTGCCAACAAAATCCAGCACACGAGGTGGGGACAGTTCAAGGTCTATCACCTTTGTTAGATGAGGAGGGGTACGAGGAGAATCTATTCTTGTTAGAGAGAAAAGGAGAAAACGAAAACTCAAGAAAGAATGAAAGAGTAAAAGCCGGATAGGGTTACAAAAGGAATGCTAGCAAATGGAAAATAAAAAAGAAGTAGATTGTGGTGATTTACTTGCTCTGCCGGTTGCTGCTGCATAAAGAAGGTATGCAACATTTAAGGAAAAGGATATGCAGCTATCCGCAACTGATTACGCATTACATACTTGGTAGCAGAGACGTTGCTAATTTTGAAAACCAACAAAATCAAGAAGGAAGCCTTGGAGCAGGATCACATCATAGAGCATTACTATAGTTCGGGACAAACTCCTTCTAATGGCCACTTGCCCATCAACTAGTTGGACGGTGGTTGCAGCTACATCGTTGGACCTCCTCTCAAGAACGGACAACCCTGATCGAACAACAGTGATGACATCATTTATCTCACTACTACAAAAAGTAAAGATAATGACATTTTTTAACCCCACTTAATAAAGTGTAGTTAAAATTTTAATATAATTACTCTATTTAGTTACACTTATTTGTGTAGAACTTATAGTAAGAGCTTATGTTAAATGTAGGTACAAATATGTATATATAAAATGCAAAAATATCTAATATCTCTACATCAATTATGAAGACACTTATAAGTGAAGAATATTAATTTTCCACTTTTTTGTTTAAAAAGTTTGAACTTAAAAGTGTGGGTATATGTCAATTATGTAGTAGTGTCTGATGAGGTGCGATCCTATGTTCCTTGGAGAAGGATCACATCATAGACCATCACAACGATGATAGCGGAGGAACAAATGACCAAAGTTCTCATTAGTGTATGATATGAACAGTTCTCCCCCTTATTTCTAGACATGCCTCTATGCAAATAGAGAAGTTAAATGGATTGTTAAACAGAAGAATTTTTGTAAAGAAAAAACATAGCTTTCGTACTTACACTTTGAGTACTAGACGACATTGCAGGGTTGGAGGTTGAAAGCAAGAGAATGGGACAAAACAAGACCGACCAGTATGAAGGGGAGTGGATCCTGTGACGGATCCAAAATTTCCGTCAGCGATGGAAACATTCGGCATCAATTTTTTATACAGTTTTCTAATCTCATTGTACGTAAACAATTTTTTTTTCGTGAGTGAGTTTGTTTGTTTTTTCATATATTTATACTCTCTCGCTTACATACATATAAAACAATAAAAAAGAAGCATCTTTTCTTTTAAACATGTTTGTAACTTAACATACATTAACTTTATATATAATATCATAAAACAATTACTTATTAATAAGTCTTAATAATATATTTTTTTCTGTTTAAATGAGTGTATATATATAACTACTAAATAATATTTTCTTAATCTAATAATTTTTATTGTTTATGTATAAAAAACGAGCATACACATCCAAATATACATGCCATAATTAAAATAAAATTTAAAGAAGCTAAATTAATATAAAATACTTAATTAAAATTTTATAATTATTTCTAATTAAAAGTGCCACATAATTCTTTAAAAATATTTAACTTGAAAAATCATGACTTGAATTAAAACCTTGTATTATAATTAATTGGTGACTTTACATCAGAATAATTTTCTAATTTTTAAAAATAAGGAGAAACAGTGTCAAAATCATATATATTTAGATAAAAGTATAAAAATGTACAATATCATGAATGTTTATAAACGTATCTATTAAATATTGATCCAACACTATAACATGTTTGCTGTATATTTTTTTCCTTTTCTCCTATCAGCTCTAAACTCATCGTTTTAGGTGGTTCACTAATATATGAACCAGCTACATATAAAAGACAGAGAAGAGAGAAAAGAGAAAGGGGAGTTAAGACACTGGGAAACACGGGACTGGAGAGTATTCTTGTACAGAATAGTAACAGTGAGGAAACACGGGAAACTGAGAGGAGATTGAGAGGGAGTTCTTCCTTGATACACTCAGTTGAGTGTTGATTGTGTCTAGTGTGTATAATTATTTCACAGCAAGGGAATAACATTGGTCTCAGTCTGGATGTAGGCCGTATTTGGCTGAACCAGGATAAAGCTCGGTGTTCTCTTCTTGTCATTGGTTTTCTGTTTTCTTGTTTATCGCCATCGCATCTCGATCTTTCATCAACAATTAGTATCAGAGCTTCGGTCGCGATGCTGAAGACGAAGATCACGATTGATCGTTTCGATGGAAAGGGTGACTTTGCTCTTTGGAAGATGAGGATGCGAGCAGTTCTAGTTCAACTGAAAGTCGCTCATGCTTTGGAGGGAGAAAAAGGTTTCACAGCTACAATGACAGAAACCGAAAAGAAGGAAGCCATGGATCTTGCGTATAGCACCTTGGTCTTGCATCTTGGAGATAAAGTCTTGCGCCAGGTGGCTACAGAGACTTCAGCCGCAGGTATTTGGCTTAAGCTCGAATCTCTTTATATGACCAAGACTCTGGCATATAAGGTCTATCTCAAAGGGAAACTGCATGATTTTAAAATCTCTGAAGAGAAATCCATGTCGAAAGTCTTGATGAATTCAATCATCTGATTAATGACCTGGCGAATATTGAGATCATGATTGATGATGAAGAAGATAGGCAATCATGCTCCTTAATGCGTTGCCAAAGTCTTACTCAAACTTCGTTGAAGCCATGAAGTATGCCAAGGATTCTCTGACGCTAGAAGAAGTGCAAACTGCTCTGAAGTCAAAAGAAAGAGATGGTAAATCAGAGAGAAAGGCTCCAGCTGAGAGTTTGAATGTAAAATTTAAGTCTGGAAGACGGTGGTCAAAAGGAAAGACAAAAGATTTCACCAAGAATAAAGGTCAGTCAAAATATTTTCCTTATAAGTGCTATCACTGTCATGAGACTGGTCATATGAAAAAAAATTATCCAAAGCGTAGAAGTGATTTTGAGAAAGTGTCACACAAGGCAGATGCTGCTTTTGTGGAAGAAGGTTATGAAAGCGCTGAAGTTCTAAGTATAGCCACTGGAGATTCCCAAGAAGAGTGGGTTCTTGATAGTGGTTGTACTTTCCATATGACTCCAAATAGAGATTGGTTTGAAACCTATGAAAGGGGAGTTAAGACACTGGGAAACACGGGACTGGAGAGTATTCTTGTACAGAATAGTAACAGTGAGGAAACACGGGAAACTGAGAGGAGATTGAGAGGGAGTTCTTCCTTGATACACTCAGTTGAGTGTTGATTGTGTCTAGTGTGTATAATTCTTTCACAGCAAAGGAATAACATTGGTCTCAGTCTGGATGTAGGCCGTATTTGGCTGAACCAGGATAAAGCTCGGTGTTCTCTTCTTGTCATTGGTTTTCTGTTTTCTTGTTTATCGCCATCGCATCTCGATCTTTCATCAACAATTGGTATCAGAGCAATAACAGCAAGGAACTTTTAGAAGAAAGGGGAGATGGTGGTTCAGTGTTGCTGGGAAACAATAAATCCTGCAAGGTTGTTGGAAAAGGAACTTAGATTTCGAGGAGAAAATAACAGTGAAAAGGTGTTATCTGATGTGAGACATGTTCCAGAACTTAAAAGGAACTTAATTTCACTAGGAACACTGGAACAACAAGGATATAACTGGAGATCAGATTCAAGGATACTAAAAGTGTATAGAGATTCTCAGTTGTTCATTTCAAGAGTTAGAAGAAATGGGCTGTACTTCTTGAGAAACAGTGTAGTTGTAGGATCTTCATCGGCTATTAATCAAGCTAGTGAAGATCAGAGCATGCTGTGGCATCTCAGCTTGGACACGTGAGTGACAAGGGAATACAAATCCTGTGGAGAAGCGGTTATCTAGGAGATCAGGAACCAAGAAACAGCAATTCTGTGAAGATTGTGTTTTTGGGAAAAAGACTAGATCTGGCTTTAACTACAGCTGTCCAATGATAGAGGGAATGGATTTATATTCATTCAGATCTGTGGGGGCCAGCAAAGGTAAGCTCACATGGTGGAAACATATATCATGACCCTGGAGATGATTATTCAATCGTCATTGGGTTTATTTGCTGAAGCATAAGAGTGAAGCTCTGATGATTCAAGGACTGGAAAGTCACAACTGAAACTCAACTACAGGAAGATAAGAAGTTGAGAACTCATAATGGTCTAGAGTTCTGTTCAAAAGATTCAATCCAGTACTGTAAGGAACATTGGCATTGCCAGGCACCTCACTACTGTCTCAACACCTCAGCAAAATGGTTTAGCAAAAGGTTTAACAGAACCTTACTGGAGGGTGAGATGCATGCTCATTCATGCCAAGCTTCCAAAATCGTTCTGGGGAGAAGCTGTGTCCACAGCCTGCTACCTCATTAATAGATGTCCTTCATCAGCTCTAAATTTCAAGACACCCATGGAAATGTGGTCTGACCACAGTGTCGATTACAGGTGGTTAAAAGTCTTTGGCTGCACTGCTTATGCTCACATAAGCAGGACAACTGGAACCAAGGGCTGTGAAGTGTATCTTTATTGGCTACCCACCTGAGATCAAGGTTACAAGCTGTGGTGCCTAGAACCAAGTTTCAAGCGTGTCATCATAAGCAGGGAGTGTGACATTTAGGGAGACTGATTTTTTGAACAGATCAAAAATCTCAGGAAAAGAAGCTGATCTGAATGCAACTGATACAAAAAATAACAGAGTTGAGTTTGAGATGGAAATCTCAACTCAGCTAGACCAGTCAAGAAACCAAGCATCTGATCAGATTGGTAATGATGACATAAGTCAGGAAACCAGTCAGGAAACTCAAGAAGAATCAGAACAGGAGGAGAGTCTAAGTCAATCTCAGCTGGCAAGAGACAGAACCAGAAGAGTAAACATCAGACCACCTCAAAGGTTTGCTCAAGCTGATGTAACAGCTTTTGCTCTATCATTGCATCAGAATTAATATGTGATGAGCCATCATCTGTAAAAGAAGCTTTATCAAGCAAAGACAGTTCAAACTGGATGAAAGCAATACAGGAGGAGATAGATTCTCTAGCATTAAATAAAAACCTGGGATCTAGTTCCTGCTGTTCCAGGTCAGAAACTGATAGGTTCTAAATGGATTTTCAAAGAGAAAAGAAGGAATACCAGGTGTCGAAGCAGCAAGGTTTAAGGCAGGCTCATGGCAAAGGGCTTTACTCAAGAAGAAGGAGTAGACTATGAAGAGATCTATTCACCTGTGGTCAAACATAGATCAATCAAAACCTTTCTGGTACTTACAGTTCAGTTCAATTGGGAGCTGGAGCAGTTAGACGTCAAACACTTTTCTCTATGGTGAACTGGAAGAAATATTCTCATGAGGCAACCAGAGGGTTTTGAAGGGGAAAAGACAAGGTATGCCTTTTAAGGATCACTGTATGGATTAAAACAGTCACCAAGGCAATGGTACTTAAAGTTTGACAGCTTCATGATAAAACATGGTTTTAAGAGGAGTGAATATGACTGGTGTCTATCTGAAAAATAACAGTGAAATCCTAACATTTTTGTTGATTACGTAGATGACATGTTACTGATCAGTCCTAGTCACAAAGAGATACAGAATATGAAACAGATTCTGAATCCCAATTTCAGATGAAGGACCTTGGTCCTGCAAAGAGAATTCTGGTATTGACATATCAAGGAACAATCAAGAGGAATCCTATGTCTACATCAAGAAAATTATCTGTCAAAGGTAATAAGTAGATATGATATGAGAATGCCAAGAAAGTTTCAACTCCACTTCTCAGCATTTCAAACTATCAAAAGAGCAGACTCCTAGTAGTCATCTCGAGAAATCTCAAATGGACAGAATCCATATGCTAGTGCAGTTGGAAGTATAATGTATGCATGATCTGCACAAGAGCTGACTTAGCTCATGCTATGTCAGTGGTAAGTGATACATGTCCAACCCAGGAAAAGAGCATTGGCAAGCAGTAAAATGGGTTTCTAAGATCCTAAAGGGATCACTGTCCACAGGAATAGTTTATCAGAGACAAAATTGAGAAAACTCAAGTTGTAGGTTTTGTTGAGCGGATTTCGCTGGGTGCAGAGATTCTAGGATCACTCACTGGCTATGTATTACTCTCTGTGGAGGAGCAATAGCTGGAAGTCTTCATGCAGTCCATAGTTGCTTTATCAACCATAGGATCAGAATACATGGCAGTAACAGAGGCGGTAAAAGAAGCAATCTGGTTAAGGATTAATGGCAGAAATTGGTTACAACCAGGACTGTATATCAGTGAATTGTGATAGCCAAATGCCATTCAACTATCAAGCATCAAGTTTCCATGACAGATGCAAACACATAATGTGAAGATGCACTTTGTTAGACACATAGTGAATCAAGGAGAAATCAAGATAGTAAAGATCCCAACAGAAGAAAATCCAGCATATTGCTAACCAAACCTGTTTCAACAGTAATTCAATCACTGTTTGGAGCTACTCAACATCAGAGAAATCTGATAAATTCTTATAGCTGTAGACCTCTTTTGTTTCCTTATCAGTTTTAGTTTGGATCAAGGAGGATAATTGTTAAATATTGATCCAACACTATAACATGTTTGCTGTATATTTTTTCCTTTTCTCCTATCAGCTCTAAACTCATCGTTTTAGGTGGTTCACTAATATATGAACCAGCTACATATAAAAGACAGAGAGAGAGAAAAGAGAAAGGGGAGTTAAGACACTGGGAAACACGGGACTGGAGAGTATTCTTGTACAGAATAGTAACAGTGAGGAAAACACGGGAAACTAAGAGGAGATGAGAGGGAGTTCTTCCTTGATACACTCAGTTGAGTGTTGATTGTGTCTAGTGTGTATAATTCTTTCAAAGCAAGGAATAACATTGGTCTCAGTCTGGATGTAGGCCGTATTTGGCTGAACCAGGATAAAGCTCGGTGTTCTCTTCTTGTCATTGGTTTTTCTGTTTTCTTGTTTATCGCCATCGCATCTCGATCTTTCATCAACAGTATCCATCATTATCCGTAGTTTAAAATGAATACATGCTTATTATATGTTTTTTTGTCATAGTATATAATGTATACATGACAGTTGATAATGTTTTCAATCACTAAGTTCGATCATCCATTAAATAGTTACTTGAAGTTTGCAATTAAGATTTAAAAATGTATTCAGGGCTGTTTATAAACGTGCTCATCAGTAGCTAAATATGCATCCTTAAATATACACATAATTATTTATAGATGTTTCATTAATTAGTAAAATGTATACATGATAGTTGAAAATATTTCAATTGTATGTAAGCAACGTATCCATATATTTCAATAAACGTGCTCATCAGTAGCTAAAAATGTCGCGAGGCATTTTTAGGGTTTGTGGGTAGCGGGTTTAGGGTCATAGTTGCTACAATATAAAGTACAAACGAATTTCAAATAGAAACCCTATCCCCCCAAAACACCCCAAACCCACCCTAGGATAGATAAAAACGTCGAAGACGTTTTTAGGGTTTGCAATGGTGGGTTGAGGGTCTAACGACCCTAACCTTCTACACCAAACCCTAAAAACCTTTCGAGTTAGTTGCTACAATAAAGTACGAACAATTCCAAATAGATTTACCCTAATAAATTACCCACCAACCACCCTAGGGATACTATAATCGTGGCGTGGAAACGCTCATATAAATATGTGGAAACGTATATAAAATAAAGTGGAAATGTTTTATAATAAAGGTGGAAACGTTATTTGAACTCGTGGACATCTTTATATTCAAATTGTGGAAACGTTATATATAATTGTGATGTGGAAACATTCATATATAATTATGAAAATGTTTATATGTAATCATGTCGTTGAAAGGTTTATGTATAATCGTGGCATGGAAACGTCCATATAAATATGTGGAAACGTATAAAAAATAAAGTGGAAACATTTTATTATAAAGGTGGAAACGTTTATCTGAACTCGTGGACACCTTTATATACAAATCATGGAAACGTTATATATATTGTGACGTGGAAACATTCATATATATTATGAAAATGTTATGTAATCATGTCGTCGAAAGGTTTATGTATCATCGTGGCACGGAAACGTCCATATGAATATGTGGAAATGTATATAAAATAAAGTGGAAACATTTGATTATAATTTATAAAGGTGGAAACGTTTATACAAACACTTGGACACCTTTATATATAGATCGTGGAAACGTATAAAGTACGAAACGACTTCCAAATAGATTACCTTACCCCCCAAAACAACCCAAAACCCACTCTAGGATAGCTAAAAACGTCGAAGACATTTTTAGGGTTTGTGGTAACGGGTTTAGGGTCAGTTAGTTGCTACAATATAAAGTACGAAACAAATTCCAAATAGATTACCTTACCCCCCAAAACACCCAAAAACCCACCCTAGGATAGCTAAAAACGTCGAAGGAATTTTAAGGATTCGCGGACCCTAAACCCGCTACCACAAACCCTAAAAATCTGTCGAGTTAGTTGCTACAATATAAAGTACGAAATAACTTCCAAATAGATTACCCTAACCCCAAAACACCCCAAAACCCACCATAGGATAGCTAAAAACGTCGAAGGCATTTTAAAGGTTTGCAGTGGCGGGTTTAGGGTCTAACGACCCTAAACTCGCTACCACAAACCCTAAAAACCTGTCGAGTTAGTTGCTACAATATAAAGTATAGAACGGTTTCCAAATAGATTACCCTACCCCCAAAACAACCCAAAGCCCAACCTAGAAAAGTTAAAAATGTCGAATTCATCACTTATTACTTAATGAATTATAATATCAATTTTAATGAATCATAATATAAAATTAATGAATCGTATTATCATTTTAGTGTATCATCATATACATGTAAAAATATGTTTTTTTAAAAGCTGTCAAAACATATCCATAACTGGTCTTGTTTTGAAGAACTTGAATTTATATGAACAATGATATAATTTTTTTTATTTTAGACCTATATATTAAAAGTTACAATAATTTAAGGGTTTTATGATAAAAAAATATATATAATGTCAGACGCTAAAAAAAAGAAATGCAAAGCGCATCGCAACGCTACAGCCGAGAATTTGGCATTTTAAATTGATTATCGAACAAGCAAAACACCTTTGATTGGATATATTAATAAGAAAAAGAAAGCAAAACACCTTTAAGTTATAATAAGATTCAACCAACTTGCAAATACACGTACACCTTTAACAACAGTCAATTCATAAAGAATGAATAAATAAAGTTAGTATTAGTAGTACATTTTTGTCGTTTACGTAACTCCACTTAAAGGAGTTTGTTTACTCAAGAATCTTGAATCCTTTATTTGACGGTGAGGATTGAGTCCGTCCCTGACGGAAATAGCTCGTCCGTCACCAAATCCTGCGCGAGTATGAAGTTCCTGTCAACAAAATAAAAAGGATGACAATTACACATAAATAAGGCAGGAGAATACAGTTTTGTTGAAAATGGAAAGGGTATTCACCAGTAAATATGAGAACCAGTAGATAAACAAGGGTGTTTAAGTAATCTAAGAAAAGCGAGATAAGCGATGGAGATCGCACAAGAGTGTGAGTCAAACCCTTTACCCGACATAGCCGCTGATGTGTGCATCATCAACTTCTAAAAAGGGAGGAAGACTTGGACTGCACCAAGACCGGGATTTGACAACCGAGTTAATTACCGAGGGGATACCGGTAGTATCATTCTCCATTAGCGACGATGCTGAATTTCTTTATGAAGACCAGAAGATGATGGACTTAGCTAGTAAGCTCATTCTCAAGTCCAGGGATGTGTTGGTATTTGGTGAGGATTAAAGGTTAGTGTATCACGGGATTAAGAACATTAAGCTCAACACTGCCCCACCACAGCTCTAGTTAATGGGACCCACATCTGACCCGTCCGTTTAAATTTAACCTTCAGACAGTATTGATGTAATGTGACAGATATGTATGTAAACATGTTGTAATACCAATTGGATAAATAAAATAAGAGTTTATGTTTCCTCTCAAGCATACGTTTTGTTAATCCAATGAATTCTAAACTCCAGGCCACGAAATCAAAAAGGATGGTACCTTGAGCATCCTGGATATGGCATAAGCCAAAGAGTTTGGTAATGTCATCACAGGTATGACAATTAACAAACTGACAGTACTAAGTTGAATAATTCGACTCGATGCTAATACGAGCAATAATCTCAGGTACCTTTCTTGTTGATAGTGTCGGTGTGTCAGTTTTGTTCAATTCGGGGCTTTGCACTCCCTTATCTCTTTGGCTTTTGTGAAGAAACTAAAGACAGCCCCCGAGTAGCTCTCAGACTTCACAGTCACTCTTCCTTCAATGGAGAGAGTCAGATGTGCCAGACAGTACACTAGACTCCAGATCAGTATCATGACTGAGGACTTCCCCATCAACCTAGTAGAGTTTTACAATTTGGGTTTCGACGTCATTGTTGGTATGGACTGGATGCAGAGGCACAAGGGCCACCTACATTGTGTAGAGCATCTCGACTACTGCTCAAGGGGCCAAGCGGCAAGACAGTGTCATACCGTAGTGTGAGGAAAAAACCAACTGTCAAGATCGTGTGAGTCCTATCACTGATGAAGGACATGAGGAAGGGTAAGCAAGCCTTTCTCTGTTATGTTCAGGACACGTGATAGAGTGATGTGATGGACTCAGAGATTCCAGTTGTGGTAGACTTCCCCGACTTGTTCCCTGATGAGCTACCAGGCATGCTGCCTGTGTGCGAGGTTGAGTTCTCCATCGACTTACTGCAAGGTACGGGGCCTATTGCTAAGGCGCCCTACCGAATGACACCAGTAGAGGTAAGGGAGTTGAAGCTGCAGTTAGAGGATCTCCTTGACTAGGGATTCATCAGACCGAGTGTATCTCCTTGGGGTGCTCCAGTTCTATACGTCAAGAAGAAGGATGACAGTTTGAGGCTTTGCATTGACTACCACGAACTGAATGCGGCCACAGTCAAGAACAAGTACCCTTTATCGAGAATCGATGACTTGTTTGACCAGCTGAGAGGAGCCACGGTTTTCTCGAAGATCGACCTCAGATCGAGGTACCACCAGATCAGGATAGCTGATGAGAATATTCAGAAGATGACATTCCGAACTCGGTACAGGCACTACGAGTTCACGGTCATGCCTTTTGGTTTGTTGAATGTGCTGGTGAAGTTCATGGACTTAATGAACCGCCTATTCAGAGAGCAGCTCGACAGTTCAGTTGTTGTATTCATAAATGATATCCTAGTCTCTCCAAGACTAAGAAAGAGCATGGGATGCATCTGAGACGAGTACTCGAGGTTATGAGAGAGAACAGTTGTATGCCAAGCTCTTCAAGTGTGAGTTCTAGTTGGACAGTGTGTCATTCCTTGGACACATTATATCAGCAAGCGGCATATCTATAGACCGTGCCAAGATTGAGGCAGTGAAGAGTTGGCCAAGGCTGAAGACGGTAATAGACATCCACAGTTTTCTGGGTTTGGCCGGGTATTACCGAAGGTTCATCAAGGACTTCTTCAGAGTGGCCAAGCCTATGACTAGTTTGATGAAGAAGGAGGCTCAGTTCTTATGGTCTGCCGAGTGCGTGCAGTCCTTTTAGACACTAGTGGATCTCCTAACATCGGCACCCGTTCTCACTATCCCTGAGGGTACCGATGGGTACACGGTGTACTGTGATGCGTCAGGAATCGGTTTAGGCTGTGTGCTCAAGCAGCACGGGAAGGTTGTTGCTTATGCCTCCCGTCAACTGAAGAAGCACGAGGTGAACTACCCCACACACAACCTTGAGTTGGGCGCAGTAGTCTTCGCACTGAAGATCTAGCGCCATTATCTTTATGGTGTGACAGTCACCATCTACTCCGACCACAAGAGTCTACAGCATCTCTTCACACAGAAGGAGTAGAACATGAGACAGAGGAAGGTGGGTCGTGTTCCTGAAGGACTATGACTGTATGCCATGGAGCTGAAGTACAAGGAGGGTAAGACAAACGTGGTTGCCGACACCCTGAGCCGCTGAGTACACACTTTGTACGCTCTACTAGGGGGCAGAAGCTTGACCAACGAGATACGAGCTGCACAGGACAATGATCACTACATGTAGAGTAATAGGCAGAAGCTGACTGAGGGCAGTTTTGAGGGTCAGAAGTATGACTTTTGATTGAGCGACAACGGCATGATTTGACTTAATGGCCAGTTGTGTATCCCTGAGTCTTCTCCTGACTTGAAGGAGAAGATACTGTAGGAGGCTCATTGCTCATCCTTATCCATCCACCCTAGTTCGTCGAAGATGTATAAGGACTTGAAGGACCATTTCTGGAGGAGCGGGATGAAGAAGGATGTAGCCAACTATGTGACTAGATGCTTGACCTGTCAGAAGGTTAAGTTTGAGCACACGAGACCCGGTGGATTAGTGCAGCCTATGCCTATTCCTTGCGGGAAGTTTGAAGACATCTCGATGGATTTCGTTGTTGGTCTCCCACCAACTAAGGGATGACTGAACACGATACAGGTCATTATAGATCATCTGACGAAGGTGGAAAAGTTTGTACCGATGAAGGATACCTAGAAGGTCCCGAAGCTAGCGGACCTCTTTCAGAAGGAGGTTATCCGGCACCATGGTATGCCAAAGACCATTGAGTCCGACAGAGACCCTTGATTCTTATCTAGATTCTGGGGGTAGATTGAGGAAGCCTTGGGTACCAAGCTAAAGCTGAGTATGGCTTTCCATTATCAGACCGACGGTCAGAGTGAGCGGACCATTCAGACATTGGAGGACATGCTTCGGGCATGTGCCTTAGATTTTCAAGGAGTTGGATAGAGCGACTACACTTGATAGAGTTCGCCTACAACAACAGCTTTCACTCCTCTTTTTAGATGCCACCGTTCCAGGCACTATATGGTGGCCCATGTAGGACACCCTTATGCTGGGACAAGGCCAGTGAGACTACGTTCTTAGGGCCCAAGTACCAAGAGCAGATTAGAGAGGATGTCCTATAGATTCGTAGGAACATGAGGGCAGCCCAGTATAAACAGAAGTCTTACACTGACACCAAGAGGAGAGATACAGAGTATACTACTGATGATAGAGTGTTCCTTAGAGTGTCATCTATAAAGGGCGTCTTCTGGTTTGGGCAAAAGGGCAAGATGAGCCCTAAGTATGTTGGGCAGTATGCTATTATGGAGCGAGTGGGCCCATTAGCTTACGGTTAAATTTGCCTGCTGAGCTTGGGAGGGTGCACAACGCCTTTCACATTTCTTAGTTGAAGAGGTATGTGCCCCACCCTTCATATATTTTAGAGCCCGAGAGGCTAGAGTTGGACCCGGCTCTTAGATACAAGGAAGTACCACTCCGCATCCTCGATACGAAGACGAGGGCGACTAATAACAAGACCGTCACTATGGTCAAGGTTCTGTGGTCGAACCATGATGTGGAGGAGGCTACATGGGAGTTATAAGACTCCATAAGAGCAATGTATCCAACACTCTTCGAGTAGCGGCTGTGGATACTTGTGGGGGTTCGTGGGCGAAACCCTTTTCAAGGGGGGTAGAGCCACTAGGCTTGTGCATATGTTTATGCACTAGGTCTTGTTATTTTGGTTGTTTTATGGTTTGTTCAGTGGTATGATGCGACATACATGTTTGTATTTGTGGTTTTTTGTTGACTTGTATGCTTTTCATACATGTTGTGTATGTGCATTAGTGCACTTGATTGATATTTATATGAGATACCTTTGAGTATCCTTGTTGTGAAATTACCTTGTCAAGTACTATTTTATGAATGAATTGTGTCATGATTCATGGTTATGTGGAACAAAGTTAGCGCTGTATCGATGGTGATGTATGCATACTAGGTTTGAACCTAGTGGGACATGGTCCCTAGTGTGAACTGTTTGTGGTGATCTAGTGGAACTTGATTCCTTAGGAAAACCGATTGTGAGTAAGGACTTCGGGATAGAGCTTTTTTAACGGGGGTATACTGAAATACCCCAAAGATTTATAAACTTAATTAAAAGACAAATTAAGGAACTAAGAAGGCTAATGAGCCTTAAAGAATTTAGGAACCATGAAAACTCGTAGCACACTTATATAAATAAATATACATAGTCCATGAAGGTTATTAAACCTTATATAATACATGGAAATAAGTGGAGCATAATAAAGGAGGAAATTTAACTTACATGTGGATTTATCATGTTATACATTACTACATGAACAAAGAACACAAACACCTAAGGTAAAATGTACCTTAAGAAGTCTTAATGACTTGTAGGTAAAATAATCACTTGAAATTCAAGTGTATACACCTTATGACAGAAAGATACATGTGTTACACATATAACACATCAAAAAAGTCCAAAATATACAACATGTACAAAAAGGAACACTAAAATGAAGAGTGGATCAAAGTATACATTTTAAATAGTCACAATGAATAGTAAAGTATACCTGAAATACCCCAAACCTAGATATGGTGTTTAGATGATAAAATAAGATATAAGAAGGCTAAATAATGCCTTAGAAACATTAGGAAGCAATCTAAACCAAAGAAAACACAAGGAAACCCCATAAGAGCAATTTAAGCAAAAACATGCTCTAAGCTTGGAGTAACTTGGGTTAGCACCCAAATATCATTCTTAGACCTTAGTAACATCCTAATGGTCATATTAAATCAATTACCAAAGAAAAACCAAGCTCAAAAACAAGTTAAAACACAAATTGTGCTTAAGGACTCTTAAAGCACATTTTTGAAAGATTGTCTTAGAAAGGGGTTTTATGTGGCTAAATGCCCAATATTACTCCTTAATCAACTTTTTTACTACTTAGTATCACATTAGGAATTCTAAATCAATGGGAAATCAAAATTTTCACAAATATGTGCACTAATTTGTGAATAGTAACCAAATAGTGCCTAGTTTAGTCTTTAGTCAACTAAGTTTAATTAAATGGTCAAACAAGACCATGACTAGCCTTAATTAACAAGGGGCCGGTTTTATAAGGGGGTGAGTCACCACATGAGTAAGTAAGTTAGTAAAATAAGAGGGAAACGTAGCAAGTTACTATTTGCTTTTAAGAAACAAATATCTCTTTTATACTTACCTCTCTCCTCCTTTCTTCATTTCTTCTTCTTCCCACCGATTTCTTCTGCTTCCTATCTTCTTCCTTCACGTAAGAGCAGCCTCCATGCTAGCTTGACCTTGTCTTGCCCATATCTTGCTCATCTTAGCTCCAAAATCAAAACAAAGTGTATATTCCTCTTAGTTAGCTCAAGCACTTTCTTTCTATCCTTTCAAATCTCCAAGAACTTCATTTTTGTGCCAAGCCAAACCGCCATTAGAGGAGAAAAAACAAGCTTGAGAAGTCCATTAGCTTCTCTATTCTCTTAAAGTAAAGAATATGCAAGAAAAATCAAGTTTCCATCACTTCTTCACATGTCCGAAAATTACCACTCACGGGGCTCCATTTTTATGCATTGTTCTAGCTTGTTTTCTATTCTCCAAGGGCTAGAGGAGGTCCTTCTTGATTCATATCCAAGCTTGTCTTGAGACTTCAAGGTAAAACATTCAATTCAATACCTTAAAACACATTTTTAACCTAGGTTTTATTCCTTAAGGTTAGTGTATGGTTTAGCACTCATTGAAGTCATTGGATATTGATTAGAACATTGGCAAGGGAAGTTTAAGTGGTGACCGAGATTGTTCAAGGAAAAAGGCTAAGGAGGAAAGTTTGTGAAGCTTGTAAAAGAACAAGGTAAATGTCTTACCTTAAGGTGTTTTAGTGCATTAAGGAAAGGGATTTGGATAGATGATAAGTTTTTCTTAGAGTTTACAATGAGAAAGGGTTATAAAACTTAGGAGAAAGGACATTATTATATTGAGAACTTGTGACTAAGGAGCAAATGAGAAAGGAGATAGTTAAACAATGTTAAGGTGAATTATAAGAACATTTATATTGCAATGGGAGCCTTGTTGTATGTATTTGCAGGTCAAAGGTAATATATATTGTGGAAATTCAGTGTTTAAGATTTATGCATTTAAGGGCCTAAGTGCCAAGCAATTTAAGATTATGCACTATATTGTGGTGTAGTGTAGTTTGGGTGTATATTGTGTGTTAAGATGGTGTAATGAGAATATGAGTGTTTATAGTTGGTTAATGGTGAAAAACTAAGTGCTTGGGGTAGTAATATACTAGGGAAGCTATGTCAAAATTTGGAGAAGAAACATGATGTTTAGGAAGTTCTAAGAAGATTTTATGACTAAGGAAGTGCTAGGAAACTTTAGGAGTTGTTTTGATGAAAAAGAGTGAGTTTAAGGTGTTCTTGTGAATTAGGATGACTTAAGTATACCTAGGAGGAACTAGGGGTTACAATGGTGAATTTTAGGCACCAAGACCGTGATAAAAGAAGTTCGGAAACTTGTGCAAAGTTTAATGGGAATGGAGTGTAAAACTTTGTAATGACTTAGGTGAGAACTAGTGTGTATGATTTGAGGATGGATAATGATGTGTATGGTGTGGTCAAATTCTTAAGGAGGGAGCATTTGGTTAGTTGAAATTCTAGGTGAATTGCATGTTGGAAATGTAGGAAAATAAATGTTAAGTGTTAGGAGTTTTTGTAAGAATTGAGTAAATATTTAAGAAGATCTTTGGAGGTTGTTTTAATGAGTTTGGTGGATGTGTTAAGGTGAGTGTAAGTGCCTAAATGGTAATAGGACACATGGGGAAACTTGTGGAAAAGTTAGGGATCAATTAGACAATTTTTGGGATGTTTCTGCACTGGACCGACCCTGTTTGGGTCGGTCAGACCTTGTTAACCTAGCAGAAATGTTTCTGGAATGGACCGACCCAGGGGTTGGGTCGGTCAGTGGGTCGGTCGGGCAAAATTAACAAACGAAGAGTTTCTGGAATGGACCGACCCAGAGGGTCTTGGGTCGGTCGGGCTGGCCTTGGGTCGGTCGGGTGAGTTTTAAAAGACGGAAAAGTTACTGGAATGGACCGACCCAGGGGTTGGGTCGGTCGGTGGGTCGGTCGACCCTTAAGACTTAAAAAAAAACAAACTCTAAAAGTGTTAAGTGGTATTAATGGTACTCCATTAAAAGGGCAATGATGATTAGAAATACAAAGACCTAAGGGATTAAGTTAAGTATAAACTTAAACGTTTAAGGTTAAGTTTGTAAGATTAAGTTGTAAAACTTAAGAGGTGTTAGGTGGGGATCATTGAGGGTTAAGCAAGCTAAATAAGTTAAGTAATGTGTAAGTGATTAATAATTTAAGTTGGATGAATATTTTAGGATTTGAAAGTTTGGAACCGGAGGAGAATTAAAACAACCGGGACAACCGACGGTGAACGGTACAGTTTTCTTGTGACCTGCTTGCTAACAAGGTGTCCCTCGGCTTGTGAGCTATCTGTTTATTTGCTATGACTTAAACAAGAAAAAGCATGCAACCGGATCGTTTATTCAATTGCGTGTTTACGTTGTGTTAACACACTGGGCCATGAGTTTAATTACTAACAATACTTAGTACATTGTTTGAGGTAAGAAATTCACTTCCATAATGTCGGTTGGTTAATGCCCGAGAAAGGCTTAACCAACACTTCGTCAATGAGACTTTCTACTAACTGGTACTTGGGGGGAGTGAGGAATCTGGAATGGTTCGGTCATGCATGTGTTAAGTAGGAGGTCGGTATCTGAATCAGATCCGGTCTCCATTTGGGCTTGTCTTCGGACTTGGTGCCTAGAGTCGAATGTCGACTCAGCCACCCTGGGTTACAGCTCAAGGTGGGAGGCCATATTAAGAATGTGTGGTGGGATCTACCTAAATCCCAACTAATTTGAGAATTATTGTTCATTCAACCAATGCAGTTCTCGGCCGTTGGCTAGGGTCACCTTTGACCCGACAAAATGAACAATGGACTTGGTGTAACCGAATTTGATTAAAACGGTTGACTTGTTTGTGTTGTGATCGTTCACTTAAGTGTGGTCAGGTGTTACTGCACTTCTTATTCATGTTGTGTATCTAATCAATTTCCATGCTATCGACAATTAGTCGTCGTAGCCCCGTTAGCTTAGGGGCCATGAGAGAATCGTACTAGCAATTTTGTTGACCCCCTTTGGGGGCTGTTTTTATTTTGCAGGTAAGCGTCCCATGAAGAGTCACCCTGAGAGTAGGGGCGATTAGACTTAGACTGGGTTTGTTTTGAGCACGGGTCGCGCTTGTGCGCCCGTCTGTTAATATTTAAACTTGTGAAGAAATATGTGGGTTGTTGAGATACTTATAAACTCGGTTGGTATGTATACTTTGGATTAGTGATTGTAAGTGTTTGTGGCTCGGTATTTCCTGCTATTTAGACCGTGGCAAGGTCCTGGTGTTGGTTTATTTCCGCTGCGAGGTTATGTTTATGTTGTTAAGTTTGCGATAACCACGATTGGCTTAGGACGGGGTGTTACAATACCAATCACTCAAGAATACAAATTACACACTTAAAGACAAAGGAATCATGTTGGTAACAAACTAACACATGATATAAGTCCAAGTGTACAACATATAAGTCATAATATTACAAATGAAGCAAAATGACATATTTACCCTTGGCTGAATAATGTGGGAGGAAAACACCTCTTTCCAGCCATGCCACCTAGCCAAATTGAACAAAAATATCTTAATAAGTTAGCTTAGTCATCAAAGACTATTCAAGACCCATGCTTTAACCATTAAGACATAAAAAGACAAAGTGTGATTTTCTTTCCTCCACATTTCATTCCAGCCAAGATCTCTCTCTTTCCACTCTCCATTCTACAGCCACTCTTTGTTCTTGAGCAAGGGAAGAAGAAATCCAACTCCAAGAGATTAAGGTAAACTATTAAGTCATGCTACCTTTCATTCTCTTCATATTTTCAATACCTATACAATGAGCTAACATTCAACTCATTCCCATCATGAAATCCACTTGAAATCAAGCAGCAAAAACACCCAAAATCTTGCCAATAATCAAAGTATTGGAGCAAAGAAAGACAAAGCTATTCCTTAAGGTATAATGTGCTCTAAGCTTCTACCTTCATTTTGATTCATTACATATCTTAAATCCATGAGCCTTTTGACTCATTTTCTCCTCCTAATCATGCTAGAGCTTTAGCTCTTTCCAACTCATATAGAGGTGGCCGAAATCTTCAAGAAATCAACTCTTAAGGAGGTCTTAAAGGGTGAGTCAAACTAGACCTTTTCATGTACTTAAATCAAATTCTTAAGTATGATTTTAGAAGAGAATAACTCTCTTTGAAATACCCCAAACTTATTAAACATGGATTAAATATTTAATCACATTAATTAAGGCCTAAACATGCCTTAAAAGTCAACTGAGAACAACAGTGGTCAACACAAAACAAGATGTTGCACCCTTTGACTGTGTGGGGTAAATAAATACCCAAATGAACTTCTTAGGACCTAAAAATTTGTC
The DNA here is from genome assembly GCA_023374045.1 of Limonium bicolor. Classification (NCBI taxonomy): domain Eukaryota; kingdom Viridiplantae; phylum Streptophyta; class Magnoliopsida; order Caryophyllales; family Plumbaginaceae; genus Limonium; species Limonium bicolor. The sequence continues at coordinate 164,022,136 of CM041779.1, forward strand.
CTAAGACTATTAACACATTACTAGACATATTACAATCGTTGGACAACACTCTAACACAAATAAAAAGCATTTACATGCTTTAAGGTCAAAAAGGGCAAAAATGTGCTCTAAGAAACCTTAAAGGTCTAATGACCTCTAAATGATATAAAATTGGATACCATGATCAAATATCATGTAAGGAACACAACAAAACCATTGTCAAAGAAAACCAAGCCCAGAAACTCCTTGGGACACAAAATGTGCACTAAAACTCCTTAAAGCACATTTTTGTGCAATTGCCTTCTAAATTGGTTTTAAATGGGATAAAAGGTTATAAATACCTTTAAATATGATAAAATATCATATTATATCATATTAGGAATTTAATTCCAAGAATTTACAAATTTTTACAAATTTAATATTAAAATATTAATAAAACCCTAAAGTGGGGCCCGTTTGGGTCAACATTGACCAAGTTGGTCAATGTTGACCATTGACCACGAATTGGACCTCTTAAAATCGGTGAAGAGAGTCTCTAAACAGACCAAGAGACAAGTCCCATGTGACAATTAAATATACTACCTTACTTTTACATAAAATAAGGAAAAAGTAAACTTTAACTTATTTAAACACAAAAGTAGCTTACCACTTGCTTACCCATGTGAAGCCAGCCGATTTGGAGCCCCTCTTCCTCCTCATTATACGGTTGATTCCAAGGCTCCAAGCAAGACAAGACAAAACATGATGACTCATTTCATTAGTTAATTGCTAAAAGTAACATTATTACTCCATTATTCAATCAAATTGGAATCAATAATTCCCCACCTTTCTCAATGTAGGCCGGCTGCCTCCTTGCTTTGTCTCCAATGATTTTTCAACTTCAATCAAGTCTTGGTGAGTCATCAAGTCACTAAAATCATAAAAAATGCAAAAAATGTGTTTTAAGCAAATTAGGTCATTCTTTCTCATTAGTCCCATTCCAACCGTGGGACTCCTTGCCAAACCCTCTTTTGGCTTCCTCTCAACCGTAGGTAAGCACTCCAAGCACCATTGATGAGAGCTCAAGCTCTAGGTAAGCTCCTAAGGCATAAAAATGCCCATTTTCTTCATCTTTCTTTCCTTTTTCCATTGATCTACACTCCAACCTTTTCTATACATCTATGTAGAGTGTTTTGGAGGTTAAAGGAAGGATAAATTTCAGCCATAACAAGATCTAAGGAGTAAAGTTCAAGTCTTGACCATTTAAGGTAAAAATGTGCTCTAAGCACATATCTCTTCTTCCTTGTGAATTTCGGTTGTAAACCTTGGTTCCCTAGCCTTATTTTCTTCTCCTTTTCATGTGGATTCAGTTGGTATACCAATATCTACAAGGAGTAGCTAGATCCAAGCCAAAAACACCATTTTTGGCATCTTAAACAAGGTAAATCTAAGCCATCTTCCAAGCTAACTACCCATGGTTTTATACCTTGTTTTTAAGAGTGTTTTGATACTCTTTCTCTACTGGAAAAATAGGGCCGAGATAGATCTACAACAAGCTTGAAGATCTAAGGTAAAATTCATGATTTTCATGACTTAAATTACTTCCCATGGTTAGCTCATGTTTGGAGTTTAATCATGTCTTGTTTTTCTACATGAGGACAAGTAAATCAAGCTGTGGAGAAATTCTCCTTAAGGTGGCCGAATCCAAACAAGGCTTTACCTAAGCTAAATCAACGTATAAATCACTTAAATCTACACTTGGTATATTAATATGTGTTTATACATATTTATACATATACCAGTGAAGAGTATTAAGGTCTTATTTTGACCTTAGGTGATTAAGGAATGGTTTAATAAATTTTATAACTAATTAAACAAGCATAATTGTCAAATTTAAGACATTATGTGGAAGTTTGGTAATTAAATGAAAAATCTATGGTGAGGCCGAGATTTATATGTATTTGGGGACATTTATGTGTAATTTATTTTGCAAGTCAATGTTTGTAATAAGGCCATGTATTTTAGGCCATTTTATTTATTCATTGACAAGCTTTTATTTAAGTTTAGGTGATATATAATTATTACCGAAAATTAGAGGTTAAAAGGATTTAAAATAAAGTTTATAAGATTTGATAAAGTTTTGGGGTTAAATGGTGAATTTTGGAAACTTAAGGGTTAAAACCGTAATTATTAGGAATTAATGGTCAAGGAAATATTAAGGAGGTCAACCTTGACCATATGGTAGGTTTTGACCAAATTAGATAAGTTAAATAACTTATTTAAGGTTTCATAATAAAGATAAGTATCTTATGGTAATTTTTTATGACATATTTGGTGAATATGTTTATTACCGAAAATTAAGGGTGTATAATGGTATTATAAACACCCATGGGCTATTAGGAATTTTTAGGAATTTATTGGGATGTTTTGGAATTCAAATGAACTATGTATAATATATAGTTATTATGTCATTATGACACTTTGGAGAAATATAGATGGTAGAATGGTAAATACCGTAAGTATATGGGTTAATAAGGATATTTATACCCTTTGGTGAAATTGGAGATTTTTAGAATATAAGAGTATTATTAAGATATATGTATAATATATAGTTTTAATGATATGGTAAAACTATATGTTATAAATAGGGCCAAATGGCAATTATTGAACAGTTTTGGGTCTGTTCGGTATTTTATAAATATTGACCATAGGTTATATTTATATTAGGTTAGAATGTTTATTAAAAGGAATATATAACATGGTATAAGTTTTGGGATGATTTTGTAAATAAAGAGACTATGGTTTATGAAAAAGAATAAGGTTTAATATATGTGCCTATGTGGCAATATATAATAGTTTTGTATAAAAACTATAGGTTATAAGTTAAAGGAAATAAAAATATCATATCAAATGATATTAGGATATGGTATAATTACATAATGTTATGTGGTCAAATAGAATTTAAATAAATTCAAGGGTTGTACCGAATTAATAAGAATTGGAAAATGAATTTTAGACTAGGGTCTATAATATTATAAATGTTATAACAATTATATGGTATTAAGGTGGTTTAAAGGAATAAATACAAGTAAGGATATTCACATTAAATAATGTGACAAACTATAAATAAATGGGATTTATTAACTAAGGTATTTATGGAATAAACCTTAGGAGTTGTAAATATACAACATAAAATGTTACTCATGTTAGGATAATAATCTTAATATAAGTTGATATATATACAACTAATGGGAATAATCATCTAACAAAAGATGATAAAAAGTAACATAAAATATAAGGGTTTATTAAACTCATGGGAATTACCTACGTGGTAAATATATACATACACAAGAATAATGTATATAAGGTGGATATATATTTTGGTTGGAAACCATATGATTTAATGGTGGTGGTTATTTAAAAAAAAATAGTTACGAACTATAAGTTATGAATTTTTGATGCAAATATTATTTGCTAAAGATAAATGGATCATATAATACATTGTATTATAGTGGATGGTGGGAGAATGATACAATATAATAAATGATACAATACAAAAAAAAATATAATACAATTATGCATGCATACATGCAACTATAGGTTATGTACTTACATTTATTGGTGGATAAGATTTAAAGAAATATAAGGAATTAAACTTAACAATTGAAATGTTTTGACATACGAGTTTTAGTAACAAAGCCGACCGGTTTAGAGGAATCCGTAACAAACAACCGTAGAAAACAGGGGTGAACTGTCGGGGTTACTTATTATTCGGAAATACCGGATGTAGTTAGTCATGGAGACTGACTTATAATTTATTACCGTTTAGATTATACTCCTGACAAGGACGCTTGACGAGCTAGTGGACTATACGGAGCGTAGGATCTTGCTGATTCATACTCCACCGTAATACGATCAGGGTGAACGGTATGTAAAGGGGTTTGATCCGAGTTGTCCTAAGGAAGCTCCTTGGGCTCGGATTTGGTTGATATAACTTGTGTGTTATATGTGTGTGGTTACATGTATGTGATTAAGTGTTACTGCATTATTTATTTATGCACGAGCGTCCTACGGGACTAACACTACGTCGACTATAGATCGACTTATATAAACATACATATACGTTATTGTGATGAGATGACGGTTACTTGATATAATACCATAGTATTAATATTAAGTATATGGTGAACCTAGGTAAAACACTTAGGTATGAGTCACGACATTGTCGGTCTCTAGAGCATGGATCTCGAACATGAATATAACCTAGATGACTTCTAGGTATGCGTGAGACCCATTGGGCAGCTAACTAATAATTATTCTCCATAAGACTAAGAGCATATCTTAAACATTATGAGAGAGATATGGTATGAGTTGAGGTGAGGAATCCCGGTAGTTTACGAACTACTTGGTTGCGCATTTGTGATCACTGAGGGGTTTCCTAATTGGATTCCGCTCTAGGTTATATCCAACGAGCCCAAACTGGATCGTGGATCAGGTGGCTACGGCCTTTTTATGGACGTCTTACGAGACATAAGAGAGTCAGGGGCCTCCGGACCTCTGGCGAAATGAGCACCTTTGTGTGTACGGGAGGACTACTGTCCATGGTGAGATTATCGGGTTGTCCTAACATGACACCCAACTGATATTAATAATTAAACATGGTTTGGATGGTTGGGGCCTTAAAGGCCAAATTAAATTAACTAAGGAAACTGTACGCTACGGCGAATGTACATTGTACATGTGGATGGGGCTTGAAAGCCAAACAAAATAAATTGACAATGGATGGTGAACGCTACGACGATTGTACATTGTACAATATATTGTTGTTATTCGATACGTTCGATATATAATTGTGGTTTGTGATATTTGAATGAATGTTTGGATTGGATGGATGATTAAATGTTTATGAGTATTTGGATGGATGATTATGTATACTTATGCATATATATTACAGTACTGTTTATAAACTGTAAAATGGTAAAACATGGAACCAATCTAATAATAAGATGGTTAAAATGACAAGTGACCATTAGGGTCCAGGCCCGGCATACTCAGCGTTTATCGCTGATACTACACCATTTCAGGTTGTTGATCATTGTCGAAGCCGAAGAGCAGGAACAGGGTAATTGGAGTTTTACTTTTGTTGCCACACATGGAGATGTTGTATAGCAATGAGGATGGTGAATTGTATTATGGTAAGGTTGTGTATATTCAGGTTTGGGTAGTTGCTCACTTGTCGATGTTTATGATTTATGGACTTAGTATGATGAATAGGAGTTTCTCGTTATCACGGCGGTTAGCAGTTTGTTTATGTTGGAAGTTGGATGTAGTTTGGCTTCGTTGCTCGCATGGGCGAGTAATGGCCGGTGACACCCGAGTGAGTTTTATAATTGTTATTTATTTTCCGCTGCGAGACGTTTTATTTATTGCTACGTGAGAGATTATTACGTGATTGTGGAGAGGGGTGTTACACTCTTCATATTGTGCAAAAAAGGGCCGAGAATGGTCTAGGAATTGTCTTGAAATTTCAAGGTAAATTCCCTTTAAAAGTTCATCTTTGTGACTTATAATTCCTTTCCTTGATTATTCCATTCCTAGATCTTAATCATGTCTTGTTTTCCTTGTTAAATCCATGTCAAGAATCTGAGCTAAATTTCTTAAAAAGGCCGAGACCAAACAAGCTTGAAAATCAAGTGAAAAAGTAATTTTCAAGGGTAAGAACAAATCTAAACGCTAAACCTTGTTAATCACCTCCTAAGCTTTAGATTAGTTTAAAAATCTAATCTAGAATCATATTTATGCTTATATCCGAGCTTGGTGTGGAGAAAACCAAGTATTAAGCTTCAAATTACAAGGTAAATCCTTAATGCACATTTTTATGCTTTAAGGCGTTTCTAACTTGTGTATTATATTAAAGCCGAGAGTGATCTGGGAAAATGGTCAATTTTAACCTTAAAATGACTAGGAATCAAAACGGTTAACTTTGGTAAATCACTTAAGTGAATTAATGACATAATTGTCAAGTTTAAGACATTATGGGGTGAATTTGCAAATATCATAAAAATCTGGGTAAACAACAGTAAGGCCGTGAGTGAAATATGTTTTTGAGACCATTTAAGTGTAATTTTAAGTTATATTATGGTTTGTAATAAGGCCATGTCATTAGGCCAAGTTTATCAGAGTTTAAGTGATTTTAATGCTTTAAGGTTTAAGCATTTGATTAGCTTTTGGTTTGGTGAGTGAACCTGCTTTAAAGGGGTTATTTTAAGTTTTAGAAACACCTGAGAAATTTAGGATAAAAATACCTAAGGGTTAGGTAATTTTAAGTTGGAGAAAAATTTCAAAAATGACATATAAAAGTGTTAAGGGACTTAAGGAATGTTCTAGTGAATTTATGAGTGCTATGTGAGTGTATTACTGTAAATAAAAAAATATTTGGAGTGTCTATGTGTGACATAGTAGAAATTTAGGCCTTAAAAGGATTTAAGATGCAAAATGTACGTTTTTGTAAAGTTAAGGACAAAAAAAGTATTAGAAAAGATTGGGGTAAAAATCGTAAATATGGGAAAGTGTTGGTCAAGGCAGAACCTTGATGGTCAATCTTGAGTGAGAATGAGTGTTGACCAAGATTAGATGAAGAAATAATTTAAACAACAATTTTAATGAAGTTTAGAAGTTAAATGTAGGTTTTACAAAACTTTAGGGGTTAGTGTGTAAAAACATAAAGTTAGGGGTTGTTATGCAAAAAAACGAGCTAGGGGTCTGTTATGAGTTTTTGGAAGAAATTGGGTAAAATTTTGGAGTTTTATAAGCAAGTATTGTATAACATAAAATTTAAGGATGAGATTGTAATGATTTGAGAACAAATGGGGTCAAATTATAATTTTCAAAAGATTTGGGTGAGTGAAACAAATCTGGAATAGAATGGTGTCTATTCAGAAATATAAAAAACAATTTTGAAAACTTTGGGTTATAATTGTACAAAACAAAAATGTTATAACATATGGTATAATGTAAGTTTGTAATGTTATAATATATAATGGGGTGAAAGTGTAATTTATGGAAATTAAATGGTATACGCGAGATATATAAAACCTTTAGGTGGATTTTATAATATGGTGCAGTATGTCATTATGTGACAACGATATTAAGTTAAATACTAGCTAAATAAAGTTAATATAAGTTTAGGAAACTTTAAAAATGCACCTTGATTTATAAGGATTTAAGGAGTGTTCCAATGGTATATTAAAGTTGTAATGTAATATATAATGGAAGAGGAGTTTAATATATTAAGAGGGGAGCTTAATATGTGAGAGGATTATGTTATGAAAACATTAGACATTAAAGGTCTAAGTTAAAATATGGAAAGTTGAATTAAAGAAGGAATTGCATAATTCAAGAGATTTAAATTGTGAATTATATAACTACATTGACTTGAATACCTTAGCCAAACCAACTAAATTGACCAAGTCAACTCAATTGACCAAGAAGGTCAACATTGACAAACTCTTAATTGAGAAGAGACTTAAAAGAGAATGAAATATTATAAGGTCAATTGTATAAACAAGATGTAGTGACAAACTATACAATGTACAAATATAATATTATGTATATATACATGTTTATATATATATAATAATAAACCTATGATTAAATGAGATAAGTTATTAGGATAATATTCTAAGTTGTAAGACATGGAACAATGTCATTAATAAATGAATTATAGCATTGATATTAGGGCTGCCCAAAAAATTCCGAAACCGCGGTATCCGACCGAAACCGAAGTGAACCGTACCTGTTTTCAGGTTAACCGTACCGGTTCTTGCGGTATGGTTAACCGAATCGTGTAGATTGACCGGTTTCGGTTTCGGTAACGGTATTGAATTTTCCAGAACGGTTAACCGCTCGGTTAACCGATTATATAAACAATAAAAATCTTCAAATATTAATGTTCATCTTATATAATAATTAATGTTAGCTATTGAGAGAATATGCACAATATTATATATTTGGTCACATATGTTTGATTTGTCACTCAAGATTTAGGTAAATGATCAATGTTGTACTATAATATTAATGATATGGTTCTCATCAATAAAAAAAATACAAGGTTACAAGGTTAACCGATAAAACCGAACCGCACTAAAGGTTAACCGGTCTCAACGGAATGGTAATGGAATCTGATTTTAGAAAACCGAATTAAACGGTTAACCAAATCCGGTTAACCCATCTAAATGGAATGGTAATGGAATTAGATTTTAGAAAACCGAAGACCCGGTTAACCGAAAGCGGTTAACCGAATAAGGCGGTTAACCTACCATGGACAGCCCTAATTGATATAACTAATCCCAAACCATTTCAAAAAACCCGAGTAACAACGATTAGTTAATCACGGGGTTGGAAACCGGGGGATTAGTGTTGTTCAGAGATACCGAACTGTATTACAATCATAGGATATTAATACGTAGTGTGATGCGTATTCCAGATCATAGAGCTTTATATCGAACAAGTGTGAGACTTCACGCTAGCGTATATTACGGTGCACGGTATGTTGTTATGTGGCTTGATTGTCTGTAACACCCCTACTACGCACAACACATTACTTGGAATCGCAGCGGAAAATAAACGACTAAACAGTAACTAAACGATTGGTGCTACAACGCCGTCAACCACCCACGTGGTTAACAAGGCTGAATAAATACAAGTGTACCGGTCTGATGATCAGACTCCCGAGCATAGAACTAAACCATATATAACATCAACAAAATACGAGTATTTACATAATTCTTCACTGTATACCGTCACCGTAAACCGTCATAATCAAGTATATAACACGCCACGGGAGCACAGGCGCATCCCGGGCAAACATCCAAAAGTACTCCAAAAGTAAACTACACCCTAGGATCTAGAGCCACTCCGCTTCTTCGATCCTCATCCTGCAGTAAAAGAAATATGGATCCCCCGAGGGGGTCAGCAACCTTGGCTGGCATGGTTAACGCGCAGCCCATCGACTACCGGAATGCGCGCAACTATTTGTCATGATGACATGGTATTTATTTTAAAACACACAATTCATACATATATAACATAACATGGGTATTGTACACATAATAACACACAACACACACATACAATTCCTTTTAGGAAGAGAACCAACACAGTTAGTCCCCATTAAGAGCCTAGGAATGTTGCCACGCTCATACTTAGCTCGTTACATAACTCGTTACCGTCCGGTTAGATTGAACGGTTAACTTAACACAAGGTGCCTCGGATATAGTGATCCAAGCACACCGAAATAACACATAGTATGCCCTGTGGCCCGACGTGAGTCAGTAAAATAGCCTTGGTTAAGCTAAAGGGAAGGTTAGAAACCAAATTGGAAACTTAACCAAACATACAGAGAGAATCGAACCGGTTATGACATCGACTCCCATACTCACACGCGTGGCCGGAACAGACCGGATCCTCACTTCCCCCGTTAGCCCTTGTTAGTAGCTCATCATTGAACACAACAAACAATTCACAATAATAGGTCAAGTCTTGTTAGACACACAAGGGAAGAGAGAGTCATACTCAACAACATAATGATATTTAACAACGGTAAACTCTTTACATGGCTTAATCTTACAAAGTCATAAACACACAGAAAAAAAACAAACAACACAAGCCGGTGTAAACCGGTAGGCAACAGACTGCAAGAAAACCATACCTCGGTCCTTGCCTCGACTGATTTCCACCTTGCGAGAATCCTAAACACATTAGTAACGTCGGTTAATTACGCACTAGTCCATATTAACATTATCTACTCAACATTACTAGTTTATTTTTACTTTACACTTGTTACAACTTTTCATCCTTTTAATTGCCTTTAAAACCCACCTAACATGTCTTACATAACCTTATAATATCATTACTAACCAAACTACCATTTTTAGATAACAATTTCCATCTTAAAACAATAATTTTTGGTCCATACAGTGGCCTGTCCGAACTTGTGTCCGAGCTTCCAAGTTCGGACACAAGCCGCGATTTTTGACAGAAAACAGACACACGTCCGAACTTATGTCCGGACTTCGGAAGTTCGGACGTGAGCCGAGAAAAATTTTAGACAGAAATCCGTGCGTCTGAACATGTGTCCGGACTTCCCAAGTTCGGACACAGTTCGAGGATAATCCTAAGGTTGGGTGGGTAGTCCGAACATGTGTCCGGACTTCCCAAGTTCGGACACTGCTCGCGAGTGAAAATTCCTTTACTCAACAGGGCCTGTCCGAACTTCCACATCCGGACGGAAGTTCGGACAAGGCATTATTCTCCAATTTCTAAGCCTTTAAACACTTAACCAAATTTCTCCAAAGCCTCCAACACTTATAGTATCTTCTCCTTAAGTTTCTAAGTGGCATTCCTTGCCTATTCCAATCATTATTCCTAGATATTTCTTCCACACAACATCATTACTTTAACATTGTTTCTTACAAACTAAAACTCCTTATGTCATCCTTGAAATTCCTTTTTCTAAGCTTACACTTTCTCCTTATTTTACCAAGGTTTGCCTAAGCCTTCCTCTAAGTCCAAAATGACTTTGGTACATACTAAAACCTCAAGATCATGCCTAAGTCCTTATTACACTCTAGAACACTTCTTAGTTCATCAAAATTCTTTATAACATCTTGAATCCTTTATGCATCTCCTAAATTTCGACATAGGTTCTCCTAGCATTTGTTACACCTTAGCACAATATTATCATCATTAAGCATCCTAGAACACTAAGAACACCAAGAACACCTTCTTACACAACTTCACCAAATTCACACTACATCACATATAGTGCACAATTTAAATTGCATGGCACTTAGGCCCTTAAAATGCATGGCTCTTAGGCCCTTAAAGTGCTTAAATCATAAACACTGAATTTCCACAATATATATGCCTTTAACCTGCGATTACATACAACAAGACATAGTTATTTTACTAGTCTCCTTGAGAACATTTACTAGGTCATTTCCCATTTGCTCTTTAGGTAGTTTAATAAGCATTAATAAGCTCATTTCTCCTAAGGCATTAAACAACATTAGGTTAGTAGATTTACCTCTTTTCCAAACAATTCCTTCTTGTTTCACTACAAGACCGGTAGGATATTTGATTCCTTGTCAAGTTCTAAACAATATACAAACATTATAATGAGTATTCAAGCTATAAGCTTCATCTCATTGTAAACCCTAATTTTACATTGTTTCAAAAACATTAATGTAGTTGTTTTACCTTGATCTTTGAAGAGAGTTGAATGTATAACAAGAGAGGACTCCACCTAGTCCATGAAGAGTTGAAATGAAGCTAGAACAAATTCACACAAAGAGCTATATCAATGTGTATTTTCGGTCAAGGTAAAAACATGGAGGAAACATGATTTTTCTTTGAGATTCCTTACCTAGAAGCAAAGGAGAGTAATGATATGTCAAAATACAAGCTCAAGCTCCTTCAATGGTGGAACACCTTGGCACCGAAATGGGGCTCTTGGAGTTTTGAGAAGATAGGAATGAAGAGCTTGATGAGAGGAAGAGATTGGTGGTCTTAGAATTTGATTTGGACAAGTGAGCTTGATTTAGCAAGAGGTCAAAGATGGAGTTCTATGGTGGTAGTGGTATTACCGAGAGAGAACAGCAAGAAGGAAGGGGGAAGAAGATTGTGACCGTGGGAAATGAAGGAAGGAAAAGAGAGAATGAGATAGAATTTGCTTTTAAGAGATATTTATGCTTATAAAGTAAAAAGTAAGTTTAATTAGTTTTCTTTACTTACTTATTATATCAACTAGAGAGTGGTGAGTCACCACACTTAAAAACCGGCCCCCTTTATTAGTATGAGGGTATTTTAGTCTTTGTTTATCAATTTAATTACTTAATACAACATATGTTATAAACTAGCTTATAAAAATCACTATTCACCTAAACAAGGCACTTAGAAGTGAAATTTTTGATTTCCCATTAATATAGCCACCCAAATGTGATACTATATAGTACACATATATTTAAGGGTAATGATGGACATTTAGCCATTCAAAACTCATTTACAAGACAATTTTTCAAAAATGTGCTTTAAGACTTCTTAAAGCACATTTTGTGTTTTAACTTGTTTTCAAGCTTGGTTTTCTTTGGTAATTGGTTTAATATGTTCATTAGTGTATAAATGAGGTCTTGGTAAGCTCATTAGGTCTTAACCAAGTTTATCCCAAGCTTAGAGCACATTTTAGCTCTTATTGACTTTAAAGCACATTTTGTGTTTGCTTTCGTTTAAATTTGTTTACTAAGGTTTCTAAGACTCTTTTTAGTCTTATTACACCCTATTTAGGTGTTTAAACAACATAACTAGGTTTGGGGTATTTCATTGTCTCTGAGGATTTCCTCAGTTCAGACTTGTGTGAATCTGTGACCAGATTAAATGTTTGCTTGTGTGGATTAATATGCTTGATTGTATATTATAATGTTGCCTAATTTATTGCTATGTTGTGCAATATTATTTGTTCGTAATTGTAAACCGAACTAAGGCAAAGAAATGCTATCTTATATTAAGATAAGAGATGTAGTAATAAAACATCATAACATAGGATAATAACGAATCAATTATCCGAGACTTTCAAGAATTTACTTAGATGTAGAGCAACGGCCCGTTTAAAACCGCTCTTATTATTATTATATTCGAATCGTATAAATCACATAGAGATCCTAGGTATAAGACCTTGATGGCACACATTTGAAATGTTGCACTGAGACCTAAGTTAAACTGAGAGTTATAGATTAAGAGACCTTAATCATTCAGTGGCTTAAATATATATGGAGGAAGTATATGGAGAAATCCACGGGGAAGGGGTTCTTGGTGCGCGTTGTGATCACAAACATGATGCGAGGATGTCCGCGTACGGGTCCTTACGCTCAAAGAAATTCCAATAATCCCAGATGTTTCATTGGTCGGATAATCCACCGTTGGAGGTGGCTACATGCCGTTGGTGACCCGCCAAATATAGGGGTGTGGTGTAGAGACACGTCGGTTTAACGAGATGTTGTCATAGGCATGGGAACTAAACAATAATATGAACAACTAGATAGCTCATATAATTGACAAATATCATTTAGGGCTTAAAGGCCAAGAATGAGAATAAATTGTATATTTATAACTTTCGTATTATTCATCCTTGTTGTTTAGTATGCTTATATTATATTGCTGTGTGGTATGTGAAAAACATGAATTATGAGTGTTTATTGTATGGCTGTCACAATTGTTTTACTTTACAGTTTATTATTAAAACAGTATTGCATGTAAAATGAACTGCATGCTCTCGACCAATTAACTGAGGGAACATGACAGATACATAGTAACATACTCAGTAGGGGTTGATTCCATACAATACAAAACAATTCTACAGGGTTGTAGCTGATTGTCGTTGTAGAGGCGCTGACTTTTTGGATAGCGGTATATTTTCTAGGATTTGTATACACTTTTGATTTTAGACTCGGGTTTTGTAAACCGAGGTTGAATTAATATACGTTAGCTGCTCACGTGTACGGGATTTATTATGGATTGTATCTTAGATCTGTAAACTACTATCCATCTCTTGTTATCACTGCGGGAACGTTTCGCATATGTATTCGATTTAAGTTGGAAGCTTTATCACTCGTATGGGTGAGTGAGAGCGGTAACATCATTAGTGAGCGATAATCTTTATTTTCTATTGTGATTTATTTAGTTAAGTACGACGATTATTCGATAATTAAGAAGCGTTTAAGTAGGGGTGCTACAGCAATCCTCTTGTCTCGGTGCATTTAATTCATTGGAATCATTGGAAGAGGAGGTGGATTATCAGCGGTCTAAAAGGGATGCATTGTTGGATGAACTCAAGCACATTTTTCGGGAGCACAATAGCGCATGAAGGCACAAGCTGATAAGCATCACCGGGCTGTTGTTGTGCAAAATAGTGATTAAACTAGATTGCTAACTATGAGCAGTGAACCCAATCATTGTAGTACAACAAGGTCGTATCCACTGGGACTTCGTAACTATCTAGTTAATTATAAGCTTAGAAAATGTGCAAGAATATACACAAAAATGCATAAATGTAAATTGGGGGGTTTTTGGGTTTTGGTTTGATTAAGGGAAATAAAGAAAAGCAATAAGAACTAAACTACTATATAGGATAGGTGTACTCTATGATTGGTGGGTATCACCTAAAATGCCCAATTACACTCATAAATACACCTTCATTTAGTTGTCTATTAGAGCTAAAGTAAAGATTCCCCAAATCATGGAACAATCAATTCTTACCTAATTAATTAAACCATCTCAATCAAATAAGGTCAAAGTCACTAGGTAGCATTAATTTTAAGCTTTTCAACAATAGCCATAAGGTTTTACCTCCTAATCAAGAGTGCAAAATCTAGGGTTTATCCCTCCTTAGTCAAATCCCAATCTCAAAATCATATATTGAAAGGAATCACCATAAATGCAATAATTAATCAAATTAGAGCACTAATGAATCCTTGGAGAAGATAAACAACTATTATAAAAGAAGTAGAGTTACAAGCTACATTGGAGCATTCAAAGTTCAAAACCCATCCTAGAGCACAAATGGATTCTACACAACCATAGAGAAAAGAAAAGCATAAAAGGATGAAGAAGAAGCCATTAATGGAGCTTGGAAGCTTTGGAGAAGGTGAGCTCTTTCTTCTCTTCTTTCTCCTCTTCTTTCCCTTTCTTTTCGCCCTATTTCTCTGTTTTTTCGACTAGTGGAGTCGTGGTTGAAGAATGGGGAGAAGTGTCCCCAAAATTCCCGTTTTAAAACTCAATTCTGGGCAAAAATACGCGTCGGGCCGCCCCTGTGGGGCGGTCCGCCTGGGGAGGTCCGGACCAGAAGCAAAACAAATGCTCTATCTTCTTCGTTATAGCTCCGATTTTGGATCCGTTTGTGTCCACGCGTTCGTCTCTTCGTCTACTTTATTTCTAGCTATGTTATTTCTCATGTTTCAGCAATAATTGAGTAAAACACTAATAAAACACAAAAATAGAGGAAAACTAGCTAGAGTGGAGAAATGAGCATGAAACATGTTGATAAAACATACTAAATACACCCCTAAAACATGCTCATTTAGACACTCAACACACCCCCACACTTACCTTTTTGCTTGTCCTCAAGCAAAACCAAGACCCCAAGCAAGTAAGGAATGCTCAAGACTAACAAATACTAACATGAATTATAGGATAGAAGAAGAAGCAAAAAGTGATTAAAATCTTTGTGGAGTGTGAGCCATATCTTAGTGGTGGCATGGGTGTGCTTAGGGCAAAACAAAATCTAGAGTTTCGGGGTATGATCCAGAGTGCTTCAAAGTTCTAACGATTAGGTGACTTGGAGAGCTTTTACCATGGCCAACTTCCCTCAAGAATGGGCATTGAGAAGAAAACAAAAGGAGAAATAGATTGATGCATTTGTTTCACTTTTGCATAAGAGATGAGAAGATAATATTTTGGCATCAAGCCTTTGCATTTAAGAACACTCAACTCTCATTGTTGGTTACCAATGGCGTCTCACAAGTCCCTTAAAGGATTTTTACAAAGAAGCACCCCTTAGCAATCCCTAAGAGAGATGACAAAAAGAACCCTAAGTAATAAAAATCCAACCATTCAAGATCATGTGGTCACAACGCATGAAAAATGCTCCTCAAAGCAATCTGAAATACCCCGAACTTAAATATAGGGATTTAAAAATTAATCTAATACGTAATTAAGGGCCTAATGGTACCTAATTAATATTGTAAGGAAAAATAAATCCAAAAGAAATAAAGAAACGCTTAAAAGGCGAAAAACGCTAAACAAGCGTTTAAATAACCGTAGGAGGTATGAGACCTTGGTTAGCGTATTATATGGATTCTAAAGGTTTAATAAGACCTAAATAATATATGGGAACAACACCCGAAGAAAACAGATCCAAATAAAGTATTAAAACGCTAATAGAACTTTAGAGCACGCTTTTCGAGAAAACCCGAAACCGTGACTTTAAATGGTCAAATAGACCCGTAAAAATTATAAATCATTAAATAATAATTATTAAGCATCTATGGGAGCTTAATAGTCAATAAAATTAATTAAACGAGAAAATTCCGGAAAACGGGCCCGGTTAGTGAATAGTACCTAAACCGGGTAAAATAATGAGCGTTTTCTGTAAAAGACAAAAAAACGCTCCAACTAGTATACTGTAAGGGGACCGGTTTTTAATAAGTTAAAAGCCCTCACACACACTCACATACTAGCTAGTTAATTAAGAGACAAAAAGCAAAAAGTAAAAAGGGTAAAAAGTACCCACTTACTCTCTCACCTCACATTTCACTCATCTCTCTCCTATCCTCCTCCCTCCCTCACGATCTCTCTCTCCTTCTCCAAAGGGGGCTGGCGATTTTGAAGCTCCAAGAGAAGCTTCAATGGCTTCTCAACTTTCCATCCATGCTCTACCTTCATTTGCACTCCAAAGGTAAAAATAACCACATATTCGAACTCCCCTCATTCTCCTCTACACTTCTCTCTTTTCAAAATCCAAAAATGAGGAAGTTCATTTTCGTGGGTATACCCCATTCAAAGAGAAAAGCACACCATTGTGGAGCTTGGAGTCTCCTCTTTCCAACAAGGTAAAAATCTACATGAAAAACTCATGTTTCACCACCTTCCTTTCATAACCGATTTTCACCCATGTGTAATGCCTTGTTTTCTCTCTCTCTTTTGAGCATAATATCAACCTTGCAATGGTGGTGGATTCACCTTCTTGAACCAAGGGCTAAAACCCCTTCTAAAACACTCCAAAGGTAAACCCTAGAAATCTTGTTTTAAACATTTCATTGAATTAGCATTGATTTAAGGGTTAGAAAATTAATAGCAATTGTTTTGTGTTATTGGGTGATGGGAATGGAGTTTGGCAACTCCATTCCTCACAAAACCGATTTTGAGGCAAGAAAGGAAGAAGAGGAGAAATGAAGAAGAATTGAAGGAATTTGAAAGCTCAAGGTAAGAGCTCCTTCCTAATGCTTGATTTTAATGCATTAGTGTAATGGGAATGGATAAGCAAATAAAAGAACCTAAAACTATTGTATGGGTATAGTGGCATTGGAAGTTTGAGTATTTGTGAGTAAGTTTGAGTATTAGTACATAAGTATTTGAATTGTAGGCTTTGGAGCCAAATGTGATGTGTATGTGTATTGGAATTGTGGATGGAGAAAATATTGAGGAATTTATATTTGTATTGATTGCTGGTAGGACCCTTGTAAGGGTGTGGCTAGATTAGGAATGAACTTGATGAGAGTTGGTATGTGTGGCCAAATAAGAAAAGTAGATGAGTTATGGCAAAATTTTGGTAGGAATATGTGCAATTGTGAATGACTTGGTGAATGGGAGAACCAAGGTGTGTATTGGGAATTTAGGGGATGTCTAATGACCATGGAATGGTATTTGAGGTAAGGGAATAATAGGATGCAAAATCTGTAGCAAGGAGTGCTAGGAATGCCTTGGAGAAACTAGGAAGAACTAGAGTATAAGACTTGGTAAAGTGAAGTTGGACTTGGGTATAGATGGTACAATTGCTTGGAAATGAATTGGCATGGTAAGAGGAGGTATTTGGGATGCTAGGAGTAACATTGGTGGAGGAAATATTGAATGGTGGGAGTGGTAGGAAAATCTGTAGCATTAGAGAATGAAAAACTGTTGTAGGTGTTGAAGGAAAGTGAGGAAATTGTGTAGAAAGGTTGAGGGATTTAGTAATGGGATTGGTGAATGAATTAAGGTATTTTGGAAAGCCTAAATGACATTAAAACATGTGGGATTACATGTAGGAAGATTGGGGAAGAAATGGGTAAGAAAGGAAATGAAAAATAAGGTCTGTAGCAACATTCTGCTACCGACCGACCCAGAGTCTGGGTCGGACCGTGGGTCGGTCGGGGCTTAAGAAACGAAAATAAACCCTTCTGGAATGGACCGACCCAGGAGCCGTGAGTCGGTCGTGGGTCGGTCGGACTCAAATTTCCTGTTGTCGAAGTCTCGGACTTCGACCGACCCATAGGTGGGTCGGTCGGTGGGTCGGTCGGAGCTTGGACAACAGATCCGAAACTTTCGGCAATGGACCGACCCAGAGGTGTGTGGGTCGGTCGGAATAGTTCTGGGTCGGTCGGGAGAAATTTCAGAGAACGAAACTTACTGGAATGGACCGACCCAGGTTTGGGTCGGTCGGTGGGTCGGTCGACCCATAACTTACAAAAAAAAAACTAAACTAAGACTAAATGAATGTAACTAGTATATATATATATATATGTATATGTATGTATACCCACCTATACATATGTACATGTATATGTAAGCAAGTAAACCATTGTAAGTAGATAAAAGTAAGTAAATAAAATGTAGGTATAGGAATGTAAAGACTTAGTAAGTATGAGTTAGGGAGCGTAAGGATAATCGAATTAAATTAATGATAGTTAGATTAATTATTCGATTGTATGTATATCATAGGATTTGATTTGTGAACACCGGAGGAACGTTGGGGTACAAGTACAACGGTGAAAGGTATGATTTCTTCATGCCCTGTATCCTAATCTGGTTACCCCGATTTGTGTGCTTATTTGATCACCTAAATAAGATAAATGCATGAATCGGATATATTGCACTTACTTGTGCTTGACTTATGTGTTCTCGATATTTATTGTCTTGAACACTAGTTTGTATAATTCATGAAATATGTGGATGAAGATAAATTGTATTTGTACCTTGTAGTGTACTTGTGTATTGTATTGTATTTCGTATGTATGTGTATATGGGTATTGTATTATTGTGGCTTGAATGTTGACTTGTGCTAATTCCTAACTATCTAACTCCTAACTTAAGTGAGTAAATTGGAATGAGTACAAGTCCGATATAGCTTCGGCCACGCGTGAGGATGCGGAGTCACAAGAGGTTGGCTGCAATTCCTGACTCTTAAACTGGTCCGCGGCCCAAACCCCTTAAATGGGTAGCATCCCGGATTAGTGAGTCAAGTAAATCCCGGAGGTGGGACGGTGTAGTCCCCAGGGCCGGAGGTCCCGACGACTTAACTTGAGTAAGAGTAAGAGTAAGTAAGTATGGATCCGTAAGTAAGTATGAGTATGAGTATGTATGTGTATGTATGGAGTAAACGAGTAAAAGAGTAATCTCCACCCGATTAACCCGGGTGGACCAATGAAGCTAACAAGAATTGTATGTTGTGTATGTACTGCGTATGTGTACTTGAGAACAAGGTAAGTAAGTATTTGATGGTATATGTATTCCTTGTATGTGATGAAATGTATGTATGTATGCCTTGTGAAAGTAATGTAGTATTGAGTATGAAAGCATGTATGCATGTTGTGTGAATAAATGAACCGCATGTATACGACCAAGTGGTCGGCGTACCCTCACTAGTACGCGGGGTATGCGGTTATCATGCTCGGCGAAAGCTGACCCCTTCGGGGGACATTTTTAGTGTGCAGGTACCCGAAGCGGATGTGGCCAAGGTGAGAGACCGGCGGCACACCCTTGTAATTAGAAAAGTAGTTGTGAGAAATGGGTAGTGAGTAGACTCCTAGAGAGTATGTATGAATTTGGAAGAGGTATTACACTTGTATAAGGACCTTAGTAACTCGGTATGTAGATTGTATGGTATTGAACTTGGAGTATTGTAATGAATGGGACGTTGCAGTATTTGATTCAGTAATTGGAGTAGGTATGATAAGTGTGTAGTACTCGGATATTCCGGTCCATCAGACCGATGCTGTATGTAGAATCAGTAGCCTTGTTAGTCACGTGGGTGACTAACGGCATTGTATCACCCATTGTATGTAAGTATATATCCGCTGCGAGTATCTGATGAGCAAGGAGATTGGACGTTAATGACTGTATTAATAGTAGGGGTGTTACAAAAAGTGGTATCAGAGCGAAGTATCGCTCTGATGACTGGAAATACCGAGTTTAGGAATACCGAGTTAAGAATTAGAAGCTTAGGGCTAAGGGCTGAGTGTTAGCATTAGAGATGTGCTAGTTAGGAATCCCCGGTGAGTACCGGATACCTACAATACCAGTCCCGCCCGCCGCGAACCCCCATTGTATAACTTGGGAAAGGACGCCAGAGAGAAGGAAAGTCCTCTCATACTCGGGGAAACCCGATCTGGCAGTTGTGAAGCAATCACACTGTAAACAAGAACCGGCACGTGGTAGATTCCAGGAATTGGGAGACCCGGAGATGGATCCCGGTTGAACCACAACAGCGCACGTAATGGCGGTAGAATGAGCACTCCAACCACGAGGAGGCTATAACTTGCAACAGCATGGGGCGACCTGCTTAGCAGTCGCGAAACCTAGCTAGTCAACCAACAGCAGGACAAAAGCACTAACCGTGCAACGGAATGAAAAAGGGAGCAGTAACGGAACCCGAGACACAAGTCTACGGGACAGTAATACTTGAATAATACCACCAACGGTATGCTAGCCGACTGAGGACATAGTCGGAAGCGGTTAACTCCAAAACAACGATGCCATCAAGGTTGCAACACCTGGCCAATATAGCTCAGACAACTACAAGAACAACCAGGGGATGTAAACTAATAGGACTACAAGCGTAGTGCCTAAACAAGGAAGGCTCAGTAACCACCACAAATGTGCGGGAACGAGCCACAAGGAGCGACACTAAACCAAGTAGAACGGGAACCTCCAAGAAGTGGAGGAGTACCCAGATCTACGACAACCATGTCTAGGCAATCAAGAAGCTACCTAAAGGAGCGAGTATATCAGTTATAGATCAATAAGATCGAGGGAAGCGCCAACAGGACTAACAAACACAAATGGGAACCCTACCAAGATTGGTATAAGATTACCCAAAAACCACCAGTACCACGCACTTGCCACGGCAAGTGCAGTAAAGACAGAGATATGTAAGGGAACACTAACACGTCACAAGTACATAGAAATGTACGGTGACAGTAACGAAACAATCACAGGATCAAACATCCTAAAACTGAAGGAATGGAACCTTTGTAAGGCCTAACGGCCCGACCACTGTATTTAGAACATACCAGTCAGCGAGAGGCTAGACTTGGTCAAGACCTCAAACGTGGCTATGCCATGAGAGACTTCTTTTAACACCGAACCACTGTTTTAAAACCCAAAATTTTCTTTTCAAAACCTCAAACCTCTTTTAAAAACCTTGGATTTTAAAACCGAACCAACATGATTATGGTGAGTATCATAGATTGATACAAGAGGAGTTGACAATAGAATACTTCACCTAGGCGTGTGACGAACGCTACGAGTGTACCCGTTACGGGATGTGGGACAACCGCACTCCGAAGGAGCTTGCGGGCCCGACATATAGTTGGGTAAGTGGCAACGTATCAACATGGTACCCCACGTATGTGCACGTGTAGTGTACGACACACGGGAAGTAGTCAGCTCCGTTCTACGGACCATCAGTGAGTTCAAACCAGAACAACTGGACACCTCAGACAATTCAGCATAAAGGAACTCAGAAGACCCATCTGAAGATAAGGAGTAAGAACTAGGAAGTGCAAAAGGCACAGACTAAACAGTATAGACATTGGATATGTCTCAAATAATCTAAGCAATTACCTGACAGCTGGATGGAATGCCCAGCCTAAACACATGAAGGCGAATGCCTAATGTGAACCTAACAATGCTCAACAAACGGGACAGAACTCCCAAGAGCAACCCCAAGATTATCACAAGTACACTCCATCATTGAAGGGGATATCAAACCTAGTCCTAAGCACTAGGAGCAAGTGTAAACAGTCTACCCAAGAACGGGAGACGTTACAACCCAAAAGGGGACGACTCAGCTACAATACCATAAGACGGTATAGAGGACGACACACGTTATAAACATTAGCCGGATGTAGCGGCACAGCCACCAACACCCAGGAGCGATCCTTGAAGGGTGTCTGCGTTAATAACAGTCGAGCAACCGTAACGACATGAGCACGGGAGCTAAAGCGAACACTCGGTTAGGACACCGAAGGGATTTCACTTTACAGGGAATGCCCTAAAATACTGAGAGGCACCTATTAACACCTGATTGCATAAAGGGTCTCCTATGAACGGAAGCGTGATGCCACGACTTACCATGGAGCCCAATAATACCTCCAACCTATGACGGTATACGTGGAGTGGAAACATGTATAAGCCGCTTGCAAAGAGCATAGCTTGCAGCAATACGGCTCAGAAGTCGTAAACCAGATACGTTATATAAACTTAGACGGTTGCAAAACCGGCACCAATTGTTAACAAGACCTACAAGAGATATTGCCTCATACGACAAGAAATCAACAACTGGACCATAAATCCAACCCAACATCCTGAGTGGCTTGTAGTAATGGCCACCTCAGTGTCACTGTCACTAGAGCACCAGTCTAGTATACAGTTGACGGAGTTAAATACCCCTCATGCCTTCTGTAGCAATTGTACACAGAGGCATAAGAATCATGATAATGCCAACAATGGCCTAGTCCACACTTGGACACTACGAGAACCCAAGGGAAAGTACCCCTCGTTAACCGAAGACCACCAAGGTGGTGAAGATGTGAATCCTTAGAAAGGTTTCCATCTATTATAACAGTAAAGCCTACGCATATAGATATTGCCAAGAGGCGATGGAATCAGGAAATGAGATTTCCAAACCATTACGACTTAAGGGAGTAAGTATACTCCTCATGCACCCAAGCATGTGGTGAACCATTACATAAATACTCACATGGTAAACCTTGTCATGAGACCTATGAGTGGCAACAACCTCTCAACCAGAACTTCATTTACCAATGATAGAACGGGACCAGGAAACCCTTGGAGTTTCACGGGATGTCCTGGTAAAATACATACAAGCAAAACTACACAGCCAGAGCCTAAACCAATGCTCAGCACCGAAAGGCAATAATTAGCAAAGCAGTTAATGTGAACGCACACTGAACACCATGAATGATTAACGCTCAAGAGAGCTTATGACCCGATGAGTTATCTCATCCTTGGTCAACCAAGATACTTGGTGAATTGTATCACAATAATGAAAATGATGTGAGGTAAGCCAACCTACACATGAAACCTAAACTGAAATAAAACATCCCCACTATGGGAAGATAGTAGTAGTGCGGTATGCTACGACAACCGTCATACACACGAACATGGGAAACCCCAGGGTATTCATACCATAAGGGAATGGTGCCAATGACAATGGCAATGAGTAAAGAGAAACTATCACAGTAACGGAAACAGTAAAAACAATGTTGTATAATGAGTAGGAATGCGGTGCGCAACAAGCGACCAATATGAGGAAGTAACAGATAATGACACGGAGTATAAGTACGAAATAACAGGCAGAAATATTCTTTCCCATCACATAAGTGACTTACTGTCAAGCGTTTACGCCTCTGCACTCTGTATGACTGAGTGTTTTGGTATTGCACTTGTGCAGCTAATGATCTAATGAGATGGCTAGGGATATGGAGAATGTAAACCGTAGTAAACCTTTCTTTTCACCAACAAACATGGCACTAGCCAGTTAAGCAAGCTTAGCACTAAACCGTGCAGCCTAAGGCCAAAGAAGCACGAAGAGTGTAAACACACTAACAATCATAAGATGTGAATTCCACTGGAATAAAAGGTGAAAGGAGACTTAAGAAAGTCATTAGGACCGACGCATATTAAGGCAAGGTCATACAAGTAAAGACACTTGTACTGAACCAGAAGAACTGGTATGATTCAGAAACTATTGACACCAGAGGAAGCACTACAACTAAGTAGTGACTTAACCTCGCCCGACAATAAGTCGGAGGAACTTAATGAAAAATCGTGGAAGCACGAATAGCATGTGCAGTAGACTACCAGAGAGCTGGTTACAATCTAAAACTAATTATAGTTCAAACACGGTAAAAGAATACCGCGATTGTTTAGTAAACCTTATTCCTATAATGACGGATAAAAAGGTGATGTATAGCACATTAAGGATAACACGAAGGGTAAGTAACCCGAGTTATCAGGGTCGCGCAGCAGAAGCTAGTGGGCCCTAGCTAGGAGACAAGATACCTAGTAAGTATAATAGAATGGCTATTAATGCCTTGAAGCCTAATAGGCTGGAACCAAGTTAATTATGAGTTAAATAAACTCATATAGGAATCCTTGGTGCAAAGACTAAACCGTTGGTATGGTTAAGACCCTTTGACCGGAGCATATTCTATAGTATACCGTAGTGAAGCTAAACGCTTCAGTTTGCCCAAATTGATTAAACCAATGTTTAATAATAATAACATAAGGTAGATTACGTGGGCGTAATCCCTTTTAAGGGGGGTAGAGCGAAAACCGCTTAATGCAAGTTTTATAAATAAAACACATAAAACTATAATGTGCATAGCACAAATGAGAAATTATTCGATGAGTGGTACTTACGTTATATAAACATACGTATTCATTCATATTGAATTGTGGTAACTAAGCATTAGACATGCAAATACCATAGGGTGAAAATACCCATCTTGTAACACCAGTGTAAGAGTATTGGTAAAGAAGAGTAATGAGTAGTGGACGGAACTCCACAAGTATTGTAACCCTTGAAGAAGTAGTACGAATGGAATGGGAGTAATTGAGGAATGAATTCTAGGAGTAGTGTATTTGTAAGTAAGTTATTGGAAGGAAACTGAGAACAACTAAATTCTACGAGTATGGCAATTCCGAGTTAGAACATTTGAAACAATGGAGAGTGATGGATGGAAGTAGTGAAGGTCGATGAGATGAGCACGTAGGTATTGAGCCTGGAAGTAAAGCATTTGGGAAATAGATTCAGAATGATTGATGGATCGAATTCCATCCTTTGGAGATGTATGAATGACTAGGAAGAGTAAAAGATAAAACATGAAAATAATTGAATTAATTGCTTGTTTGAAACTAACGTGGGAAGTCGAACTTGATCCTGATCAGATCAAGGGAAACCGAACACAAATTGGGGTGGAAAGATAGTTCAACACTGATGCTGATCACATCAGGGTCGAATGATTCTTGAAGCTCCCCTTAAGTGGTCACAAGAATCACACTTAGGATAGAAGTAATGAATAGAAATTGGAATTTGGAGTTGTATGTTTAGAAAATTTTAATTGGTAGTGGTGAAAGAATTCTTTAGTATGGAGAATGAGAACCTACTAGAAGTGTGTATTGAAGGAAATAGTAAGGTAGTATGTTGTATTATTCCAAAGGCAGCGGGACATAGAGGAGTCCTGTGTCCAGACGACCTTGGTGCCTGAGGGATTGTAAGTGTATTGCATCGCTTTGGGGATAGCTTGGCACTGTATGTATGTATGAACCGTGTAATGAGGAACCGGATGACTGGTAGGAATGCGGATTGGAGTAACTATTGTATATTGGTATAGTACGGTAGGTAGGAACCTTGAGGGATGGATTTGGAAATCGTAAGGAGGAAGGATGTATGACTTTGGTACTAGACAAGTATAAAGGAGTAAGTATAGTAATCCCATAACCTCGAACAATTGAGGACAAAGTTCTTAAGGGGGGTAGATTGAAATACCCCGAACTTAAATATAGGGATTTAAAAATTAATCTAATACGTAATTAAGGGCCTAATGGTACCTAATTAATATTGTAAGGAAAAATAAATCCAAAAGAAATAAAGAAACGCTTAAAAGGCGAAAAACGCTAAACAAGCGTTTAAATAACCGTAGGAGGTATGAGACCTCGGTTAGCGTATTATATTGGATTCTAAAGGTTTAATAAGACCTAAATAATATATGGGAAACAACACCCGAAGAAAACGGATCCAATAAAGTATTAAAACGCTAATAGAACTTTAGAGCACGCTTTTCGAGAAAACCCGAAACCGTGACTTTAAATGGTCAAATAGACCCGTAAAAATTATAAATCATTAAATAATAATTATTAATCATCTATGGGAGCTTAATAGTCAATAAAATTAATTAAACGAGAAAATTCCGGGAAAACGGGCCCGGTAGTGAATAGTACCTAACCGGGTAAATAATGAGCGTTTTCTGTAAAAGACAAAAAAACGCTCCAACTAGTATACTGTAAGGGGACCGGTTTTTAATAAGTTAAAAGCCCTCACACACACTCACATACTAGCTAGTTAATTAAGAGACAAAAGCAAAAAGTAAAAAGGGTAAAAAGTACCCACTTACTCTCTCACCTCACATTTCACTCATCTCTCTCCTATCCTCCTCCCTCCCTCACGATCTTCTCTCTTCTCCAAAGGGGGCTGGCGATTTTGAAGCTCCAAGAGAAGCTTCAATGGCTTCTCAACTTTCCATCCATGCTCTACCTTCATTTGCACCAAAGGTAAAAAAAACCACATATTCGAACCCCTCATTCCTCTACACTTCTCTCTTTTCAAAATCCAAAAATGAGGAAGTTCATTTTCGTGGGTATACCCCATTCAAAGAGAAAAGCACACCATTGTGAGCTTGGAGTCTCCTCTTTCCAACAAGGTAAAATATACATGAAAAACTCATGTTTCACACCTTCCTTTCATAACCGATTTTCACCCATGTGTAATGCCTTGTTTTCTCTCTCTCTTTTGAGCATAATATCAACCTTGCAATGGTGGTGGATTCACCTTCTTGAAACCAAGGGCTAAAACCCCTTCTAAAACACTCCAAAGGTAAACCCTAGAATATTGTTTTAAACATTTCATGAATTAGCATTGATTTAAGGTTAGAAAATTAATAGCAATTGTTTTTGTGTTATTGGGTGATGGGAATGGAGTTTGGCAACTCCATTCCTCACAAAACCGATTTTGAGGCAAGAAAGAAGAAGAGGAGAAATGAAGAAGAATTGAAGGAATTTGAAGCTCAAGGTAAGAGCTCCTTCCTAATGCTTGATTTTAATGCATTAGTGTAATGGGAATGGATAAGCAAATAAAAGAACCTAAAACTATTGTATGGGTATAGTGGCATTGGAAGTTGAGTATTTGTGAGTAAGTTTGAGTATTAGTACATAAGTATTTGAATTGTAGGCTTTGGAGCCAAATGTGATGTGTAGTGTATTGGAATTGTGGATGGAGAAATATTGAGGAATTTATATTGTATTGATTGCTGGTAGGACCCTTGTAAGGGTGTGGCTAGATTAGGAATGAACTTGATGAGAGTTGGTATGTGTGGCCAAATAAGAAAAGTAGATGAGTTATGGCAAATTTTGGTAGGAATATGTGCAATTGTGAATGACTTGGTGAATGGGAGAACCAAGGTGTGTATTGGGAATTTAGAGGATGTCTAATGACCATGGAATGGATTTGAGGTAAGGGAATAATAGGATGCAAAATTGTAGCAAGGAGTGCTAGGAATGCCTTGGAGAAACTAGGAAGAACTAGAGTATAAGACTTGGTAAAGTGAAGTGGACTTGGGTATAGATGGTACAATTGCTTGGAAATGAATTGGCATGGTAAGAGGAGGTATTTGGGATGCTAGGAGTAACATTGGTGGAGGAAATATTGAATGGTGGGAGTGGTAGGAAAATCTGTAGCATTAGAGAATGAAAAACTGTTGTAGGTGTTGAAGAAAGTGAGGAAATTGTGTAGAAAGGTTGAGGGATTTAGTAATGGGATTGGTGAATGAATTAAGGTATTTTGGAAAGCCTAAATGACATTAAAACATGTGGGATTACATGTAGGAAGATTGGGGAAGAAATGGGTAAGAAAGGAAATGAAAATAAGGTCTGTAGCAACATTCTGCTACCGACCGACCCAGAGTCTGGGTCGGACCGTGGGTCGGTCGGGGCTTAAGAAACGAAAATAACCCTTCTGGAATGGACGACCCAGGAGCCGTGAGTCGGTCGTGGGTCGGTCGGACTCAAATTTCCTGTTGTCGAAGTCTCGACTTCGACCGACCCATAGGTGGGTCGTCGGTGGGTCGGTCGGAGCTTGGACAACAGATCCGAACTTTCGGCAATGGGACCGACCCAGAGGTGTGTGGGTCGGTCGGAATAGTTCTGGGTCGGTCGGGAGAAATTTCAGAGAACGAAACTTACTGGAATGGACGACCCAGGTTTGGGTCGGTCGGGGGTCGGTCGACCCATAACTTACAAAAAAAACTAAACTAAGACTAAATGAATGTAACTAGTATATATATATATATGATATGTATGTATACCCACCTATACATATGTACATGTATATGTAAGCAAGTAAACCATTGTAAGTAGATAAAAGTAGTAAATAAAATGTAGGTATAGGAATGTAAAGACTTAGTAAGTATGAGTTAGGGAGCGAAGGATAATCGAATTAAATTAATGATAGTTAGATTAATTATTCGATTGTAGTATATCATAGGATTTGATTTGTGAACACCGGAGGAACGTTGGGGTACAAGTACAACGGTGAAGGTTATGATTTCTTCATGCCCTGTATCCTAATCTGGTTACCCGATTTGTGTGCTTATTTGATCACCTAAATAAGATAAATGCATGAATCGGACTATATTGCACTTACTTGTGCTTGACTTATGTGTTCTCGATATTTATTGTCTTGAACACTAGTTGTATATTCATGAAATATGTGGATGAAGATAAATTGTATTTGTACCTTGTAGTGTACTTGTGTATTGATTGTATTTCGTATGTATGTGTATATGGGTATTGTATTATTGTGGCTTGAATGTGACTTGTGCTAATTCCTAACTATCTAACTCCTAACTTAAGTGAGTAAATTGGAATGAGTACAAGTCCGATATAGCTTCGGCCACGTGAGGATGCGGAGTCACAAGAGGTTGGGCTGCAATTCCTGACTCTTAAACTGGTCCGCGGCCCAAACCCCTTAAATGGGTAGCATCCCGGATTAGTGAGTCAAGTAAATCCCGGAGGTGGGACGGTTGTAGTCCCCAGGGCCGGAGGTCCCGACGACTTAACTTGAGTAAGAGTAAGAGTAAGTAAGTATGGATCCGTAAGTAAGTATGAGTATGAGTATGTATGTGTATGTATGGAGTAAACGAGTAAAAGATTAATCTCCACCCGATTAACCCGGGTGGACCAATGAAGCTAACAAGAATTGTATGTTGTGTATGTACTGCGTATGTGTACTTGAGAACAAGGTAAGTAAGTATTTGATGGTATATGTATTCCTTGTATGTGATGAAATGTATGTATGTTGCCTTGTGAAAGTAATGTAGTATTGAGTATGAAAGCATGTATGCATGTTGTGTGAATAAATGAACCGCATGTATACGACCAAGTGGTCGGCGTACCCTCACTAGTACGCGGGGTATGCGGTTATCATGCTCGGCGAAAGCTGACCCCTTCGGGGACATTTTTTAGTGTGCAGGTACCCGAAGCGGATGTGGCCAAGGTGAGAGACCGGCGGCACACCCTTGTAATTAGAAGTAAGTAGTTGTGAGAAATGGGTAGTGAGTAGACTCCTAGAGAGTATGTATGAATTTGGAAGAGGTATTACACTTGTATAAGGACCTTAGTAACTCGGTATGTAGATTGTATGGTATTGAACTTGGAGTATTGTAATGAATGGGACGTTGCAGTATTTGATTCAGTAATTGGAGTAGGTATGATAAGTGTGTAGTACTCGGATATTCCGGTCCATCAGACCGATGCTGTATGTAGAATCAGTAGCCTTGTTAGTCACGTGGGTGACTAACGGCATTGTATCACCCATTGTATGTAAGTATATATCCGCTGCGAGTATCTGATGAGCAAGGAGATTGGACGTTAATGACTGTATTAATAGTAGGGGTGTTACACAATCAAATAGAAAAATTTGAGCATTTATCCCACAATTCATAATAGTATTTGTTCTCAATGAGAACAACTCACAACACAAGGGTTCAAGTTTTTTATTTTGGACAACCGTAAGATAAGCAGAGAGATTAAGCATTTAAGCACACAATTCACTGAAAAGGTCACTCCCCCACACTTAATTTGAACAATGTCCTCATTGTTCACCAGACAAACCGGGGAAGGTTTTAGAAGACCTTTTCAGGAAGCAGACAAAGAGAAAACACATGGGGCACAAGCAAGCATTATAGCACAGAAGCTATCCCCAGCAGAAGAATGCCTTAGAATCAAAATGAAGGAGAAGTGAGAGACACAAAATTAAAAGAAACTAGTACTCCCCTGGGATTGGTTTTGCTTGCATTGAAGGAACTCCCCCACACTTGAGTTTTAGCCTCAATTAGCGTAGCTTGGTTGCGGTGTGGACGTTGGGTTGCACCTGCAAGAAACACTAGAAGCAACCAACTACAAACAGGGTTAAAAGTTAGCAAAAACAAAATCAAAGGAGAACTTGACAAATTAAAATAGATGAAAATGAAAGAAAATCATCCGGGTTGCCTCCCGGGAAGCTGCCCTTCTTTAAGGTCTTTAGCTAGACCATACCACCTTGAAGTCATCCGGGATCGAATATGAACGTTGAAGTCGGCTTCAACGGGTGGGTGGGGCGGGCATCATGAATCATTGAAAAACGACCCGGATCAAAAGGAAATGTTACCTCAACACTTAGAATGTAGAAGTGCAAGCTCCACTGATCTTTCTTCTGGTGGAAGTGTTGAGATTGTTGATCCTTGGTGCGAGGATCAAATTTTGGTGGAGCGTCCTCTTTAAATTTAAGGATGAAGATATCCTTAACTTCATTTAGCGGTGCAGGGAGAACTCCGGGACGGACTTTGTCTTCTATCTCTGGTCCGGGATCAAAAGGGAAAGTGGCCTCCACACTTAGCGGGTGAACTTTGAGTTTCCACCCTACTTCATTAATGCATAGGTGGGGAAGGACTTGATCCTCCAGGTGAAGATCAAAGTTTGATGGCTCCTCCTCCTCCTCAAATTCAAGGATGTAAATGTCCTTAACTTCTTGGTGAGGCTCATGAGAAGAGCCTTGATGAAAATCATTTTCAGAGGGAGGTGGCTCCTTGAAGTTGATTATAGCACTTTCCTCTGATGGCTCGGAGGGAGGCGGCATCTCCTCCTCCTCAAGGTTGAGGATGTATCCATCCTCATCTTCTGGGTGGAGCACAGAGAAGGAGGGGAAATAACGGTAGTTGACTTCAGAGGGAGAAGACTCCATGATGTCAAGGTGGAAGCGGTCCTTTGATGGCTTGTCTTCAAACTCAGGCAGATGGTTGAATGACGTTTGCTCAAGTTCGAACGGGGGAGGTGATAGAGAGCAACTCAAGTCCTCAGTAAGGTGATCCACTTTATGAACCATTTCGCTCTCCGGTTGCTGCGATGCAAGGTTTAGTAGACCTTCCATCATCGCGTTCATCTCTACTAATTTGGCATAGAGCTTCAGTTGGTTCATGTCGAGGTCTTTTTCCTTAGTCCACTGCTCCACTTCATGGACCATTTCACTCTCTGGTTGTTGCTCCCTTCGAGCTAGTGTAATGAGCTGGTTCATGTCGATGTTGTTCATTCTAACACTAAGATCCTCCAGAGTGGGTGAATCTACCCTTGTCGTGATCTTAGAACATAACTCTTGGTCTCCTCCACTCTCTTGGCACCTGATCCATCAACTGATGTCTTGTTCAGTGGGGTTTGGATTGACAGATAAGAATCGGTTCTCCATGAGAGTCTCCGATCTTGAGATTAGATCCTCACAAGGAGGGCACATATGAAAGGATTCACACCCTTGATAATCAATGTATTGGTCGTAGGTTGCTCCAGAGGTGTAGCCGTAACAATCTTCTGCTTGATCATCGAGACCATCCATCACAGATAGGTTCCTAAAAAAAAGAAACACAAATTTATACACAAAAGCGGAAAATAAAGGAAATGAAAAATATGCACAAAAACTAAACAGACTATAAACAGATAGTTGGACCGAATTCCCCGGCAACGGCGCCAAAAACTTGTTGTGCAAAATAGTGATTAAACTAGATTGCTAACTATGAGCAGTGAACCCAATCATTGTAGTACAACAAGGTCGTATCCACAGGGACTTCGTAACTATCTAGTTAATTATAAGCTTAGAAAATGTGCAAGAATATAAACAAAAATGCATAAATGTAAATTGGGGGGTTTTGGGTTTTGGTTTGATTAAGGGAAATAAAGAAAAGCAATAAGAACTAAACTACTATACAGGATAGGTGTACTCTAGGATTGGTGGGTATCACCTAAAATGCCCAATTACACTCATAAATACACTTTCATTTAGTTGTCTATTAGAGCTAAAGTAAAGATTCCCCAAATCATGGAACAATCAATTCTTACCTAATTAATTAAAACATCTCAATCAAAGAAGGTCAAAGTCACTAGGTAGCATTAATTTCAAGCTTTTCGACAATAGCCCTGAGGTTTTACCTCCTAATCAAGAGTGCGAAATCTAGGGTTTATCCCTCCTTATTCAAATCCCAATCTCAAAATTATATATTGAAAGGAATCACCATAAATGTAATAATTAATCAAATTAGAGCACTAATTAATCCTTGAAGAAGATAAAACAACTATTATAAAAGAGGTAGAGTTACAAGCTACATTGGAGCATTCAAAGTTCAAAACCCATCCTAGAGCACAAATGGATTCTACACAACCATAGAGAAAAGAAAAGCATAAAAGGGAGAAGAATAAGCCATTAATGGAGCTTGGAAGCTTTGGAGAAGGTGAGCTCTTTCTTCTCTTCTTTCTCCTCTTCTTTCCCTTCCTTTTTGCCCTCTTTCTCTGTTTTTTCGACTGGTGGAGTCGTGGTTGAAGAATGGGGAGAACTGTCCCCAAATTTCCCGTTTTAAAACTCAATTCTGGGCAAAAATACGCGTCGGACCGCCCCTGTGGGGCGGTCCGCCTGGGGTGGTCTGGACCAGAGGCAAATACGTGAAAAACATTGACTGGACCGCCCCTGTAGGGCAGTCCGCTTGGGGTGGTCCGGACCAGAATCAAAACAAATGCTCTATCTTCTTCGTTATAGCTCCGATTTTGGATCCGTTTGCGCCCACGCGTTCGTCTCTTCGTCTACTTTATTTCTAGCTATGTTATTTCTCCTGTTTCAGCAATAATTGTGTAAAACACTAATAAAACACAAAAGTAGAGGAAAACTAGCCAGAGTGGAGAAATGAGCATGAAAAGTGTGGAAAACATACTAAATACACCCCTAAAACATGCTCATTTAGACACTCAACAGTTGTGCAGTTTCAGGTTAGGAGAAAGTTCTTCTTCGGATTCATCCTTACAAGTTTTGTTCGCTCAAGAAGAGGAAGAATGCCAAGTTGAGCCCTCAGTTTTATGAACCATTTGAATATGTTGAGCGCATCGGTGAAGCTTCTTACAAGCTGCTGCTCCCTGCTAATGCTTGTATCCACAACATGGTTCATGATCAGCTGCGGAAGACTCCTCCTGATAATACAGAAGAAAAAAAACACTCATCTGAAACGTGGATTATGCCTTAAAATAGTGCATAAACGTTTCAGATTTTCCAAAACGTTTCGAATCAAATCATGAGCCAGAGATGTAATTTGTTGGAAGGATGGCCCTGAATTTGACTTTTCTTGGGAATCAATTCAATTCTGCTATTAAGGAATAGTTTCGCTTGTTCTCTTGCTGAGCTGTTAGATAAAGTTGGTTAGCAGGGTGTGACAGCTGGCATTAGTAGTTTGTTATGGCATGCTGAGGAAGTATTATTAAGGAAATGAGCAGAATATCCTATTCACTGGTTTTGAAACACCCCCCAATAACCAAACAGCAGTCTGAACGGTGCGCCAAACGATATTACAATAAGTCTAAGCAGCGGATTCACAGTTCCATCCGGGTGTCACAAACGCCAACCACCCACGTGGTTGACACAACAACACTATCAATACCAAGCTACGGTCTGAATGACTGGAATTTAAACCTTAACCAAATCCAAGTACAAGTGGGAAATACAAACCAAGTACCGAGAGTCTACAACATAAGTTCTTAATGAAACAACATAAACTGAAACGTACAACCAGGGTTTAGTGTTACATAGTCACAACCCATACATTAAAACGTACTACTTAAAAGTCTTGCCCCGATGGGCTACCCCTATGGTAGTCAAGTCACCCTGCCTACTCTCCGCCTGCTTCCAGTTTCATACCTGTAAAAATAAAGGACTCAGCAAAACTATGCTGAGTATGAATATGTGTAGCCCGTATGTTGCCGGGATACACGACTACTTGGTCGAATATGATTAAGTCCAATTTACATGTTATAGTAAAACAGTAACGTACAGCATACAACATTAACATAGCAACTCACAACATGTTTGGCATAGAGATAACAACAAGCACCTCAAGCATGTATACAAGTAGAGCTTTACAAGAGAGTTAGAATAATAATGATCCTCAGTGGGATCATTCAACGTTGTGTGTTTTCATTTCTTTTCCTTTGTTCCCATCACGTGTAATTCTCTTTCTCTTTTCTTGCACTAGGTCTGGGGAAGTAGGTTAGTTCCCGTGACCCTATAGTATAGGTGCCCATCTTTCTTTGTTTCTTTAAGGATTATTTGTGAGTTCTCTTATCACCGCACGTTGGAGGACGTCTCCTCCATAGCCAATTCCTCCATTCCCGGCGTCATACGTCGAGAAAGAGGGGTCATCTTTAGACCCCAGGTTATGCTCCCCAAATAGCTGATCCTCCAATCCCGGCGTCATGTCGAGAAAGAGGGCTCATCTCTAGACCCCAAGATGTGCTCCACAATAGTCGGTCGTAGGATCTGATGCAGATACCAACTCCTGAGCATTCCATACCGCGCGGCCCGAGGTGTTGTCTTCCCGGGTTATTCTCATGTTCCACCAGTTGATATTTGCTCTTCATTATCATTAATGGATAGACACCATAGTGGGTGTCATGGTACGTCCTCTATGGTTAAAGAGGAGTTTCCCTTTATGGAGTTTTCTTTGTTTACATAGTTCGTAGTGTTTCGTCTCAAGTTCCATAAACGAGAAGGGACTAAACTACTGTGTGCACGCAAATAATATGCAACAATGATATAGCAATCATATAAGCAAGATAAGCAAGTAATCCAATTCCATACTTTAATCTTATGGTCATTTTCACATAAGGCATACAGCAAACAAGCCGTGTAACACGGTAACACACAGACCACACATATCCATACCTTATTTGAAAGTACGAGTTATCTCACACACGGGGTCCCGGTCGAAGTTCGCTATGGACCTAGCGTTAATTAAGACAATGTGTCAGTTTATGATTTCATGTGATGACACTTTATATCGGGTGTTATTCCCTAGGTGTGTTGTTAAATGCTTAGTTTATATTAACCCTTAGAACTTCCCAAGTATTAATTATAGGCTTATCTTACTCCTAGGACACTCACATCTTTGTTAATGTTTTAGAGCATTTTAAGCGTTAACCATGTAACATGTTTATATGGGATAAATTTAACTTGTCTAAAGTGTATTCCCTCCTAGCTAAATAGGTGAGCAATGTTTTAACCCTTGTATAATGATACTATAGACCATAGAATACCCCTAAAACCCATTTATACAGAAGCCCAAAAGTTTCCATATCTGAAACACAATTCCCATGTAATACCTTATCTAATTTCACTTTTAATGTAGTAATTGGTGTTTAACCTTCTCCACATGTTTCGCTAACCTAGTTATGTTTATTAGCTATTATTTGGGTTCATTATTAAACTTGAATCACACTTATAATACCCTTGTAACACAGTTATACAGAAGTTACAACATTATTGAAATCTGAAACAACAACTATACATTTCTTCTTGGTTCTTGTTCTTAGTTAGTTCAACCGGTAGTTAATTCTTTCCCTCTGTATTTACCCCACTAGATATGGGTGTTAACAATGTTTTAAACTCAAGATTAAACCAATAAGACACTCACTAACTTCTGTACTTAGTTACACAAAACAGCGGCTACTGAAAATCTGAAACCAAAACCGGTGATATGCTCCTCCATTCCTCCCCTTGTAGTTTAGTTATCAGTTCCTAATCCCACCCTAATTTCTTTACAGATTCAATTAAGGGCATTAGATAGGTTTTAGGTTTAATAATAAACCAACACAACTCTCTCATAATACCTGCACTTCAGTTATACAGAGGTGGCAATTACAGAGAAGGAATTGAAGCGGAATCGGTGCAGTTTCTGTGATTCTTGCTTACAATTAATCATCCTGGCCTCTCCTTTTTTTCCTAGGCACTTACAAACTTTATAGGGTATGTTAGGGGTGTTTAGATTCATTGGAAACTCAGTTCCACTCCTCCACATCTCTCTGTACAAGGTTATACAGAACTGAAAAAAAAACTGAAGACTAAAACTTGTAGCTCATAATCTCTCTTCTAGTTCCTTGTTTGTTCACGAGTTGATTTTCCAATCCTTCCCAAAGTACTGACTCAGTTACTTAAGTGTTCTACTCCAGGATTTTAACATCAAAGATAGACCCAAGACCTTAGACAAAGCTATTGAGATGTCCCAAACTGAATCGAAGAGAATCTGAAATCACAAACTGATGTATTCTCCTACTTTGTTTCTGTCTGTTTTCTAAACTGATTTGCAACTCCCTCCAAATCATTTACACTCCGAGTTAAGTCAATTAAAGACTCTCAGTTCGTTCTTACCCCGAATAGACACTCATGTAACTCCTGCACTAATCACACAGAAATACCTACAACCGAAAATCTGGAACAACCTGAATTGGTGCAGCTCTGTCTGTTTGTTATATCAGTGTCTTCACCTGATTCTTAATCTTCCTCTAAGTACTTATAGCTTACTAAGGTATGTTAGGGGTATTTTGGACTCATTGGCAACTCAATATGACTCCTCCAAGTCTTCCTGTACGAAGCTATACCAAACTGAAACAGAAGTCAAGACTGAAAAACTGAAATTGTAAAACTGAAGCATTTTCTTTTCCTCTAGTCTTTCTTTTCTATTTATTCTCGAATCTGTCATTCCATATATCCCTAAGCATCTACACTCTTAGTTAAATGGCTGAACAAGGCTGAAAGTCCATTTTCAAACCCAATTAACCCTCACATAACATTTGTACTTATTTATACATAAAAGACCTACTAATGCAAATCTGGTAAACTGAATTGATGCATTTTCCTTTCTGCTTCTTTAGTCTGGCTATGACATGGCTTCAACCACTCCCAGATCACTCATCTACTCATTTAGAAGTTCTAGCAGAATGTTAAACTCAGAAACGTCATTAACCAGTCCTAGGGATAAACTGTAAAACTAAAACTGAAGCATTGCTTTTCTGTCTTTGATTTTTGACCATTAATCTGTCTTCAAAACTCCCCTACTGGTTTACCCATTTGATTACATCTCTTAATATAGTCTTGGTTTTAAAAACAACCCCAAAGCAACTTGCCAATGTTACAGTATTATCTTCATACTGAGACCAGACCATTTCAGGAACTGAGAAAGACAAAACTGAAACACCAAAACTGGTGCATCTGTTATCTATCCTTTGAAGTTGTTTTCTGTTTTTTTTTTCTTGTTCTTCCAACAACCCCACGTTTAGACACTTAGTCAGGTGCATGTATAATATTGTATATGTATTATTAACTCGATACCACCCAGAACATTTAGCATACTGAAAAAAAACATTGTTACAGGTTTCAAATAGTTATCAGTTTTGGACAGGTACCTTTCAACATCAGATTGTTCAGGTTTCTTTTTCTTTTCTTTCAAAGTTCTTTAGTAGCTTAGCTGGTTAGTTTAATGTGATTTTATTCTCGAAAGAAACCCACAACAACACTGATTGTACTCTGAGAAGTTACTATACAGAAAACACCCTATTTCAGAAACTGAAACAGTGAAGCTGATATCCCTTCCTTTTCTGTTTTACTCATGATTTTTATCCACAGTTTTCTCTCATTACCAACTCAAGTAGTCTAGGGCGTGATAGTAATGCACTAGTTGTATTAAGTTCACCAATAAATCTACAGAGAAAGCAACTTTACAGAATCCAAAATACTCAGTGGTTGAACTCCACAATTTGGCTTGTTTTCTGATTAAGGTTTCAAGTTAGAGTTAGCTCACCAGTTTAGTGTCTTGACAGTTCCTCTTTGCCTAATCCTTTGGTGCCCACTGGACTTCAACTCCTTGGTCACTCGACACAGCTGAGGAAGTTTTTCTCAAGTGGTCAGGCCGGTTTAAATCAGGTAGACAGATCATGGAAACTGATAAGAGATTTTACCTGGTTATGTGGTGTGTTTTGAAACAGAAATGGGATTTTCCCCTGGAGAGTTTTGGCACTATCCTTGAGTTGTTTCACAAGCAATGTCACGCAAGCAATGAGGAGGGAAAGAGTTAGACAATAGAGAATCTCAGACACTAAAAGGAAAAGAATAACAGAACTGAAATCGCAAGGTATTTATTTTTCTTTCTCACTGAACTCATAGCCTCAACTTAGCAGCTCTTCGAGGGGATTGAGTTTTATGATTACCCCAGGACTTCCTCGGTAGTTGGCATTCACGTCTTGTGAGGAAAACAGAAGAGAGTTAGAGGGAGTGGTGGTTTGATCAGAGGCAGGAAAACAGGAGGAACGAAAGTGGAAAGAGAAGAAGACAATGCAGATTAGCACACTTGCCTTGCGGGTGAAAGGTACCAGGGGAATTAACACGAGTTTCTGCTCATGCAGAACTGGTGTACGCAAGAGAAGGGAAGTGATGTTTTGTATATGGACTGATTGATGGAGTTAGTGATTTCTGTCCACAAGGCAGTAGCGTAGGAGTTTGCAATCACAAACTCTGAGGCATCATGTGGAACAGCAGTGTGTTTTGACACAGAAACAGACATGGTTGGAATTTTTTTTTTTGAAATCGAGACAGCTCACGTTGTGCTTCAGATTGCAGGAGTCTTGAAAAACAAATGAGTATGGTGTTTTGGGTTTGTTGTCTTCTTGGTTCCTGATATTGCAGAGAATGGACAGAGAGAATAAGGAATGGTGTGGGAATATCAGCACTCTGGCGAATTCTTTTCTTCTGCTCCTGGGATCGACAACAATTCATTGTCTGGGTATTCTTTGTATTTGTCGACTAAGCAACCGGGAAGTGAGGGCATGAGTGTGGTTGCAAGTTACTAGAGGAGGTTATGGGTGGTTGGAAAAACAAGTAATTATGTCGCCTGGGAGTTAGGAACTTCTAGTTTATGTTTTTTTCTGTTTTCAATCTGGTTCTGTGTCGAGGAGGAGGAAGGAGAAACCGACACTGCTACAGAGATGCATTTGATTCTCTTTTTTTTTGTGTAGTTAGCTTAGTTGATTTGATATTAGTTTTAATTTGTTGGATTTAGTTACCAAATTCAAGCATAGCTCAACCGGTTAAGACGTTCACGAGGTATATAAGAGGTACAGGGTTTGAACCTCAGTGGGAGCGTATCTGCTCCCCTTTTTTTGTATAAGCTATACACATGTTTATTTATATATATGTAAGACTATATATTATATCGTATTATTTTTGTTACGAAGTTATGCGACGTTATTATTACTTATTACAACGTTACAATATCGTAACGTTACGTACATGTATTTTCGTATTCGTACATATATAAGTATGTGACTATATTAATATGTAACGTCGTCACGCTTTCGGACACGTATATACTAAATTTAATTGTTCATACATTGTTTTATGTCCGAATTATATAACGCATTATTTTCGGATAATCTCCTCGTTTATGAGTTTATGTGATTAATTGTTCAGGGGTGTTTCAGGTTTGTTTGTTGATGCATCTTAACTTGACGTATCTAATGTTGTGCATTTTATTTTACTAATCAAACTTTATATGAAGTCATTGAGATATATATCAAGAAGGACGATGCAAGTGATGTTAAAATTAATTTCTTATAGCTTACTACTGCAAGAAGGATGACATCTTTGTTTATATAATTGACCGTCATGGAGCTAGCTTCCAGCTGATATTTACTTTTATCTTATCATGTTATGTCTGATCTAGATTTCCTTTTCTCGTTTGTCTGTCAAATTTAAATTTTCATGGTGCTATATATGTTCTTTTGTCATCCAGTTGAATTGTCGTAATGAATTGTTAGGATTTACACATTGCCTAATATCTTTTCTTACCGTTCAGTAACGGTCCT
Source organism: Limonium bicolor (assembly GCA_023374045.1). Classification (NCBI taxonomy): domain Eukaryota; kingdom Viridiplantae; phylum Streptophyta; class Magnoliopsida; order Caryophyllales; family Plumbaginaceae; genus Limonium; species Limonium bicolor. Next base: position 164,062,174 of record CM041779.1, read on the forward strand.
TAATGACTTTATATAAACTGTACTTGGCTTATGCTTCTTAAGCAAGAATATCAATATACAATGTTAAATTTTTTCCGCACTTATTTCTCTCTCGCTTGCTTCCGTTCTCTCTCGTCTCCTCCCGTTCTCTCCCGCATTGATCCTTCCTTCACTAATCTCTCTTCTTCCTCCGCTAATCTCTCGATTCAAGCCTCACTCCTCACTGCTCCACACACTTTCGATTCTTCGCAGCTCAATCCACATGGTATCAGAGCGGTAACGACCGCATCCCTTGACCTAATTTTCGCGAAATGTCTTCGCAATCTGACGGTGAGGAAGACGAACTGCCTGAAGATGAGGAAGAATCGTCGGAATCGGAGGAAGAAGAAATTATCGACAAAAGAAGGAACAAGCGGCGCTTCGACTCGGATCCACTCGCCGTGTCAAATTCTGAAAATCCTGGAGTACAACTTACGACTACGAAATTTGATGGAAAGAAGGGTTTTCAGAACTGGAAGAAGAAGATTGAGATATGCTTGTTGGCCAAAAACAAGATCAAAATGATTGATGGCACACTGAGGAGATCCAAAGTAGCCAAAAATCGCCGTGATGCTTGGGACAGATGCGATGGGATGGTAAGATCCTGGATCCTTGCTTCTGTCGAAACTAGCATTGGTGATAGTCTTGTATCCTGTGCAACTTCTTATGATATGTGGAAGCGTCTGATTCAAAGGTTTGATCAAGTTGATGGTACGAGGTTGTTTGAGCTAAATCGAGATTTATCTAGAATTGAACAGGGAGGTTCTTCTGTCACTGAATATTTCACTAGGTTGACTAGTATTTGGGATGATATTTCCTCTATGACAAATATCACTTCCTGCGTCTGTGGTTATAGCGAAAAGTGGCTAAACATTCCGAAAATCAGAAGTTATTCCAGTTTTTGTTAGGTTTGCGTGAAGAGTTTGTTAATGTTAGAGGTAATATTCTCATGAAAAAGCCCCTTCCAAGTCTCGACTCCGCTTATGCCATTATTCTTCAAGAAGAAAGGCAGCGTGTCAATGGAAAGGTAGAAAGGGAAACCTCTGGTATTTCTTTCGCGAACAACTCAAACAGAACTGAAACAACTTTTGGTGAGAAAGGGAAAACCAGGAAAGATAGAGACAATACCGGTAAAAGGAACTCCGGTCTCTGCACTCATTGCGGGAAATCTGGTCACCTCAAGAGTGGTTGCTTTGAACTTCGGGGATATCCAGACTGGTGGAAAGGATCGAAAAACAACACCACCACCACCAACACTGTCGACAAAAAGGCTGAAGGTGTCAAAGGGCTTTCTGTTTTGAACATTGACAAGCTCAATAGACTTTGCAACCTCCTTGATCAGACGGGAAAATTCTCTGAAAAAGGTGCTTCCAGCAACTGTGTTTCTGGTGGAAGAGAGGACTCACACTTCGCAGGTATTTCTTCCCCTAAATGTAACAGTTTATATGGTAAGCTTGTTTGTCATAAATGGCTGTTAGATTGGGAGCTAGTGAACATTTGATTGGTGATGAATCCTTGCTTATCAATAGAAAAGATAGTTCTGATGCTAATCATGTGGCTATGCCGAATGGACATGTTGAGAATATTAATTCAATAGGATCTGTTCTGCTTGCGGATGGTTTTAAATTGGAAAATGTTCTCCATGTTCCTAGTTTTAAACTCTCACTTGCTTCGGTCAGCAGGTTAGCTCAGCAAAATAATTGCACAATCTCCTTTGATTCTAATGCCTGTTATTTGCAGGCCCATACTTGGAAGAATAAAAGGCAGATTGGATATCAAAAGGATGGTCTATATTTCCTTGATGATAGTTTACTGTGTAATGTTTTTGATAGTGATAATTCTGTTTCTAAATCTGCTTATTCTTGTAATTCTCGTCTGTTGACATGGCATAGAAGGATGGGACATCCCCCCTTGAATAAGATGATTCGAATGGGAATTGTACAGAAACATGATATTCCTGAAAATTTTGTGTGTGATGTTTGCTTTAGAGCCAAAGGTCATAGATTACCTTTTCCTCATTCTAGTAGTAGATCCAAACATTGCTTTGATCTTATTCATGTTGACACTTGGGGTCCATGCCCCACTATTAATCATGATGGTTCTCGTTATTTTTTTACTATAGTTGATGATGCTAGTAGAAGTACTTGGGTTATCTTGATGAAATATAAATCTGATGCTTCCCATCACATACAAAATTTCATAAACATGGCTGAAAGGCAATTTAATAAGCATGTCAAAATTGTTCGTTCCGACAATGCTTATGAACTTGGATCATCTAGAATCTTGCAAGAATTCTTTCATGAAAAGGGCATTATACATCAAACCACGTGTGTCTATACTCCGCAACAAAACGGAGTTGTCGAAAGAAAACACCGTTACTTGTTAGAAACTGCCCGGGCTCTTTTCTTTCAATCTGGTCTTGATATTACATATTGGGGTGAGAGCATACTTATGGCAACATTTCTCATTAACAGATTACCATCTTCTACTTTAAATGGCATATCTCCTTATGAATTTCTGTATGGTTCTCCCCCTGATTTGAGTAGTATAAAGACGTTTGGATGTTTAGTGTATCACACTGGGCCTGGCACCAATCAGAACAAATTCAGCAACCGTGGACAAAAGGGAGTTTATCTTGGGCCAGGGCTCTGTAAAAAAGGCCACCGGATTCTTCTTATCAACGACAACAGAGTTATCACAAGTCGTGATATAACCTTTTTTGAAGATATTTCCCTCTACAGGAGCAGGCCACCGAAGAAAATAACTCAGCCCAGTCCATTTTTCCTCCCTTCCCTATTATTGGCGATGATGATTATGATAATGAAGACATACATCCAGAGAATCATCGCAGATCCAGTTCTTCATCCAAGAGTGATGACGGGACCCACGTGGCACAGAAGAACAATGATCAGACTGGCGAAATTGCCTATTCTACACTTAATCAGGCCGACCAAACTGATCAGTCCATGTCGGAGCCCAACAATGACAATTTTAATTCTTCCAACCTTAACTCCACAAACCAATACCAATGCAACCCTGGGCCTCTTGACACGCAAGACTTTTCTGTCTCTCCTTCCGACACTAATCAAATTTATCCTGATCCCACCGCTACTTGTGGGCCTCAGGAACCTCGTCGGTCCACCAGAACCAAACAGGCCCCTGCCAAACTTGCCGATTACGATTGTAGCCTTGTCGTTCATGACCCTTTTACACGCCTCCTTTCTACCAGATTAGAAAACCCAAGGCCCAATCATTTTCCTTCCTTAAAATCCATCACTGATTTTGTTCCTTCACGTGTTTTATGTTCCCAGATACAAGTGCGATGTCCACTTGAACCATCTTCTTATCGTGAAGCTGTTCAACATCCGGAATGGAAGGCCGCAATGGATGCTGAACTTCAAGCCCTTGAAGACAATGATACATGGACCCTTGTCAAACTTCCCAAAGGGAAAAGGTGTATCACATGCCGATGGGTGTACCGTACCAAACATAAAGCCGATGGAACTATCGAACGACACAAAGCTCGATTGGTCGTTCGTGGTTTCACTCAAAAAGAAGGAGAAGACTTCCATGAAACTTTCTCTCCGGTGGTCAAAATGACCACCATTCGAACCCTCGTTAGCGTTGCCATGAAGCGACATTGGTCAATACATCAACTTGACATTAACAACGCCTTCATTCATGGTGACCTTCACGAAGAGATCTACATGAAGATTCCCGATGGATTGATCACTCCGACCAACGGTTTAGTGTGCAAGCTTCAGAAATCCTTATACGGTTTAAAACAAGCATCCCGTCAATGGTATGCTAAACTTTCAAATAGTCTCACTAACCTTGGTTTTATTCTTTCAGATAATGATCATTCCCTCTTCAAATGGAGTTACAAAGATTCCATCCTCTTCCTTGGTGTTTACGTTGATGATATCATCTTATGTGGCAATGACGACACCAAAATCCTTCAAGTCAAAGACACCCTCCACAAATCTTTCAAGATCAAAGATTTGGGCAACCTCACATACTTCCTCGGGCTCGAGTTTCATCACACCCCCAATGGAGTCGGCATAACTCAAACTAAATTCGCCACTGACCTTCTCACTGATTACAACATCTCTTCAAAGCGGCCGGTGGTCAGCCCTCTTGCCCCCGACACGAAACTTCAAATGCAAGACGGTCCTCTTCTTTCAAACCCTACCGAATACCGTCGTCTCATTGGCAAGTTAAACTATCTTATCAACACGCGCCCCGACCTCAATTTCAGCGTTCAACTTCTAAGCCAATTCAACCAACATCCTTGTCAAAGTCATTGGGATGCCGCCCTCCATGTTCTTCAGTACATCAAAGGGACGCTCGGTTATGGCATTTTTTTAAATAATACCTCTGATTTTTCTCTCTTAGCCTATTGCGATTCTGATTGGGCTTCGTGTCCTATCTCTCGCAGATCCGTCAGCGGCTATTACATCTTATTCGGAGGATCTCCCATTTCTTGGAAATCCAAGAAGCAAGCTTCAGTCTCTTTATCGTCTGCCGAAGCTGAATACCGTGCTCTCAGACGTGTCACCACCGAGTTAGCATGGCTTTCTCGCCTCCTCCAAGAACTCGGCATCGATGACATCACTCCCATACCATTGAAGTGTGATAACAAATCGGCCGTCTACATTGCACATAACCCCGTCCTTCACGAGTGTACGAAGCATATCGAAATAGATGTCCATTACGTTCGTGATCAAATCAAAGCCGGTCTCATCGATGTCGTCCACATTTCAAATCTCCATCAAAAGGCGGATATGCTCACCAAGTCTCTCACAGGAAAAGACTATCGACACCAACTTACATCAATGGGAATGTTGAATACTTCAAACCAAACAAAATAACTCCTTTTGTTAGGTTTGAGGGGGGGGGTGTTAGGATTTACACATTGCCTAATATCTTTTCTTACCGTTCAGTAACGGTCCTTAATGACTTTATATAAACTGTACTTGGCTTATGCTTCTTAAGCAAGAATATCAATATACAATGTTATATTTTCCGCACTTATTTCTCTCTCGCTTGCTTCCGTTCTCTCTCGTCTCCTCCCGTTCTCTCCCGCATTGATCCTTCCTTCACTAATCTCTCTTCTTCCTCCGCTAATCTCTCGATTCAAGCCTCACTCCTCACTGCTCCACACACTTTCGATTCTTCGCAGCTCAATCCACATGAATCATGGTGGATACAACCTGTGGCAATGTTACGCTAGTTGTTGTTGTAGGGGAGGAGAAAACTTAGGCCGATTCTTTTGTACAAATTTCAGAGTTCATTTTTTGGACGTATTATGGGAATAATATCATCTTTTCAAAGAGTTTATTTAAGATAGTATTATCTGTTGGTTAATTGATTGATTTACGCATTATTAGTTATTTAATTAGTTAATTTACTTATTATTAATTGATTAATCAGTTTTAAAAAAATATAATATAAAAAAGAATAATTTATATTAATTTTTACACAATTATTTTGTTTTAAAATCAATCATCAATCTATATGAGTCGTATAATCTATCAACTACCAACACGAAAGAATAGAGCCAGGCTGTCTCCAAATATGTCAATATATGTGTACAACAGGGGATGTTTCGATCTGCGGGAGCTGTTATGATTAAGGGTTAGAAAATTGAGTGATTTTATGATGAAATGGTAAATTTCCGTGTGGAATCTTTTTGGTTAATGTTTGAATGAATGTCCAAATCCCTTTGCTCTTCCTTATGTAAATGGACGGTCGAAGCGATTATCCCCACTGAAAATATTTTTAAATTATAAAGTTAATATTGTATGGGAGCCAGTTTATCATCCCATCCCATCAGGTATGAAATTTTTCAATATGAAGCTGGTCTACTTTTGGTTACTTAGTGCACTTAACTTTTCTCCCCTTTAATTGTTTTCAAAAAAAAAAAAAAAACTTTTCTCCCCTTTAATTATCCCCTTTCTCTCTTTAATTTATTTCAACCTAAACATTGCACATTTCCAACGTTTTTTCACCTAATTAGTATACAAGTTACGACCAAATAGTGATCCCTTCAAGAAATCATTTCTCATTTGGCTGAGTTTATTTAGTTAATCTCATTTCTCACCCACTGTGTGCATCATGGATCACACCAACAAATCAACGGCACCTCAGACATTAAGGTAAGGAAAAAGTAAAAGTTAGTGGAGATAAGTTAAGAACGGAAGAAGTATTTAAATAAATAAAATTATTATTTTAGTAACATCACACATAGAAAAAGTATTAAGAAACTAGGTGTTATTGTGGTATATGGTCTGATTGGTGAGATGCGTCTTCCTGGAAACGTAAAATAGATTTTTAGTTTTTTAGGAGGGGGTATGTGGATGGTCAACAAAAAACAAAGTAATGAACAAAAATGATAAGTATGAACCGGAAGAAACACATCAATACATGTATCAACCGGAAGAAAAGTTCATCTTTTTCTATTTCTCGTGTGAGGGACATGCTGAAATACATCTAAATAGTTTAAGAGTGTATCATATAATTTATAGCATTTTATTATATAGGATCGGGTACAATATAGTCCTGGAGAGAAAACACTCTCTCCTCCTCTTTCTCCCATCTTCTTCTTCTTATAGTTTTCTCCCTCCATGATATGCTATTTTGCTGAGTAACTAGATGTTCTTTTGTTTAATAGTTCTACTCTTTAGTTTTTTAGTTTTCTCTCCAGTTAGGGGAGTTGCTTGATACTTCTTTTTGTATAGTATGTTTTTGTTTCTCTGGGTTTTGTGGGTTTTGGATTGGTTATGGGTTCAAAACTTTCCATCATCTATGTTGTTGCAAGAGCTGAAGCGTCTAATCATACCTCTGAGGATTCGATGGTTGTCAAAAAGTCTACGATGCAGACGACGTCGGGGAACGTGTTCGCCTAGATGATGTTGGCGACGTGGCACCACAAACACCATTGGTGGTGGCCATGGTGATGGTGGGTACTCACTTTGAAGAAGAAAGCTATCATGCAAGCTTTTTTTCGGATAGGACATGTGTAGGTTGTTGGGTAGGGGGCTTGAGTTTTCATGTCGATTTGCATGGTGTCAGTTTACATGTACTATTTCTCATATAATATAATACAATGGCTGTTTTTTTTAAACAACAAATTATTATATAGTATTTACTAGTAAAGAAAATTTGTTTTAATAAAATAAGTCATTTTATAAATAAGCCGATTGTGATTTTTATATAATTTGATATATTCATTTGTTATAATGAAATTATAATAATAATATGATTTAAATACTAGTATTTTTTTTAAATTAAAATGTATATTAAGAAGTAAAGTGTAGTACAAAGTCTGGAAAGTCACTAGCTTTCCAACAACAACTATCCAGCTGCGAAGTTCTAGCAACATATGCTAGGTTGTGAGCCTTTAAATTAGATGAACGTGGAATATAGAACCAAGTAATATCTTGAAAACCACCAAGATCAGATAAGATGGAGTCAAAGATCGTTGTGGTCTGATGATGCAAAGAAGTACGCCCAGAGCCCGTGAGATAACGGATCACTGATTGACAGTCAGACAAGATGCAAACACGGGGATGAGACGCAGAACGCGTGACGCACTGCAAATTGCAAAGCCAAGCACTCCATTGTAGACGGGAGTAAGTCAGCTGAAAAACCATGCACTCCAGCAGAGATGTTGTGGTTGTGGCTGGTGGCTAGGAAGCCCAAGCCCAAGCATCTGCGAGTGTTGATACCACCATCCACCGAAATTTCCACATAATCCGGATAGAGCGTGTGGTGCTCAGCCAGCAACCGCGCATCGGAGAGCGAGGCAGACTGAGCGGTGGCCAAAACACTGTCACCTTGACACCAAGCCCATGCAAAAGGAAGCAGGCTGTTGTGAGCAGATTCACATCGAGTGTACCACAAGTGCCAGAAGAAAATAATGAGTCGAGCAAGATCTGAAACTGATAGAGTTCTGCATTGGTGGAGGAACCAGTCCGAAAAGGCCAGATCAGAGTGTAGAGAGAGAGGAGCAGGGACCTCCACAGTAGATCAGTAAGGAAACACAATTGGACATTGAACAAAACAGTGCACAAGTGTTTCGGCACCTCCACAAAAACAGCAAGGTGCTGCAGAGTTAGTGTGAAGACGTTGTTGGATCGTAGCTTTGCACGGGACGATGCCCAGGAGAAGTTTCCATGCAAAAAGCCGAAGACGTGGAGGAATATCACATTTTCACACCTTCTTGTTAGCTTGTCCGACAAAGGAAACAACACTTGTGCCTGCAGCGGTAGATGTAGAGAGGAGCCTATCTGCATGGTAAGCCGACTTGACCGTGAAAGCGCTAGAGGGGGTGAGACCCCAGGTCAAGCTGTCATAAGCAGGGGTAGAAGTATACAACGGGAGCTGAACAATATAGGAAACATCGTCCGGGAAAACCATTGATGAAGCAACGGGAGATTCCAAGTACCAGATGGGGTGATAAAATCCGCCACCTTACTAGAGTGAAGGAGGGCCTGACTAAACATGCAAAGAAGCGGTTTGCCTCCTGGCTTACCAAGAAGCCACCGGGAAGTGATCAGAGTGGTAAGACCATCAAAGAGGGAGCGTCGAGATCCATAGTCCACCAAGTCACGAACCCCCATTAAAACCTTCCATATTGGGCTAGCAGTAGGCGCAGGTAGGTACGACCAGAGATCACAATGGGCCAAATATCGAGCATGATAAAACCTGCTGAGGAGGGAGTCGGGGCGCTTTAGAACCCGCCACAATTGCTTGGCCAGAAGAGCTCTATTGAAAGAGAGCAAGTCGCGGAAACCCAAACCACCTGCATCTAGAGATTTACACATAGTGGACCAAGCACACCAATGAATGGATGTCTTAGACTCCGAGTCTGACCACCAAAAACGTGCAATAAGTTTCTGCAACTGCTTTAAAAAAGTGTGAGGGAGAGCTATAAGCGACATGACATAGGTCGGAATAGCTTGAAGAACTGACTTTATAAGCACAGCCCGACCCTCTTGGGAGATTTTCTTATTCCATGAGTGAAGATGTTTGAAAAATCGATCTTTCAAATACTGGAACACTGAGGAACGATTCCGACCTATGTGACTTGGAAAGCCCAGATATAAGCCCAAATCTGAAACCTGACGGGCACCCAAAGTCCTGGCAATATCATGTCGAAGGTGCAGAACCAGCCCACTGGAGAACATGAGAGATGACTTAGCATTATTAATACATTGACCAGATGCCACAGAGATATCTTCCAAAATATCATGTAGAGCAATGGCATTTGCCGATGTAGTAGACCCAAATAACATACAATCATCCGCAAACAAAAGATTTATAATAGGTTGGTCGAGACCCCGCACCTTGAACCCTGAATATAACCCAGCATCATAGGATAAAATAAGGGAGGAAGAAAGGACTTCCATGCAACAAACAAACAAGAAAGGCGAGAGAGGGTCCCCCTGACGAAGACCTCGCTGAGGACGAAAGGTGGTGCCTGGGTGGCCATTGATCAGAACATCCATGGATACAGTGGTAAGACATTTAGAAATCAAAGCAATCAAACGGGGATGAAAGCCCATACTCCAGAGAGTAGAAAGGAGAAAAGGTCATTCCACCCGGTCAAAAGCTTTTGACATGTCAACTTTGTAAGCAAAAAATCCCCGAGTTTGAGCCCGGGAAATACGCATAATGTAACACCCCTCTCAAAAATCACGATATAATCTCTCACGTAGCAATAAATAAAACGTCTCGCAGCGGAAAAACAAATAACCATTACAAACTCACTCGGGTGTCACCGGCCGTTACTCGCCCATGCGAGCAACGCAGCCAAACTACATCCAACTTCCAATACAAATAAACTGCTAACCGCAGTGATAACGAGAAACTCCTATACATCATACTAAGTCCATAAATCATATACATCGACAAGTGAGCATCTACCCAATCCTGAAAATACACAACCTTACCATAAGACCATACACCATCTTCATTGCTATACAACATTTCCAGTTACCCTGTTCCTGCTCTTCAGCTCCGACAATGATCAACAACCTGTAATGGTGTAGTATCAGCGATAGACGCTGAGTATGCCGGGCCTGGACCCTAATGGTCACTTGTCATTTTAACCATCTTGTTATTAGATTGGTTTCATGCTTTTCCATTTTACAGTTATAATCAAAACTGAAGCATAAATGTATAATATACATAATCAACCATCCAAATATCCATAAACATTTAACCATCCATCCAAACAGTCATAGAATATATCAAACAACATTTGTATATCGAACGTATCGAGTATCAACAATATATTGTACAATGTACAATCGCCGTAGCGTTCACCATCCACTGTCAATTTATTTTAGTTTGGCTTTCAAGCCCCATCCATATGTACAATGTACATTCGCCGTAGCGTACAATCTCCATAGTTAATTTACCTTAGCCTTGAAGGCTCCATCCAACCATCAACACACAATAAAATAACCACAAGTTTAACCGATGAACAACAAAGTGAAACAACGAGAATAATAAACAAGTATAAAGTCTCGCCCATGGTTTTGTTCGCCACTGTATAAGTCTCAATTGTTTTAGTTGTTCAGTTATACCTAGTGACAATGTCTCGTTAAAACGACATGTCTCTAGTTACCCATATATTATGGCGGGTCACCCACGGCAGTAGCCACTCCAACGGTAGAGTTTCCGACCAACGAGCCATTCTAGCTCACGGGAAATTTCCTTGATACTTACGGACCCGTACGCAGACATCCTGGTATCGTTTTTGTGATCACAGCGCGCACCAAGAGCCACATCCTCTTGGCTTTACTTCCATTCCATTAATTAATTAATTATACCATCGCATCGCATTACCAAATTTTCTAACACAGCAGACTAAGGTCATTAGTCCAATCCGGAGTCTGTAAACTCGGGATCCAGTGCTAGATACAAGAGCGGCGTATAGAAAGGCCAATGCTCCGTATAAAAGTCTCAGATAATATGTATATGTTATTATCATAGTGCTACAACGTTTTACTTACGTTCCTTATATTTCATATAAGATAGCACCATAGCCGCTAGTTCGTTTTTATATATTGGGTTCATATATACGAACCGATACTGTTAACTCAACAACAGTAAATAATAAGCAGCTATAAATATACAATTCATGCATATTAATTAACACATTCAGACAATCAATCTTATCACAGATCACACAGAAGTCTGAGCTGAGGAAGTCCTCGGAGACAATCAGAGACTCATAACAACATACAAGTTATATCAACAAATCCGATCCCAAGGAGCAACCTTAGGACAACTCGGATCAAACCCCTTTACATACCGTTCACCCTGACTGTATTACGGTGGAGTATGAATCAGCAAGATCCTACGCTCTGTGCAGTCCGTTAGCTCGTCAAGCGTCCTTGTCAGAAGTATACTCTAAACGTAATAAAACTATAAGTCAGTCTCCATGACTAACTACCCCGGTATTCCGAATAATAAGTAACCCCGACAGTTCACCCCTGTTTTCTACAGTTGTTTGTTACAGGTTTCTCTAAAACAGTCGGCTTTGTTACTTAAAACGTGTACGTCAAAACATTCAACTGTTAAGTTTAATTCCTTATTTCCTTCAATCTTATCCACATCTAGTTTAGGTACGTAACCTATAGTTGCATGTATGCATGCATTCTTATATTATATTGCATTCTAAAATTCATAACTTATAGTTCATAACTATATATTTTTTAAAAAAATAACCACCACCATTAAATCATATGGTTTCCAACCAAATATATTTATCCACCTTATATACATTATTCTTGTGTATGTATTATATTTTTTACCACGTAGGTAATTCTCATGAGTTTCATAAACTCTTATATTTTATGTTACATTTTATCATCTTTATTAGATGATTATTCCCATTAGTCGTATTATATTATACAACTTATTAAGATTATTATCCTAATATCATGTAACATCTTATATTGTATAATTACAACTCCTAAGGTTTATTCCATAAACACCTTAGTTTATAAATCCCATTTATTTATAGTTTGTCACATTATTTATGTGAGTACCCTTCCTTATATTAATTTCATCTAAACCATATCATTGTCATAACATTTATAACATTATAGACCTTAGTCTAAAATTCATCTTTCAACTCTTATTAACTCAGTATAGCCCTTATCTTAATTTAAATTCCGTTTTGACCACATAACATTATGTAATGTTATACCATATACTAATATCATACTATGTGATATTTTTATTCCCTTTAACTTATAACCTATAGTTTTTATACAAACCATTTATTATTGCCTCTCAGGCACCATAAGAAATCTTATTCTTTTCCATAAACCATAGTTTCCTTTATTTACAAAATCACCCCTTTCTTTTTACCATGTTATATATACCATTTAATATAACATTCCAACTTATAAAAGAGTATAACCTATGGTTATTTTTTGTAAATTCCGAACAGCCCTTGTGCTATTCTATAATTGCCATTTGGCCCTATTTATAACACATAGTTCTTCCATATCATTAAAACCATATTTTATACACATATCTTAATAAATTCTCTTAATAATTCTAAAAATCACCAAATTCCACCAAAGGGTTATAAATATCCTTATTAACCCATATACTTTTGATATTTACCATTCCACCATCTATTTTTCTCCAAAGTGTCATAATGACATATTAACTATATATTATACATATATAGTTTATTTTAATTCCAAAATCCACCAAATAAATTCCTAAAAATTCCTAATAGCCCATGGGTGTTTAAAATACCATTTTACACCCTTTATTTTTGGTAATAACATATTTACCACATATGTTATAAAATATTACCATTAAATACATAACTTATTATAAAACCTTAAATAAGTTATCTAACTTATTTATTTTGGTAAAAACCTAGCATATGGTCAATGTTGACCTCCTTAATATTTCCTTGACCATTAATTCCTAATAATTACGGTTTGCACCCAAATTTTCTAGAAATCACCATTTAACCCCAAACTTTATAAAATCTTATAAACTTTATTTTAACTCCTTTTTACCTCTAATTTTCGGCCTTATTATTCTAAAGCCCCCAAATTTAATTTAATTACACCTAACCCCATTTATTTTCGGTAATGCATTTATACTACTTAAACTGAATTAAAAGCTTGTAAATGCATAAATAAAATGGCCTAAAATACATGGCCTTATTACAAACATTGGCTTGCAAAATAAATACACATAAATGTCCCAAAATACATATAAATTTTCGGCCTCATAATATATTCTTCATTTATTTACCAAACTTCCACATAATGTCTTAAATTTGACAATTATGCTTGTTTAATTAGCTATAAAATTTATTAAACCATTCCTTAAACATTTTAAGGTCAAACAAGACCTTATTTCACCTCTTCACTCACGGCAATAGTATTAGAATTAGCTTAGAACATTTTTAACTTAGCAAAGTTAATGTTTAAGTGATTTATACCTTGATTTAGCTTAGGTAATCCATGTTTGGTTCAGCCACTTTAAGTAGAAATTCTCCACAGCTTGTTTTACATGTTTTCAAACAGAAAACAAGGCCTAGTTAGTCTCCAAGCAAGATCTAACCATAAGAAGTAATTTAATGTAAGATTTAAGGCAAAATTACCTTAAGAGTGCAAGGGAAGTTCTAAGTGGTTTCGACCTGAACCAAACACACCACAAGGTGTTAGATCCACCTATTGACATAGGAAATAGTTATATCTCGAAATGCTACCTTGTTGTTAGGTTTTACCTTGGAAATGCCTTAAAAGAGGGTATTTTCCTTTGGATCTCGGCCATCCTTGCTCTAAATGGCTAACCAACAGATTCCACATGAAAAGGAGAAGAAGATGAGGCTATGACCAAAGTTTCACAGCCGAACTTGAAGGGAATCAAAAGTTATGAGCTTAAAGCACATTTTTACCTTAAAATGTAGATTTGAACAACCTTGGTCCCTCTACTGGTCTCAACCGAGTTTAGCTCTTGTTCTAACCTTAGAACACTGAGAATAAGCCATAGGAATTGATGAGCCACGAAATCTAGGTGTTGGTAGTGAAGAGATGAAGAAAAAGAGCTAAAAATGACATTAAAAGCTTACCTTAAGAGCTTAATAGTATGAACTGCCTTCCTAACTCAAGAACCAGACTTGAGAGCTTCAAGGAAGGGAGGGAGCTCAGTTGGAATGAAGAGAATCGGACAGAGGAAGGGGGAAGCTTGAAATGAGCTTAATTATTGAAAAAGGTAAGAAAAGTAACCTTTTTACTATTCTTGGTTGTATTAGGTAGCATTATTGTCAATCAAAGACTTATGCTGTCTTCCCACCTCCTTGCCAGCCGATTTCCACAAGGGCAAATGGGTCATTAACTGCCCATTGACCAAACTTGGTCATTTTGACTCATGCGGCCCCACTTCAAGGTTTTATTAATATTTTAATATTAATTTTGTAAAATTCGTAAATTTCTGGAATAAATTCCTAATATCATATAATGATATTTTTTATATTTAAAGGTATTTATAACCTTTTAGCCCATTTAAAACCATTTAAAAGACAATTTCACAAAAACGTGCTTTTAAGGAGTTTAGCGCACATTTTGTGTTGCCTGGTGTTTCTGAGCTTGGTTTTCTTTGACACGGTTTTTTTGTGCTCCTTACATGATATTTTTCATGGTATTCGATTTTATATCATTTAAAGGTCATTTGATTTTTAAGTTTTCCTAGAGCACCTTTTTGCCCTTTTTGACCTTGAAGCATGTAAATGCTTTTTCTTTGTGTTGAGTGTTTTCCAACGGTTATAATATGTTTAGTAATGTGTTAATATGCTTAGGACAAATTTTTAGGTCCTAAGTAGTTCATTTGGGCATTTATTTACCCTTAGCAGTCAAAGGGCAACATCTTGATTTGTGTTGACCACTGTTGTTCTCAGTTGACTTTTAAGGCATGTTTAGGCCTTAATTAATGTGATTAAATATTAATCCATGCTTTAATAATTTGGGGTATTTCACATAAGGTGCAGCAACTCATGAGCAAGAAGGACATGGTCTGTAATCATGCGGTCCTCAACAAAGGCGCTTTGTGGATATGAAATTACATAAGGCATAACTGGCTTGATACGATTGACAAGGACCTTAGAGATCACACGATAGATGGTATTGCACAGTGAAATAGGGCGATAATCCATAACCGTAGATGCGTTCTTGGATTTAGGTATTAGGACCAGGTGAGTATGATTAAGAGCCGGAAAAGTGTCCGAGGAGTTCAAGAACTGAAGCACTGTGGAGATGAAACCGTCACTAATAGTTGGCCAAAACGTGTGTAAGAAGACGCCATTGATACCATCAGGCCCTGGAGCTTTAGTAGGGGACATTTGTTTAAAAGCTGCCACTACTTCCTCTTGAGTGTATGGAAAGCCCATTGGGTCGTAGAGCTGATCTGGAACACGGTGCTCAACACATGACAAAAGATGATAATTCACAGGCAGGTGAGTGGAAGTGAACAAGTCAACAAAATAAGCACACGCAACCTCTTCAATGCCTGCCCAAGAAGTTTGCAGGGGATGCAATCCAGAAGATAATGCCAAAATAGTATTAGATCTCGCACGTGCTGAGACATGTGAATGAAAAAAGGCGGAGTTTCTATCTCCCGCCTGCAACCAAGCCTGCCTAGAACGTTGCTACATGTGCACCTCTTCTTTAAACAAAAGATCATCCAAAGAAATATTAAGATGATCCCACTGAGCTAGATTGGCCCTAGATGGGGCAGCGGAGTCCAGAGACTTGAGTTGAGCTTGAACCGCTGTGAGACGGCGCTTCTCACGCCAAAACTGATTGGTGTCCCATGCATGCAAACGAGTACCACACTGAGAAACCTTAGACTGGTAAGAGGCACGTGGGCCAAAGGTAATCCATACATCATGAACAATATCCTTACAATGCTGATCCTGTGCCCAGCAATTCTCGAAACGAAATGGTTTTCACCCACGACGAGTAGAAGGATGAAGGACCAGCTGAATGGGCTTGTGATCTGACCTACCCCAAGGCACATGGATGTTTTGAGCATCGGGGAAGAGGGTAGCCATGCATTGTTACAAAGAAAACGATCAAGTCTCGACTTTACATTAGAAGAATTGTTGACTTTGTTTGTAAAAGTGAAGCAAGAGCCCTAGTATCCCAAATAGTGAAGATGATAGTCAACAAGGCAACATCGAAAAGCAGCCATAGCGGACTGTTGGCGAGAACATCCGCTCAAATGTTCAGAAGAGTACAAAACCTCATTAAAATCCCCACAAAGTAACCATGGGCCTTGCCACTGAGAAGATAAATAGCGCAAAAGAGACCAAGACTTCCATTTATCAACAGAGTTCGACCATCCAGACATGTCAGTAAGACGCCAAGATAAACCAGCCGCAACAAAAACCACTACATCTACATGTCTACCAGAAATACTTAGTACCGGTACATCAACAGAACATTTCCAAAACATCGCTACCCCACCCGACCTACCAGCACTATCCCCAGCAACCCAACAATAACCACCAAAAAGAAAAGCCACACTCCTCATCTCCACCGATGACAGCTTAGTCTCAAAAAAAAAACAAAGGGG
The DNA here is from genome assembly GCA_023374045.1 of Limonium bicolor. Classification (NCBI taxonomy): domain Eukaryota; kingdom Viridiplantae; phylum Streptophyta; class Magnoliopsida; order Caryophyllales; family Plumbaginaceae; genus Limonium; species Limonium bicolor. The sequence continues at coordinate 164,078,818 of CM041779.1, forward strand.
CATTTGAAGAAATCACCCTTTCACCCAGCGAACTGTCTCAGCCTTGCCAAGGCCTCGACAGTTCAAAGATAACACCGACATTATTCAGGGCGGCTCTGGGCATCCCCCAGAGGCGCCTGTTCATGTGGAGAAGAGTCTCCATTCTTGCCACGCTTGGGATGATCAACCGGAGCAGCAGTAGTATCTGAGTCTGGTGCTGAAGCGACAACAACTACATCAAACTTACGCTTCTTGGATGCGGAAGTCTGGGGGGGGAGGAAAATTTTCACCCTCCTCGAGCTCCATACCAACAGTAGCGGGAGGGCCAGCAACCAAAGGAGCAAGTTGTTGTAGCGGGGAGACGGAGAGAGCGTCATCAGAGTTAGTAGCGGAACGGGCATTAGGGGCGGGATTCGGTCCTCCAGCAAAGCTTAAACGACCATAACCACGGTGGCTAGCCTTAAGCCACAGACCATACGGGAAGTCAGTGACTGGGGCAGCAGGGCGGGAGGGGCAGTCAGAAGCAAGATGAGTAAACTGGCCACAGAGGAAGCACAGATTCGGGAGACGCTCGTAAGTGAGGCGTCGGATGATGGGCTTACCCCCATGGATGAGGGTGATGAAGCGAAGAACAGGCTTAGTGATGTTGATCTTTATCTTTATCCTCATGAAAGAGCCACATAAACGATTATCAAAGTCGATGTACTCCATAAAAACACCCAGCTTTTGAGCAATGCGCTTGGCAAAGAGAGGGTTCATGAATTGCAAAGGAACATCGTGAACTCGAACCCAAAGGGTGACCATTCAAAACAGTGAGCAGAGGGGGGGGGGATGCTTGAGTCCACAGCAGACAACACCAACAAACTTCCGTCAACCGTCCAGGGGCCACAGCTCAACACATCCTGGACGTGCTCTTCATCAGGCAGAGCATAAAGAAAGAGAGTGGTGCCAAGGTTTCGAATCTTTAAATGACCTTCACAGCGCCAAGCCTTTGAGAGAGTACGCTCCATGGGAGGGATATCAACCGTCTTAGTGATGAAAACTTTACCCAAAACAGCACAAGACATAGCAGAAGACGCATGCGTCTGTTGGACGTAGTCAACATCAAGACTGTCTTCTTCCGCCGGGGTAAGAGCAAGTGAAGCATATTTGTTGGAGAGATCCTCAACCTTAAGAGCAGGAGCAGACATGGCTGAGTTTGTAAAAGAAACCCTAGGATTGAGGTTTGAGTAATAGCTTAAGGGCACGATTGATGATGATGGATCTGTTTGGAGAGGTGAGACGGAAGTGGGTGTACCATAACCTGGTGAAGGGATTCCTTTTAAACGTGGTGGAGGGAACCAATTATCAAAGAAAAAGATGCTTAGGGTTGCAGAGAGAAATGATTTGTATGTAATCCATCCCCTGACGTGTCCAGTAAGCATGGTTAACGTGTAGAAATAGGGCTAAGAAGCAGAAGCGAGATGGCACGCCGGCGGCTTGCTATGTTCCACGTCAATCGGTTGCGACCAATGCATGCCTGAGAAGATCAAAGGGCAGAGAAGGAGAAACGACGACGGACTTGCAAAGGGAGAAAACCCACAGCAAGAGGAAAACCCAAGGAATATGTCTGGTGTGAAGCATGCCAAGTGATTTATATACTAGTATTGATGATACTATAATAATTAAATTAGTTTTAATAAATCATTTATACATTAAACTTTAAAGTAATATTTCTATTTTAAGTTTCTATATCTCTATTAAGGTTTAAACGGGATATGGTGCATGCTGCCCACGTATAACATTGTGTGGCTGAGTGAGTTGGTAGTCTAGTCAGTAGTCCAATCAGGTGCTGAATGGGTACTTTTTGTTATATTAACTTTAAATTATTATATCTTTTAAAATATAAGTCCAAAATAAAAAAATTGCACCATTGTTCATCTAAATTCAAGCTCTTCATAACAAGATCAGACATGAATATGTTTTGAGAACTTTAAAAAGTTATGTTAATTACATGTATAAATCTATATATACCAATGAGACTTATGATTCATAACATCATTTTAGTGTATCATTGTAAACACATAACATCATTTTAGTATATCATAATATCAATTTTAATCAATCATAATATCAAAATTAATGAATCATATCTTCATTTCAATATAACATCGTAAACATATAAAAAATTAAACAATAATGCAACACAAATAATATTTGGTATGTTTGAAAAATACACGATTCACCATAGAAGGTTAAAATACACCATACAAACAATAATAATACACTACAAAACAATAATGATTTTTATCGTTCCAAAGTTAGTTATCTAATTCACCACTTATTAGTTATCGTTCCAAAGTTAGTTATCTAATTCACCACTTATTAGTTAATGAATCATAATATCAATTTTAATGAATCATAATATCAAAGTTAATGAATCATATCATCATTTTAGTGTATCAACGTAAACATATAAAATAAAAAAATTAAACAATAATACAACACAAAACATATTGGTATGTATGAAAATACATGATTCACCATAGAAGGTTTAAAATACACCATACAACAATAATAATACACTACTAAACAATAATGATTTTTTTATCGGTTCTGAAATTTGTAATATAATTCACCACTTATTAGTTAATGAATCATAATATCAAATTAATGAATCATATTATCTTTTTAGTGTATCAGCATACATATGTAAAAATAATTTTTTTTCAAAGTTATCAAAACATATCTATGACTGATCTTGTTCTGAATAGATTGAATTTAGGTGAACAATAATATAATTTTTTTCATTTTGGACTTATTTATTAAAAATTATAACCATTTAAAATTAATTCTACAAATTTTTCTTCTCACCACATACTACTATGTCATATAAGCAGTCCACCGGATTACCACATAGCGAGCCGGCAAACTATTATGCACACCGCCGGTGTCTTCGAATCTACTACCTCCGTCCCACTTTGACCTTCCTGTCTGCTTTTTGGCACGTTTTTCCACTTCAATATTAAACATATAAGATAAATAATTTTATAAAACAAATTTCTACAACATATAGTTTTTGACATAAGGATTCCATTACAACTTAGATTTTAAAATTATGTCATCTTATATGTTAAATATTGAAGTCAAACGACAAGTCCAAATAGTAAACCAGAAAGTCAAATAGGGACGGAGGGAAGTACCATTTAAGTTCCGAAACTTGTAATCTATTCCACAAATAGGTTTTTTTTTTACTCTATTCAATAAATCGAGTTTATCGAACTATCTTTACTTTCAATTTCCATAATTTATTAACTAAATTAGTTCATATCCTCTGTAATTCATATTTCTGAAGGTTCATATCCTGTAGCTTACTTTTACAAAAATAGTTATGTATATGTGACCATCTCTAATCAAACTTTATCTTAAATGTACCACATGTCCCATTGAATAACAATGACTAGACATATATTTATGCACGTTTATTTATTGACTCCTTAGGATGCTTAATGCTACTTTTTCAGAAGAGTTATAGTCTGATGCCACACGCACACGTTCCATTATTATTTATTAAGGGCATTCATACCACAGAGTCATTATTTAAAAAAAGGTTCATTAGATAAGAATCTGACATCTTCTCTTTTACATCAAATCATTTTCTTTTTTATCTTTTTTTTACCACCGCCGCCGTATTTATGCCACTTTATATTTTTGTCAGGTTTTTTCTGTTTTTGTAGCACTGACTGTTTGCTTTCCCCTGACTCTCCTCCAGAAAAAAAGGGTCTCTCATCAGCTCCTTCTTTTTCTATGATGATCCGTCTCTGTTTTATTATTTTTGATTTTAAAGAACTCTTTTTCTTATTTATTTAGATTGTTAACTAGACATGAGTTAACTTAATTTAAAGGACTTAATTATAAAGAAATAAACTTATTAAATTTGCAAAACTAAACTATCTCGTTAGATCGTGTATTAAACAAGTTCGAACAATAAAATTAGTATTTAAATTTTAGTAAATCTAAATACAAAATTTAGTTCAATAAAGTTGAACGTTAAAATTAATTATTATCATAACCAACTCCTGCATATTGTGAAATGTTCTATTAGAGCTTAATAGTAATAAAATATTTCAGAATTTTGTCAAATGAAATTATATTATTTTGTGGTAAAATATGGATACATAAATATCTACATTTAAATAAAGAAAAACTAAACAGTTATTTATTTAACAAACAATAAATAGATGCGAGTAAAATCACGACTAAATGACAAAAACATTAATGAGCTATGTTATACTATTTTTTTTCGTCTTTCATCTTTTTACTAGAAGTATTTGGTTAAATGCAAATTTTGATAAATAAAGAAAAATTAACAAATCCATAATTTTTGCCTTAGAAAAATTTTGTTTTAAATCAAATATATAGGTTACTTAACATTATTTTTAAAAAATATATTTTAATGTAAAATATAAGTAAAATAACATAACTCTTTTAAAAGAAAATTTAAATCAGATTTTTCTCCAACAAATCTATAAATTTTGTCAAGTAACATCAATTGTTAATAACAACTACATTAACTTGCTCCACCATCTCATTTTATTTTTTATACCTAATGTCATCTTTTTTCTTTATAATATTTCATATTCCATATTATTATATCATTTGTTATATATCATGAATTTGGAAACTGAATTTAAATATAATTTGAATCTATAACATGTTTACTTTACCATTTGAGTTACATTTAAAACAGTGAAACGTGAAGTGAATGTCATTGAAGTTTCTTTAAATACTTTATTAACATTGGATATAAGTACAAGTTCATAGGCGCAGTTTTTTGACTTGTCGGCTCGTGGAAAATTAGTATACACATTTGCAATATTGTTTTAGTTCAAACCCTAATGTTATATTGACAATTCGAGTCAAATGGGTAAGTTTAGGTCAAACATGAGGATTCGGGGTAGATTGTTTCAGGTCATTCTCATTCAGAAGAATTGTTTTTGGATTCCATCTTTGATGTCTTTGATGGATCTTATAATACAATTATTAAGCCTCGACCATATCATATGAGATTTCCGTGCCCAACTACAATAATTGTGAAAGTTTAGCTCACAAGTTCATGTTTAATATTTGTATAACGAGAATGAAAGATTCTTTTGAGGTGAATATTTTTCAATGTTTTCCTTATAATTTTACATTATGTGGAAATGAATATGGTATATGTTGGCTATGATATGAAAGAAAAAAAATAAAATACTTATCTACAATATTGAAGTAAGTGACAATAGTGGGGTGACCATGACCTAACATGTGGACCCGACCCGCAAATCTCGAGTTTGGTTTGAGATTTTTCACCCGATTATTTTTGGGTCGGGTTTGGGTTACCCATTATATGTTTGGGTTGGGTTTGAGTTTAAAGTTTAACCTGAACCCGACCCATATATCTTTGTTTTATTGAAGAAAAAAATACAAAAATAGTAACACATGTCACTTCAACTCTTTTATACTCCCTCCGTCCTGAATTGACCGTCCTGTTTACTATTGGACATGTCGTTTGACTTCAATTTTAAACATATAAGATAAATTAATTTTGAAAATTTAAGTTTTGCATATGATTCCTTACATGATAAACTATATAATACAAAATTTAGTTTTATAAAATTATTTTATCTTATATGTTTAATATTGGAGTGGAAAAACGTGCTATAAAGTAAACATGACGGTCAATTCAGGACAGAGGGAGTAACTCTATAACTAATAGTTAATAATATAACAAATACTTATTATCAACAATTTTCTTAACCAATACTAAAATTTGATAAATAATTTTTTTTTTCAAAAGTGTCAACATTCTTTTTGAATATGGATCTAGTGAATGAAACCATGCAGTCATTTGTAACTCTAAAGAATTTAATGAACATCAATCTGATAAATATGATAACTTTTTGGATTAAAAATATGAAACTATATATAAAAGATATACTTAGTTGGCGTTGGTTTTTGGGTAATTAGAAAAGAGAATCAGAATATGTTTCTAGTGTTTGTTTAGTCTGTTTTTCTTATTTTCAGGAAAAAAAGGGGAATGGAATTACCCAAAAACCCTCTGACCTGATTCCCCACCTGCTACTAGGGAATGAGATTCATTTTTCTAGTACACTTTGACCTGGTGACATATTTCCATTGGCCGACTAATGACTATTGACCAGTGACTAGTGAATATTAACCGGTAATTAATAGTCGTTGAACGGTAGAGAGCAGTCATTGACCATTAATTGATAGCCGTTGACCGGTTATTATTCTATTTCCCCTAACTCAAACAAATAGTTAAAAAAATCAAAGGAAATACTTTAATTCCCTTCATTCCCTTTCCTGATTCCATTCTGTTTCCCGCGCTCATAAACAAACACCCCTTAGAATTTTTTGGGTTAAACGAGTTGGATTTGGGTTGAATGGTTTATATGGGTCCAATTAGGGTTGAGCATTTGTAACCCGGTTGAGCATTTTTAACCAGATTATTTGTTTGGTGTGTCTAGGTCAATAGATTTATAAATGGGTTGGGTAAAAGAACTAACGTCAAAATTACCCATTAACCTGAATGGCCATCCCTAGATAATAGTGTATGATGTGAATTTGGAATGTTTATATATTTTCACTAAACCAAATTTATATTTCATAACTAGGTAGATGATGTGACAAGACTAAAAATGTAAAAGAGTTGGTGATATATTAAAATAATTAAATCTAGGTTATCTAAACTCTTTGAATTATATGAAAGCATATCAAAAGTCCATCAATAACCTTGGTCCCAAGTACAACGAAAGCTATTTTCTTTGTCAATTACTCTAGCGGATTTTAGTTTCTATGTTTCTTTTACAAGTGACTCTCATTGCTTCTCGGGTTCTATTGCTCATCTTGTGCACTTTTGTTTTCAATTGCCCTTGAGCTATGTAATATACTTTAATTGTTGTAATCACATTCAATTAATAAAGCATATTGCACAAGATACCATAGATATTTACAAATTTCACAGTATGCCACTAAGATTTACATACATACATATATATATATATATATATATATATGCTGGAATATCAACCTTATACATTGCTTCGGTCCTTAATAGCTATCTAGATATTGCTACAAAGGTTTAAGGTTCAAGTTTGTCTTCAATCTTTAAAGTTTAAGGTATATATTTAAGGGTTGAGCTTTCGGTCAAGGGTTCAGATTTTGATGCTAAGAATTTTAAGAATATATGATTGAAAGTTCAACTTTTAGGGTTTAAAGTTTAGATAATATAGTTAAGGATTTACGATTTTGAAGATACAATTATTAACCAAAAAAAAGTCTTCTTTGCATACAGTCCATTGCGATACTGTAACACTTTTGAAAACCTCCATAATATACTATGAAATATCTCTTTAATTAACAAAATGTGAAATTGCGGCCACTTTTTCATCCACAAATTGAAAAAGATACTGTAACAATCTAATAATCTCTCCTACTCCCAAACCCAGACTATGACTAACACTGAATGTGAAAACTAACAACTTAGTTCCAATGTCCCTGCTATGGGTTAGGCTCAAAGCCAATAGTTCAACACGAAGAAAAAAAACATCAATCAATGTGTTTGTTTGGTGTGGCATACGTTGAGTTCGGAGACACGTTCGATTTAATTGTTTATGATTGTCACTATCTTTCATCATCGACCTTCATAGAGCACAAACAGCTTTGACCTAACAAAGATTATTGTGATCCAGATAGAGCTGATCAAAAATCGTATGACCCACTGACCCGATCCATTAAAAAGCGCTACGAGCTCAAGCCTGATCAACTGTTTGGACTTGCCTGGACAACAAACAGGCCAAAAAAACAAGATTCAACACATTTCGAGCCCGTGGGTAAACCCGACCCAATTTTAGATAATATTATCTCTTAAAAAATTTATAATATTTATATATATTAATTAATTTTAATTTTATTAATCATTAATAAAAAGCCGGGTTGGCTATTGGTAGAGCCAGGTAAACCGGGCGTTGCCTAACCCGACCTGTGAATAGAAAAACCAAACCTGGACACTAGAAATAGACCCGACAGACGCCACCCGACCCGCCCACCCGAATGATCAACGATAGACCTAAAGTTCAAGCATGTCAGAAGTCATTTCTCATTCTAATTTAGTAATTAAATTTTAATAAAATCTAAACAACTAATTTGGTCAAGCAAATTTCAATGTCAAGTTATCTTATTTTCTCATAACCAACCCCTAAATGCTTTCTAAATACAAGAGTTGTAAAGGGTGTGGAAGTGTTAGTATTTTCATGTAAATCGTGAAAAATACTAAGCATATTTTTCTCCAACAAACTCTAAGTTGTTAAGAGTAAAATCAAGACTTAGAAACATTAAGTTACTCCATTATACAATTTTTGAACATTTTTCCTATTTCACTGTTTAATGGAAAAATTGTTTAAAAAACGAACCAATATAACTTAAATAGTATTGGAATGTAAACTATAACTTAAATATTACATAGTTATAGATTTTTCTTCAACGTGCTATAAGTTGTTGGTGAGCAAAGACTCTAAGATTAACGTAATAAGTATATAACTTTTTATATTTTTTTCTTTATTGTCCCACTCAATGGAATATTTTATTGAAACCAAAATTTGGGAATTGATGTCTAAATTTCTTTATGAGTACTTTCATGGAATAATGAAGGTAAAATTTATTTTAAATAAAGTATATATATATATAATATATATTACTATACATTCAAGAATAAAGTGAATTTCATAAGCAAATATTCAAATATAAATTGTACTATTTTATCCACTAATTCAATTTAGATAGAAATTTAGATAATAATTGAAAAATATTGTTATGGGATTAGGTGAAAACGTGGAAGACTTTTATTTCAAACAAAAATATGGGAATCACTCTAGTTAGTTTGGTTTAACTCAAGGATAAAATAATAATTAAAATTAATTTAAGGATGTAGTTTTAAACAATAAATAAATAAAATTTAATTATAAAATTATATACGTGTCAATATATAATTGGTATATGTAGTAGGAAGGATACCGAGAAAAAGAGGGTCACTTCTCACCTTTCACTTTTCACGTCCTCTCTCTGCTGTCTCTGTTTCTGACTCACGGAAAATATACTTCCCCTCTCAAACTTGAATGCGGTCTGCCATCGCAGAGCTAATTATTGCGTAGTCAATTTACTGTAAGCCATGTTCCTTCAAAGCAGGTTGATTTTGTTGACCCATTTTTGTTTTTTTCAACGTGCTCAGCTGAGCAGATTATTATATATGCTCGCCCTCTCATCTTCACTAAGGAAATAACTAGGAGGAGAAAAGCCATGACTCGCCCGCATTCATCAACTCTCCATTCCTCATACATTCTTATGCTTTTATATAGTAACCGTCATACCCGATAACTCACAACAAGCATCTATAGCAAAGACAGGTTGCCAGGATAGGTGTGGCGGGATTCCTATCCCTTACCCATTTGGGATAGGCAGCGGGTGCTTCAACACACGTGGTATGAGCTAACCTGTCAAACCCAGAGGCATCCACCAAAACTAATGTTAACCCGGCTCGAGGAAGGAAGGAGAGAAGAATAAAATTTCAAGTGAAATGGTGGCTTGTTACTACAACAACAACTATCTTCAAGCAAAGGTGCTCTTGGAGAACAAAGGTCTTCACCAGAAGAGAGCTTGAGAAAGCTACTGAAAATTTCAACATAGATCGAATACTCGGTCAAGGAGGGCAAGGCACGTGTACAAAGGCATGTTGACGGATGGGAGAATTGTGGCAGTCAAAAAGTCCAAACTGGTGGATGAAAGCCAGATTGGACAATTCATAAATGAATTGGTAATCTTGTCCCAATCAACCATAGAAATGTGGTTAAGTTGCTCGGATGTTGTTTAGAAACAGAGGTTCCACTTCTTGTCTACGAGTTCATCTCCAACGGAACATTGTCTCGGCACATTCATGACCCAGATGAGGACTTCCATTTATCTTGGGCGATGCGATTGAAGGTTGCCTACGAATCAGCTTGTGCTATTGCATACCTACAGTCATCTTCATCTCCTCCAATCTATCACCGAGATATCAAAACATCCAACATACTTCTCGATGAAAAGAATATGGCTAAAGTATCAGATTTTGGATCTTCTAAGACCATCGCTCTTGATCAGACCCACTTGACTACTGTTGTGCAACGGACAATGGGATATTTAGACCCAGAATATTTTCAATCCTACCAATTCACAGAGAAGAGCGATGTTTATAGCTTCGGGGTGGTACTGTTAGAGTTGTTAACCAATAAAAACCCAATTTACAAGGGTGAGGTTTTGGATCAAAAGAACTTGGTGACAGAGTTCTTCTACATGATGGAAACCTCTTCGGTGATTGAGTTTTTTGACCTGGGAGTTGTCGAGGAGGCTGGGAGTGAGGTTGTGCTAGCTGTGCAAGGCTGGCAAAGCATTGCTTAAGTTCTAGTGGACGCATGAGACCTAAGATGAAGGATTGCGACTATGATAGAGATGATCATTCAGTCTCCTACTCATATTGAGCCTAACTTAGAGATGGAGTCTTCTCTAGAGGAGATATAATGAGAGTTATGATACGAGGACAGGTGATCAACTGCTTGGTAAAGAGTTGTTATGGTCAAGTTCTTATCAAGGTTGTCCTGGTGCTAGCTTTTCAGTGGAAGCAGATCCATTGCACTTCAACACTAGGTGAGTTGAGTTCACAAACCATGAAAGGTGGTTATTTAGGTCCAAAATCAGGTAATGATATATAGCTTCGTTCTAAATTTGAAACGTTACATGGAGTTTTGAGCTTTTCTAGACTAAAGAAATAAATCAAGCAAAGTAGTTTTCCTTCTAGTTTCGGGCCTCGGGCTTTTAATATAATAAAAGCCTGGATTCAGTTTCTCATGTAAAGTCCATATGTGTACAATATGAGACTATAACTAGCTCTACATAATGTAATTTATGATTATGGGCAATCATTCAATGCTAAAGTAGAACCCTTTTTCTATGGCTTGAGAGCAATAAAAGCCACCTCCTCTGCGGCTAAAATTCTTGCTGCCATGTTGGCGGCAAACACTAAAATACCCTAAATATATATATATATATATATATTACTAATATACACTGTAAATTATTAATTACCTTTTATTTTAATTGTTAACTCAACATGAATAATTATCATATTGCAGTGTGACTGATTATAATTATTGTGCTATTTGTTATTGTTTGATAGTTTTAACATTTTACTAATCAAGCTTATTTTGTTATAGTAATATAGTTTCTGAAAGATTCACATATATATATATATATATATATTATATTTGATAAAACAATAATGTGTATATTTATGTTTTCAAAAAAAAGAAAATATTAATTTTGGTCCATAGACTTGTTTTAATACCGCAGATTTGTTTTATTATTCCGCTGCAATCATATGATAAATTGGTTCTACTGTTGGCCACCTTTTATAAGGTTTTTGTTCTTGAATTGCATTTATAATTATCAAACAAAGATGTTAATTGCGGAATTTGGTACTGGTTTTGGGACTTTGGCTCTGTCTGGACATCCGTCCGAATGTGTAAGTCCGGACAGGTCCCAAGCATACTTTAGTTTTCTTTTATCTGTGGTGTCCGAACATCTTGCCTGAACTTGCATGTTCGGACAGCATGCGAGGACGAGTCCGAGTATAAGTCTCGACTGGTCCGAACTTATATGGTCGGACGCATGTTCGGACCCGCGTAAGGAATTTTGTCAGACTTGCGTCCAAACTTTCAAGTTCGAACAATAGTCCGGACAACTCTGATTTCTGGCTTTGACTTGTGTTCGACTTCCAAGTCCGGACATATATGTTTGGAGTTTCAAACCTTGTCCGAACTTCCATGTTCGGACACAAGGTTGGACAAGTCTCTATTTTCAGTTTTAAGACTCGTTTGACTTCCGTTTTACTTTCTGTTGTGGTGTTATTTCTCTAAACCTTATATGTTATATTTGGTATAATCTTGGGTGTTACAAAATGAAAAACCCTTATTATTTAGTATGCCTTTATTTGGCAATATATGACTACTTAATTACTACTTATGGTATATTAATATTATTATGTGGGCTCTTATTGTTGAACTAACTACATTGTTAATACTATATTCAAGTTTTATGTTTTAATAGTGATATTGAGAATAGTGATAATGCAGATTTATTTTTTTATGGAGATATATTAGTGATTGAGGGTTAGGGAAGTAAATTGAAACAATGTTGAGCAGATGTTTTTTTGTGGGGACACAAGGAATCTGTTAGGAATTGCATACAATGGCATGGAAAACCATTTATAGCCTAAATTGGAAGGTGGAGTGGGTTTTAGAAGCTGTCAATTATGATCAGACATGTATGGCCAATTAGGTTGGAGTTTACTGAATAATCAAGGCAATTTCTGGGCCAAGGTTATCATAAACAAATATAAGACCCCAGGGAAAGAAACTCTTCAAGACTTGGAAGGATAACCTTTCTTGTAGAGAGTTCATCTCGAGGCACCATATGGAGGCTGGGTAATGGCAGGACTATTTATTTCTGGAGTGATAAGTGGCTACTTAACACACCCTGCAGGAGCTGGTGTCTTCTGAGGTGGCCATAAATAGCTTTGTTACAGTGGAGTAGATGTGGGATGTTTCTAGGGCTGGAATGGGAGGAATTCCATAGCCTTCTCCCTCCCCATGCTTGAATGCCATTGCTAGCAAGGCTATCCTATGTGAGGATATAGAGGATACGGTCATTTGGGAGGGCAGCAACTCTGCCCACCTTACTATATCTTCTACTTATGCTCAACTTTTATGTGCAGGTCCTAAGGATAATTTTGGAAACTAATTGTAGAAGCTAAGTGTACCTGAAAAGGATTAAATCCTTTTGTGGCTTGCTGCTCACCAAAGATTAAAAACAAGAAGATCTCCTCCTTTCCAAAAACTGGCTCCCAATGCGAAGTACAGTGCATGTAAGGGAGTGGATGATGTCAACCATGTTCTTCGTGATTGTAAAGTAAGCAAACAGGTTTGGAATCAGCTCAGGGAGTCTCTTGTTCTTCTATTTGGCCTGAGAGTTTAAATTTTAAAGACTGACTATGTTTCAATTTAAATTGCAAATTTCGCTCTAAATTATTGAGGGATGCTAGTTGGCCTCAGATTTTTGCTATCACTTGCCACACCTTATGGTGGTGGAGAAACCTGAAATTCCATAATGGCATCACTGATATATTCTTGCCTCTAACTATCCTTATGTCTAAGATGCAGGTTTTACAAGTTCTCTACCAAAGGGATTCCCTGAATGCTCAAGTGTCGACTACTCCCAGAGCATCTGTCTAAAATACCCGCAAATTACGACATAGGATATATATTTTATATAGTAGGGATAATGAGATATTATATGGTTAGTCGGGAGTAGTATTAATAAAGGCCCAAGGAAGTTACATGATTCTCTTATCTCAATTTTCCTCTCCTTCTAAAATAATTAAAATGGTTTGCAATTCTTTTATTCTTACCGATATTATATATATACTTATTCCCAACTCTGTAGACGTTATAACGTCCTTCGATCCTAAGAGTTCAAATTAGATTTTGCTACCTATAATAAATAATTATTATCATAAATTCTAAGAGGACAATTCAAACTTTACCTCTTCCTAAAATATCTTTCTCTTCCTGAAATTATGATTAATAACAAATATGTTTCCCCACTCTACACGATCTCCACTCATCTCCTAATTTGTCTATTAATTAAATAACTATTTATTTGTTTTAAACAATCTCTCTCCTTAAAAGATATTTACCTCGCTCTTAACATCTTTCAATGATCAACTATTCTTTCTCTTAATTATTTTAATTCTAATTAGTAATATCTCCTCGTTTTTCCAAACTCGTTGAATCTAGATTCTTCTCAAGAGGATTACAACGTTAGTCATTTATTCAACTTTCAAATTATTATTATCATATTACTTATTAAATTCACCTTTCAAATTATTTTACAACATCGATTATTAATTCTTCCTTCTCTAAATCAATTACATTCATTAATTAGTTATTATAATCCCTTCCTTATTTAATTATTTCCTATTTATAATCACGTACTGCCTCACGATCATCTTCACCTTCACCATATTGCCATTACGCTCCTCTCTCTCCTCAAACTCCAAATTCTCAAACTCACGCTTTTTCAATTTTGCTGCTGTCAAGTTGTTACTCTGGTGTCGGTTTAGGTAGAAGGGCAAGGGTAATAGATTGGTAAGGTTCTATAATTATTTCTATGGTCATTTGATAGTCTCTGATTAAATCTCTGTTCACAATTCTAGACCCCGAGTTCTCTGACGAGCGATTCTAGTGATCTAGCTGGGTTATCTTCGTAGTGGTGAGCGTATCCAGGTAAACATTTGTGCTCATCATCTTCTATCTTGTGTGTTTTGCAAAGTTGTAACACCCCTACCGCTAATCCCTTACTTACCGTCTAATTGTCCCATTCATCCTACTACTCGCAGCGGAAATACTAATACTATACGGCGGGTGATGCAACGCCGCTAACCGCCCATACGGCTAGTAAGGCTCCTACTACATACGTAACGGTCTGATGTCAAGAGAATACCGAGCTACTAAACATTACTTACCAAATACAAAATACCATACACTTATATTGCTGGATTACCGAGTATCAAAGTGTAGTTAATTACATCCTTTCCCAAGTTTACCGAAAATAATGAGTTTAAACAAACTACTCATCTATACCAATTCATAATCCCCACAATATCCAAAAGGGGTGTACCCCATGGTACACCGGCTAAACAAAAGGCCTATAGCCATGTACAACTTGGTACAACACTTTCAAAATCCACTAAGTACACAAAAAGAAATCTTCTTGATCTCCTTACCATCTTCACCCTTCACAAGCACCTGTAAAATTAAAAATGGTGCCCCAAGGGGCTCAGCAAATGCTGCATATAAACTTCGCATATATACGCGTGCTAACTAGGGTACACCGACTATTTTTGGTCGACTATACATGTGGTTCATTTTAATCATACATACATGCTTTACATATACACCACCTTCATACACATTACAATACACACAACTTGAAGGAAATACACAAGCCATACAACATATCAATACCATACACAATACTTACCTCTTCAAGGGTTATCCAGTTACACATACGGGTTAATCGGATGTTCTTTACTCTTTTACTCATTACACAATACTTACTCAATCGTACATACAATTCTTACTTACTTTTTCATACTTACTTACTTACTCTTACTTATACTCATGTTAAGTCGGTATGACCTCTAGGCAGGGACTACACCATCCCACCACCAGGCTTTAGGTGTCTCACTAATCCAGGATGCTACCCATTTCAGGGGTTTGGGCCGTGGAAAAGATTAAAGCCAGGATTTGATCCAACCTCTTGTGTCTCCGCCTCCTCACGCGTGGCCGAAACTATATCGGACTTCTACTCATTCCAATTTACCAATTTATTATGTTAGATTGGTTAGCTTGTTAGGAATCAGTTAGAAGTCCATCACAATGTCATTCAGTCACCACAATGTACATCAAGCATACAGACATTCATTATCATTCATTCATTTCATGAATTATACAAACTATGATTTAAGATACACACTCAACAAGGAACAATATCATGTATTCACAAGTATGCATAATAACTCCGATTCGTGCATTTTATCTTATTTGGTGGTCAATTAGCACACAAACACACAATTAAAGTAACCAAGGTAGCATACAGGGCATGAGAAGTTCATACTGTTCACTGTTGTACTCGAATCCGACTTTCCTTCGGTGTTCACAATTCAATTCCTATCATATACATAGAGTTTGGTGGTTAATTATTTATAATCACCTTACTTATTACTTTTCTAAGGTTTCCTAGCTTATACTTATCATTTCATTGTTATTCAAATCCTTTTACATAAGTTACTTACTTACAATTATTTTCTAAGCTTGTTTATAGCCTTAATGACCATTAAACATCATTAATAAAGTCTTAATTACCTTATACTATCATTACCCATCAAGCCTCTACCTTAAAATGGCTTTAAAAATAGTTTCTGTAAGAAAATGGGGTGGTCCGGGTTTGTGTCCAGGTTTACAAACCCGGACCAATGTGTTTGGTCAGTCTCGGGTGTGATTTAGAGGTGGTCCGGGTTTAGGTCCTAGTTTACAAACCCGGACCATAACTTCTAAAATCTCTCGGTGAGTTTTGAGGGTGGTCCGGGTTTGTGTACTTGTTTACAAACCCGGACCACATGGTCTGAAAAGCATTCTGCCGTGATTTTTGCCTGGTCCGGGTTTCTGTACTTGTTTACAAACCCGGACCAGTTGCAGTAATGAAAATATGTATGTTTTTTATTATGTTTCAACTCCAAACTTCTACCAACTTCTTCCCCACTCTTCCTACATATATCCTAGCATGTTTTGACATTGATTAAGCACTTTAAAACTAAACTAATCCACTCTCTATATCCCTCTGTCAACTTACAATTTCCACTGCTAGTTTTTCTTCCTGTTACAGTTTTTCTTCTTCAACAGATGTTACAGATTTTTCTTCTCATTCTTCCCACGAGCTAAATGTTTCTCAAACTAGCATAACTTAGTCTCATAACTCCCATTACTCCATTCCTAGTTTTCACTCAATTACACCTCTTCCTCCTAAATGCAAACCAAGGTGAAAAAACTCATTTTTCTTTCTCTGTAAACCTCTATTTCTTTCCTTTCTAATAGAACTCAAGTCCCTAAATTCCTAACCAAATTTTTGAAGAGTCTCCTTACATTTTAAGTGTTCTCACCACATAATTTTGCACAACTCAACCCAGTTTACACAACCTGCTCAATATACACATTATTCCCACACAAATTCTATTCTACCTACACTTACCGCACACTTAATATCACACTTAGCATTTTATTACTACTTTTTTCAAAAGCTTCAATTCAAACTACCAATACAGTAACTTAATATACCCCATTACTTCCCCTACTGTTTAAGTAGCTTAAAACATTGCTACGGCAATGTACCATTTTTTATGTAACAGTAAATCTGTACAGAGGCAATTTCATTACCTTAGGTTTCTTTCTTCTCTTCCTTTTTCCTTTCTCTCCCTTCTCCTTCTTGCTCCTCTTTCTTCTTTGTTTTCTTGATTTTTTTAGCCAAGCTACGCCACATACAAGACACACACCCACATACACAACAAACTTGAAATACCCCAAACCTAGGTATGTTGTTTAAACATTAAAACATGATTTATTAAGACAAGAAAATGTCTTAGAAACATTAGTAAACAATTTAAACCATAAAGAACACAGTTAAACACCTTAAGGTCAATATGGGCTAAAATGTGCTCTAAGCTTGGAATAAGCTTGGGTAAGACCTAATGAACTTACCAAGACCTCATTTATATACTAATGAACATATTAAATCAATTACCAAAGAAAACCAAGCTTGAAAACAAGTTAAAACAAAATGTGCTTTAAGGAGTCTTAAAGCACATTTTTGAAAAATTGTCTTGTAAATGAGTTTTGAGTGGCTAAATGTCCATCATTACTCTTAAATATATATGTGTACTATATAGTATCACATTTGGGTGGCTATATTAATGGGAAATCAAAATTTCACTTCTAAGTGCCTTGTTTTGGTGAATAGTGATTTTTATAAGCTAGTTTGTAACATGTTGTCATAAGTAATTAAATTGACAAACAAAGACAAAAATACCCTCATTATATTAAAGGGGGCCGGTTTTCTAAGTGTGGTGACTCACCACTCTCTAGTTAATATGATAAGTAAATAAAGAAAACTAATAAGTTACCTTTTTACTTTATAAAGCATAAATATCTCCTAAAAGTAAGTTCTATCTTCATTCTCTCATTTCTCCTCCTTCATTTCCCACGGTTCCAAACACCATCTTCAACCTCTCTTCTTCTTCTCTCTCTCACGGTTTGCAATAGTACACACCACCATCTCCATCTTTGACCTCTTGTAAAATCTAGCTCACTTGTCCAAATCAAAAACAAACACCACCAATCTCTTCCTCTCATCAAGCTCTTCATTCCTATCTTCTCAAAACTTCAAGAGCCCCATTTCGGTGCCAAGGAGTTCCACCATTGAAGGAGCTTGAGCTTGTATTTCTACATATTATTACTCTCCTTTGCTTCTAGGTAAGGAATCTCAAATAAAAACTACATTTCCTTCATGTTTTTGTGGTGACCGAAAATACCCATTGATGGTGCTCTTTGTGTGGCTTTGTTCTAGCTTCATTCCAACCTTTCATGACTAGGTGGAGTCCTCTCTTCATAGATATTCCAACTCTCTTCAAAGACCAAGGTAAAACAACTACATTAATGTTTTTGAAACAATGTAAAATTAGGGTTTACAATGAGATGAAGCTTATAGCTTGAATACTCATTATAATGTTTGTATATTTGTTTAGAACTTGACAAGGAATCAAATACCTTACCGGTTTTATAAGGAAACAAGAAAGAAGTGGTTTGGAAAAGAGGTAAATATACTAACCTAATGTTGTTTAATGCCTTAGGAGAAATGAGCTTATAATGCTTGTTAAAACTACCTAAAGAGCAAATGGTGAATGACTTAGTAAAGTGTTCTCAAGAGACTAGTAAAAGGCATATGTGTGTTGAGTGTATTTGCAGGTCAAAGGCATATATATTGTGGAAATTCAGTGTTTAAGAGTTTATGCATTTTAAGGGCCTAAGAGCCATGCATTTTAAGGGCCTAAGTGCCATGCAATTTAAATTATGCACTATATTGTGATGTAGTGTGAATTTGGTGAAGTTGTGTATGAGAGTGTTCTTGGTGATTCTAGGTGTTCTTGTGTGTTTAATGGAGAAAACAAAGTGTTTAGGCTAGTAATGCTCTAGGGGAATCCATGTCAAAATTTAGGTAAGAAGCAAGAAGTTCTAAGTGTTTACATAGGTTTGGTGAATTAGAGGTGTTAGGAAATGACTAGGTGTTTTACATAGAAGATATAATGTCTTAAGTGTTCTAGAGTGTAACAAGGACTTAGGCATGAGCTTGAGGTTTTAGTATGTACCAAAGTCATTTTGGACTTAGGTAAAGACTTAGGCAAACTTTGGTAAATAAGGAGAAAGTGTAAACTTGAAAAGGATTTCAAGAAAGACATAAGGAGTTAATGTTAAGAAATGATGCTTAAAGATGATGTTAAATGAGAGAAAGTATTTTGAGATAGTAGTTATCATAGGTATGAAACACCACTTGGAGACTAGGAGAAAACTTGTAAGTGTTAGGAATTTTGTGAAGGTTTGTAAAGGCTTAAGAATTAGAAAATGAGTTTTATGAGTGTTTAAGGATGTCTTAAGGTGGGTTTGAAGTGCCAAATGAGGTTAGGGGGTACTAGGTTATATGGGGTGAAGTTTGGAGTTGAATGTAAAAAGGAAAACAAGGGTCTGGGCCAGACCGAACTTGCGACCGAACTTGCAAGGTCGGTCGAGCCCAGTTTACCCTGCGAGAATTGGCCTCTGGAATGGACCGACCTTGGGGACCGGACTTGCAAGGTCGGTCGGGCTTGTATTTTGTGTACGGATTGAGTTACTGGAATCGACCGAACATGGACCGGACTTGGCAAGTTCGGTCGGGCTAAATTTTCAAAGGGAGAAACTCTCTGGAATGGACCGACCATGCGACCGAACTTGCAAGGTCGGTCGGAGTAGAAAATTTTGACGGAATATGTTCTGGAATGGACCGACTTGTACAAGGTCGGTCGGTAAGGTCGGTCGGACCAAAACTTGTAAAAAAAAAAACAAAAAGAATGTGACTTATGTAGTAACCCTAGGGTGTATAATGAAGGTAACCTAGGGTAATATAGACATTAAAACATGTCATACAATCATGTTAAATACTTAGCAAGTTTTTTTAAATAAATAATTAACCGACGTTATTAATTATGTATAGGAGTGACCTACGGAGGAACCAATCGAGGCAAGGACCAAGGTATGGTTTTCTTGCAGTCTGTTGTCTACCGGTTTACACCGGCTTGGGTGTTGTTTGCTTTTCTGTGTGTTACGACCTTATAAGATTAAGGCATGAAAAGAGTTTACAGTTGTTATATATTATGATGTTGTAATGTTGTGACTCCTTTCCCTTGGTGTGTCTAACAAGACCTAAACATTTGCTTGTGTGTGACTTAACAAAATATTGTGTGATCACTAACAAGTGCTAATCGGGGGGAGTGAGGAGTCCGGTATGTTCCGGCCACGCGTGTGAGGACGGGAGTCGATGTCATATCCGGTTCGGCTCTCTTGGTGTATGTATAGGTTGTATTCCAATTTGGTTTCTACCTTCCCTTAGCTTATCCAAAGCTAGTTACTGACTCACGTCGGGCCACAGGGGCATACGAATGTTATTTCGGTGTGCTTGGGATTACTATATCCGACACACCTTGGGTATAAGTTAACCGTTCGATATAACTGGACGGTAACGAGGTTGGTAACGAGCTTAGCATGAGATTGGCAATAATCTCTAGGCTCACTATGTATACTAACTATGGTGGAAGGTTCCTTGTGAGAACCGATTTTATGGTGTTATGTATTGTTATGGTGCTATGCAATTTCCCTTGCTATGCTATGGTGTATATATATGTTGGATGTTTAAAATGAATGCCATGTTATCATGACAATTGGTTGCGCGTATCCCGGTAGCCGATGGGCTGCGCGTTAACCATACCAGCAAAGGTTGCTGACCCCCTCGGGGCTCCATATTTTTACTGCAGGATGAGGATCGAAGAAGCGGAGTGGCTCTAGATCCTAGGTCGTGATGTACTTTTGGTTGTTTTGGTTGTTGAGCCCGGGATGCGCCTGTGCTCCCGAGGCATTACATTTTGGTACCGTTTGTTAAACAGTGGTGGATGTTTACGTTGGTAGTTGTGATGTAAATTAAATACTCGGTATTGTTGGCTATATATATATGTGGATGTTAGGATCTATGCTCGGGAGTCTGATCATCAGACCGATACACTTGTATTTATTCTGCCTAGTTAACCACGTGGGTGGTTAACGGCGTTGTAACACCAAAGCGTTAAATTATTGTTGGTTGGTTATTTCCGCTCCGCTTTGATTTTTAGTTGGTAGGGGTTTGTAGGGGTGTTACAAAAAGTGGTATCAGAGCGAAGTATCGCTCTGATGACTAGAATACCGAGCTAGAAATATACCGAGTTAGGAAACCTAACCATAGTTACCTAAGTGAACAGATTTGGAAAGGTTAACCACTAACTAAGTGTGGAAATACCTTGTTGTCGGGAAGATGCTACAACCGTTGGACCGATAAGTGTGCAAGCATAATGCTAATGAAATGTTCATATGAATTCAGATGGCAGGTAGACCACGAGGTAGAGGCCGCGGGCGCGGTACTGGAGGTATGGGTGACCAGGGCGATGATACTACGGCACAGACCATGGCTGAGGCAGTAGCAGCCGCCGTAGCCCAGATGGTACCCCAGATGGTTGCTGCATTACAGCAAGGGCAACAGCCCGGAGTTCAGCACCACCACCACCACCGCCACGAGAGACCAATTGGGTCAAGGCGTTGGCTGATCTGAGACCGCCGTCATTCAATGGGGAGACCGACCCTCGAAAGCTGGAGGCGTACATCTCCGAGCTGGAGACCGCCTACGAGACCTTGGCAGTACCTGCTGAAGCTAAGGTCCGTCTTGCCGCTTACTACTTGAAGGGTACGGCACAGAGTTGGTGGAAGTTGGTGAAGAGGACAGGATAGCTGATCCTGAGTTTGGTTGGAGGGAGTACACGGCTCTACTGCGAGCCAAGTATTACCCTGTACATGTGCAGGAGGCCAAGCGCCTCGAGCTGGACAGTCTGAGGCAGGGGGATAAGATGTCGGTTGATGACTACTACACCGCATTCACCGGCCTTATCCACCTGTTACCAGACCTTGGGTACTCGAACCGAGTGTTGGTGAACCGGTTCTACAATGGTCTTAGCCACCGTCTCCGCTACGGGATGGGGCCAGCTGAGTATACTACCTTGCAGGTAATTAGAGTACCTTGTTGTGAATCAATTTATACCATGAGTGAATGTTAATGTGAGTTGGTAAGTTGTTTTTGCGGGGCATGACTGACATCCTAAAATTCAGGAGTGCTATCATGCCGCTGCTAAGGTTGAAATTACCGTCCGTCTGAGGGACGAGGAGAATGCGCACAAGCGCAAGGCCACGAACGAGGGCCAGAGTCAGCAAGGGTATGGGGGAGGAAAGAAAAAGAAACCCTACCCTCAGCCCCAGAAGAGTCAGTACCAGGGTGACAAGGGCCAAGCCCAGACCACCACAGCTGATGAGCCACTGAAGCTCACGTATGCGTATGCGGCGAAGCCTCTACGCTCCTACCCGCCTAAGGGTAATTACTTAATCATGTGTATCTAGATGAGGTGTATGTTGTTAAGATGGGAAGTGAGTATTGATTGTGTGTTGTTATAGCAGCTAGCGCGGGTTCTGGACCGGAGCGCCACTTTTACTGTAAGTGGTGTAACGGAGACCACCCCGGCAAAGACTGCAAGGGGAATGACGTGAAGTGTCGTTACTGCCAGAAGATGGGGCACCGCGAATTTGAGTGTTGGACGAACCCCAACAGCAGGAACTATAAGCCAAGGGGCAGTGGAAGGGTAATACTACCCGACACCACCGAAAGCCCGAAGGCGATCATCCAGCAGTCTTCTGACAAGAAGTACACTGAATCCCAGAAGGGGAAGGGTACGGGGTCCGGCAAGGCCGCCCTGAATGTGGTGGACCGGTCTGAGGCACCAGGATCCTCTTCGAGACCAGGTACCGCCTAAACTGTTAAATGAAAAAGTGATTGCTTACCGCATTTCATGCATGAGTGTTGTATTAGTGAGTCTAATGTACAACCACCTAAGTAATGAGTTAAATAATGATGTGAGAGACACCTAAATTAGACAATGTGGAAAACTTAGGAACCTTCAATATCTGTTATCCAATCCCGCCCACACCAAACCCTGAAGAGACCACCATCAGCATCACCGAATTCCCACTGGAGCAATGTCAGGTTATCCAACCAGGTATGATACTCTTAATGGATACCTGACACCGGAAGCACAAATCCACATCATCAGACGTTGCAACGAACTTGGAGCAGCACCAGGAGGTTTCTACACACCCGAATACCCGAGCGGTTCGAAGATGAAGCTGAAGATGATGTGCATGG
Organism: Limonium bicolor; assembly: GCA_023374045.1. Taxonomy (NCBI): domain Eukaryota; kingdom Viridiplantae; phylum Streptophyta; class Magnoliopsida; order Caryophyllales; family Plumbaginaceae; genus Limonium; species Limonium bicolor. The sequence continues at coordinate 164,102,059 of CM041779.1, forward strand.
GTAAGGACTGGAATCCCTACACCAAGTCATATCAGGATGTGCGAGCTGAAGACGGAGCAACTGTACCAGGCATACCTGAGGAGTTCCTTGCGGTTGTTAACCACACCGTGGGAATTGCTCAGCAACTTGAATCGGAACCGATTCCGAACGTGGAAGCAGACTTATGCATTGTGAACTTCTACCAGAAAGGTGGACGGTTAGGGTTACACCAAGATAAGGACGAGTCACCCGAGTCTCTAAGTAAGGGAGTACCCGTGGTGTCTTGGTCCATTGGTGATACCGCTGTGTTTATGTACGGCGAGCAGAAGCGTGGTGATCTCGCAAAGAAGCTAGTGTTGAAGTCAGGTGATGTATTAATCATGGGAGGACAATCAAGGATGTTATACCACGGTATCAAGAAGATTAAATTGAATACCGCACCATCGACAGTGGTAAATGCCACACATCTGAAACCCGGACGTTTGAATTTGACTTTCAGGCAGTTTTGAGCCTTGTGTAATCATGTAATGTATTAAGCCAGTTGTTTGATAAGGAGCTATCTATAGCCATGTCTACAATGTAACCCACTTATGGTGTAAAGACTGTGTTAATGAATAAAGGGATGTTGTTTGGAGTGTATCAACGTGTTACTACCGTATACTTATGAGTTTGCCAATGAATTAGGCTGTGCACTCGGAACGGGAGGTATACTGAGTGTCTGCAATAAGGCAGAAGCCGGCAAGAGCGGCACAATCCTCACCGGTACCTTTCCAGTGAATGGCGTGGATGCATCGATCTTGTTCGACTCTGGAGCCTCACACACATTCATTTCGCTATCATTTGCGAAGAGGCTGGGGTTAGACGGTGAAGAGATGCCAGACTTCGTGGTCACTCTCCCGTCGAAAGAGCGGATCAGGTGTACCCGCTACTACCGAGATGCTGTTGTTCGAATCATGGATGAGGAGTTTCCGATCGACTTGATAGAGTTCGACGGACTAGGTTTTGATGTGATTGTCGGGATGAACTGGTTGGAGCGGTACAAGGGTAGAATCCTATGTGCCGAGCATCGACTGCTTCTTCGAGTCCATCTGGGGTTACTATATCATACCGCCAGAGGCCCAGGGAGCCTTCGACACAGATCATCACCGCCATGGCCATGTATCGTGAGTTACGACGAGGAATGATGTGTACCTCTGCTATGTCCAGGACATAGAGAGAGACCCTGAGTTTAGCCCAGATGTGCCGGTAGTGTCGGAGTTTCCTGATGTATTTCCTAAGGAACTGCCGGGCATGCCGCCAGCACGAGAGGTTGAGTTTGAGATTGACTTAGTTCCGGGCACCGGACCCATTGCGAAAGCACCTTATCGTATGGCTCCAGCAGAGATGACAGAGCTCAAGGAGCAGCTGAGAGACCTACTCGACAAGGGCTTTATCCGCCCTAGTGTTTCACCATGGGGAGCGCCGGTCCTCTTCGTGAAGAAGAAGGACGGTAGCCTCCGCCTGTGTATTGATTATCGGGAGCTGAATGCTGTTACGGTGAAGAACCGTTACCCTTTACCACGCATCGACGATCTATTTGATCAGCTGAGGGGAGCATCAGTATTCTCCAAGATAGACCTACGTTCCGGATACCACCAGATTGCCATCCGTGACAGTGATATCGAAAAGACAGCATTCAGAACTAGGTATGGGCATTATGAGTTCACAGTTATGCCGTTTGGCTTGTCAAATGCACCAGCAAAGTTCATGGACTTAATGAACCGTTTGTTCCAAGATCAGTTGGACAAATCAGTGGTAGTCTTCATCGATGACATACTTGTGTATTCGAAATCGAGAGGTGAGCATGAAAGCCACCTGAGAGATGTATTGCAACATTGAGGAAGAATCAGCTGTATGCTAAATTTTCTAAGTGTGAATTTTGGTTGAACCAAGTATCCTTTCTTGGACATGTGATTTCTGAGGCCGGGATCGCTGTTGATCCGGCAAAGATAGATGCAGTGCGCACCTGGCCTAGGCCGAAGACAGTTACCGATATCAGGAGCTTCCTCGGTCTGGCAGGTTACTATAGGAGGTTTGTGAAGGACTTCTCCAGTGTCTCGAAGCCGATGACTTCCTTGATGAAAAGGATGCACCATTCGAGTGGACAGTCGACTGTGAGAGTTCTTTCACGAGTCTCAAGGATGCTCTGACATCTGCACCGGTTCTGACATTACCAGACGGTCCAGATGGTTTTGAGGTCTATTGCGACGCATCAGGCAGGGGTATGGGTTGTGTGTTGATGCAACACGGGAAGGTCGTGGCTTACGCCTCCCGACAGCTGAAGAAGCATGAAGAGAACTACCCTACCCACGACTTTAGAATTGGGTGCCATTGTCTTCGCATTGAAGATATGGCGACATCATTTGTATGGGGTAAGCGTGACAATCTATTCCGACCACAAGAGTTTGAAATACTTGTTCACTCAGAAAGAGTTGAACATGAGGCAAAGAAGGTGGGTCGAGTTCTTAAATGATTATGACATCAATTTACAGTATAAGGAGGGTAAGGCGAATGTGGTAGCTGACGCATTGAGTCGCCGAGCACACTCTCTCCATTCGCTAGTCTCTCATACTGCTTGGTTGAAGAGGTGCGGAGTGCTCAGATGACGGATCAGTATATGGTGGAGATTAGACAGAAGCTTATTGATGGCACATTCGAGGGTCAGAAGTACGACTTCAGACTCCACGATGATGACCTGATTAGGCTTAATGGCCGTTGTGTATACCGAGGAGTAGCGCTGAGCTGAAGGAGCGCATATTGAGTGAATCCCATTGTTCTACGACATCGATTCACCCCGGAGCTTCAAAGATGTATAAGGGTATGAAACGTTATTTCTGGTGGGCTGGAATGAAAAAGGATGTGAATGATTATGTGTTGAGGTGTCTCACTTGTCAGAAGGTCAAGTTTGAGCACCGACGGCCTGGTGGTATGGTGCAGCCAATGCCAGTGCCGAGTGGAAGTTCCATGACATATCTATGGACTTCGTGGTAGGGCTTCCGCCTACAAGGGGAGGTCTGAATATGATTTGGGTTGTGGTAGACCGACTGACCAAGGTGGCTCGATTCATACCGATGAAGGACACCTGGAAAGTGGCTAAGCTTGCAGAGCTCTTCGACAGAGAGATTGTAAGACATCATGGGGTTCCGAAAACGATTGTATCTGACAGAGATACCAGATTCCTATCCAGATATTGGAGTCTACACGAGAGGCACTGGTACTGAACTGAAATTGAGCACAGCGTTTCACCCACAGACAGATGGTCAGAGTGAGCGCACCATCCAGACACTTGAGGATATGTTACGTGCATGTGCACTTGACTTTCAGACCAGCTGGATTGATAAGTTACATCTGATCGAGTTTAGTTACAACAACAGTTACCATGCTTCGATCAAGATGTCTCCCTTCCAGGCATTGTACGGTAGACCATGCCGCACGCCTTTATGCTGGGATGAGTCGAGTGAGACGGTCATTATAGGACCAGAGTATCTGGAACAGGTTCAGGCAGAAGTTCGCCAGATCCGGGCTAACATGAAAGCAGCTCAGGATAGACAGAAGTCGTACGCTGATGTGCGCAGACGTGACCTGGAGTTCGCCGTAGGCGATCAGGTATTTTTGAGAGTATCCCCCATGAAGGGAGTATTTCGTTTTGGCCAGAAGGGCAAGTTGAGCCCGAAATATGTGGGTCCTTATGTTGTGACGGAGCGGATCGGCCCGGTAGCTTATAGACTTGATTTACCCGCCGAGCTGGGCAAGGTACATGATGTATTTCATGTGTCCCAGTTGAAGAAGTATATGTCTCATCCGTCTCATGTGCTTCAGCCTGAAAGGCTAACCTTAGAGCCGACCATGCGATCAGTGGAGACTCCCGTACAGATTCTGGATACTAAGACTCGAGACACTCGCCATAAGTCCGTGAGACTGGTGAAGGTCCTCTGGTCTAACCAGGACGTTGAGGAGGCCACTTGGGAGCTGGAAGATAAGATGAAGGCGAAGCACCCGTCATTGTTTGCTTCTTAGTGTTTATATGTATAGGGTACGGGGCGTACCCCTTTTAGGGGGGTAGAGCCGTTTCGGTTATGGTTGTGTACGACATGTATTGTATACATTGTCTATGTTATGTTACAGACCGTTGTGTCTGAATGGTATTATGTGGTTTGGACCTTGAGTCCGTTGTGTGTGTAATATGATGGTAGTGTTGGTAATGATGTTTTGGAAGTATTGTGTTATAAGATTTTCCCCGTGTTCTAATATTAAGATATGTGGGAAGTGTGAACTTTGGGGACAAAGTTCTTTTAAGGGGGGTAGATTGAAATACCCCAAACCTAGGTATGTTGTTTAAATTAAAACATGATTTATTAAGACAAGAAAATGTCTTAGAAACATTAGTAAACAATTTAAACCATAAAGAACACATTAAATACTTAAGGTCAATAAGGGCTAAAATGTGCTCTAAGCTTGGAATAAGCTTGGTAAGACCTAATGAACTTACCAAGACCTTATTTATATACTAATGAACATATTAAATCAATTACCAAAGAAAACCAAGCTTGAAAACAAGTTTAAAAACAAAATGTGCTTTAAGGAGTCTTAAAGCACATTTTTGAAAAATTGTCTTGTAAATGAGTTTTGAGTGGCTAAATGTCCATCATTACTCTTAAATATATATGTGTACTATATAGTATCACATTTGGGTGGCTATATTAATGGGAAATCAAAAATTTCACTTCTAAGTGCCTTGTTTTGGTGAATAGTGATTTTTATAAGCTAGTTTGTAACATATGTTGTCATAAGTAATTAAATTGACAAACAAAGACAAAAATACCCTCATTATATTATAGGGGGCCGGTTTTCTAAGTGTGGTGACTCACCACTCTCTAGTTAATATGATAAGTAAATAAAGAAAACTAATTAAGTTACCTTTTTACTTTATAAAGCATAAATATCTCCTAAAAGTAAGTTCTATATCTTCATTCTCTCATTTCTCCTTCATTTCCCACGGTTCCAAACACCATCTTCAACCTCTCTTCTTTCTCTCTCTCACGGTTTGCAATAGTACACACCACCATCTCCATCTTTGACCTCTTGTAAAATCTAGCTCACTTGTCCAAATCAAAAACAAACACCACCAATCTCTTCCTCTCATCAAGCTCTTCATTCCTATCTTCTCAAAACTTCAAGAGCCCCATTTCGGTGCCAAGGAGTTCCACCATTGAAGGAGCTTGAGCTTGTATTTCTACATATTATTACTCTCTCCTTTGCTTCTAGGTAAGGAATCTCAAATAAAAACTACATTTCCTTCATGTTTTTGTGGTGACCGAAAATACCCATTGATGGAGCTCTTTGTGTGACTTTGTTCTAGCTTCATTCCAACCTTTCATGGACTAGGTGGAGTCCTCTCTTCATAGATATTCAAACTCTCTTCAAAGACCAAGGTAAAACAACTACATTAATGTTTTTGAAACAATGTAAAATTAGGGTTTACAATGAGATGAAGCTTATAGCTTGAATACTCATTATAATGTTTGTATATTGTTTAGAACTTGACAAGGAATCAAATACCTTACCGGTTTTATAAGGAAACAAGAAAGAAGTTGTTTGGAAAAGAGGTAAATATACTAACCTAATGTTGTTTAATGCCTTAGGAGAAATGAGCTTATAATGCTTTTAAAACTACCTAAAGAGCAAATGGTGAATGACTTAGTAAAGTGTTCTCAAGAGACTAGTAAAAGCATAGTGTGTTTGAGTGTATTTGCAGGTCAAAGGCATATATATTGTGGAAATTCAGTGTTAAGAGTTATGCATTTTAAGGGCCTAAGAGCCATGCATTTTAAGGGCCTAAGTGCCATGCAATTTAAATTATGCACTATATTGTAATGTAGTGTGAATTTGGTGAAGTTTGTGTATGAGAGTGTTCTTGGTGATTCTAGGTGTTCTTGTGTGTTTAATGGAGAAAACAAAGTGTTTAGGCTTAGTAATGTTCTAGGGGATCCATGTCAAAATTTAGGTAAGAAGCAAGAAGTTCTAGTGTTTACATAAGGTTTGGTGAATTAGAGGTGTTAGGAAATGACTAGGTGTTTTACAAAGAAGATATAATGTCTTAGTGTTCTAGAGTGTAACAAGGACTTAGGCATGATCTTGAGGTTTTAGTATGTACCAAAGTCATTTTGGACTTAGGTAAAGACTTAGGCAAACTTTGGTAAAATAAGGAGAAAGTGTAAACTTGAAAAAGGATTTCAAGAAAGACATAAGGAGTTATGTTAAGAAATGATGCTTGAAAGATGATGTTAAAATAAGAGAAGTATTTTGAGATAGTAGTTATCATAGGTATGAAACACCACTTGGAGACTAGAGAAAACATTGTAAGTGTTAGGAATTTTGTGAAGGTTAAGTAAAGGCTTAAGGAATTAGAAAATGAGTTTTATGAGTTTTAGGATGTCTTAAGGTGTGTTTGAAGTGCCAAATGAGGTTAGGGGGTACTAGGTTATATGGGGTGAAGTTTGGAGTTGAATGTAAAAAGGAAAACAAGGGTCTGGGCCAGACCGAACTTGCGACCGAACTTGCAAGTCGGTCGAGCCCAGTTACCCTGCGAGAATTGGCTTCTGGAATGGACCGACCTTGCAAGGTCGGTCGGGCTTGTATTTTGTGTACGGATTGAGTTACTGGAATCGACCGAACATGGGACCGGACTTGACAGTTTCGGTCGGGCTAAATTTTCAAAGGGAAGAAACTCTCTGGAATGGACCGACCATGCGACCGAACTTGCAAGGTCGGTCGGAGTAGAAAATTTGACGGGAATATGTTCTGGAATGGACCGACCTTGTACAAGGTCGGTCGGTAAGGTCGGTCGGACCAAAACTTGTAAAAAAAAAAAACAGAAAAGATGTGACTTATGTAGTAACCCTAGGGGTATAATGAAGGTAACCTAGGGTAAGATAGACATTAAAACATGTCATACAATCATGTTAAATACTTAGTAAGTTTGAAGTTAAATAAATAATTAACCGACGTTATTAATTATGTATAGGAGTGACCTACGGAGGAAACCAATCGAGGCAAGGACCAAGGTATGGTTTTCTTGCAGTCTGTTGTCTACCGGTTTACACCGGCTTGGGTGTTGTTTGCTTTTCTGTGTGTTACGACCTTATAAGATTAAGGCATGAAAAGAGTTTACAGTTGTTATATATTATGATGTTGTATTGTTGTGACTCCTTCCCTTGGTTGTCTAACAAGACCTAAACATTGCTTGTGTGTGACTTAACAATATATTGTGTGATCACTAACAAGTGCTAATCGGGGGAGTGAGGAGTCCGGTCATGTTCCGGCCACGCGTGTGAGGACGGGAGTCGATGTCATATCCGGTTCGGCTCTCTTGGTGTATGTATAGGTTGTATTCCAATTTGGTTTCTACCTTCCCTTAGCTTATCCAAAGCTAGTTTACTGACTCACGTCGGGCCACAGGGGCATACGAATGTTATTTCGGTGTGCTTGGGATTACTATATCCGACACACCTTGGGTATAAGTTAACCGTTCGATATAACTGGACGGTAACGAGGTTGGTAACGAGCTTAACATGAGATTGGCAATAATCTCTAGGCTCACTATGTATACTAACTATGGTGGAAGGTTCCTTGTGAGAACCGATTTTATGGTGTTATGTATTGTTGTTGTGCTATGCAATTTCCCTTGCTATGCTATGGTGTATATATGTTGGATGTTTTAAATGAATGCCATGTTATCATGACAATTGGTTGCGCGTATCCCGGTAGCCGATGGGCTGCGCGTTAACCATACCAGCAAAGGTTGCTGACCCCCTCGGGGCTCCATATTTTTACTGCAGGATGAGGATCGAAGAAGCGGAGTGGCTCTAGATCCTAGGTCGTGATGTACTTTTGGTTGTTTTGGTTGTTGAGCCCGGGATGCGCCTGTGCTCCCGAGGCATTACATTTTGGTACCGTTTGTTAAACAGTGGTGGATGTTTACGGTTGGTAGTTGTGATGTAAATTAAATACTCGGTATTGTGGCTATATATATATGTGATGTTAGGATCTATGCTCGGGAGTCTGATCATCAGACCGATACACTTGTATTTATTCTGCCTAGTTAACCACGTGGGTGGTTAACGGCGTTGTAACACCAAAGCGTTAAATTATTGTTGGTTGGTTATTCCGCTGCGATTTCAGTAGTTGTAGGGGCGTTGTAGGGGTGTTACCATAATAGTTGGGGTGTCCAATTTGACTATATGCTTATACACCAATGTTTAATAATGAGTATTACTCATTAGATGGATAATTGTGATTATAACTTCCATTTGATTAATTCCATATTAATTAAGGTAATTAATGTTTGGGGTATTTCAGTCTACCCCCTTAAAAAGACTTCGTCCCAAAGTCATCTAAATCGAATCGATAACGTAACTACTCAAGGTAGCCTCAATGATATCTATCAATCTGGCCTATCAGTTCTAAGGTCTCGGCACTTCCCCGAAGTGTAGTCAATTCCATACATCCACAAATCATTCTAATCACACACACACACACACACACACACACACACACACACACACACACACACACACACACACACACACACACACACACACACACACACACACACACACACACACACACACACACACACACAATAATGCAAAGTCACGGAGGACATAAGTGCATAATCACCCATGTGCTTAAAGCACTTACATACCATAACACATCACAAGTGCTTAAAAGGATATACACATCACAAAACAACACAAACACGAGTGTTTGGAGCACATACATGTCACAAAACAACACATACAACTAAATACGCCAAGAGGCTTTACCCCCCTTAAAAAGGGTTACGCTCCGTGACCCCCAAAGTATCTGACAACCCCTATGAGAAGAGCGCTGGATACTTTTATCGCATGGATTTCTCTAACTCCCATGTCGCCTCCTCGATCTCATGGTTCGACCACAAAACCTTAACCATTTTAATGGTCTTGTTCCTGGTTTCCCTAGTCTTGTAGTCTAATATACAGATCGGGATCTCCTTGTACTTGAGTGTAGGGTCTAGCTCGAGTCTCTCGGGCTCCAAAACGTGTGAGGGGTGAGGCACATTGCTTCAGCTGAGATACGTGGAAAACGTCGTGCACTCAACCAAGCTCAGTAGGTAAATCTAACCTGTAAGCTAATGGGCCCACTTGGTCCGTGATAAGGTAAGGACCCACGTACTTAGGGCTAAGCTTGCCCTTATCCAAATCAAAAAATACCCTTCATAGGAGAAACTCTAAGGAAGACTCGGTCGCCAACTGCAAACTCGAGATCTCTCCTTCTTGATGGCCTCGTCCCAGCAGAGAGGTGTCCTACACGGTCAATCATACAACGCCTGGAACGGCGGCATCTGAATAGATGCGTGGTAACTGTTGTTGTAGGCGAACTTAATCAAATGTAGTCGATCTATCCAGCTGCCTGAAAGTCAAGGCACATGCTCTCAGCATGTCCTCCAGTCTCTGGATGGTTCTTTACTTTGAGCATCTATCTGTGGATGAAAGGTGGTACTCAGCTTCAGTCTAGTACCCAAAGCCTCCTGAACTTGCCCCCAAAATCTCAAAAGGAATCGAGAATCTCTATCTGACACAATAGTCTTAGATACCCCGTGGTGCCTAATAATCTCTCTCTAGAAGATGTCCACTAACTTCGGGACCTTCCAGGTGTCCTTGATGGGTATGAACTTTGCCACCTTGGTCAGTCTGTCAACAATGACCCAAATGGTGTTCGCACCTCCCCTAGTCAGGGGAAGGCCGACAACGAAGTTCATGGACAAGTCCTCAAACTTCCAGCAAGGAATGGACATATGCTGCACCAATCCCCCTGGCCTCCTGTGCTTGAACTTGACTTTCTGACAAGTCAAGCAGCGGTTCACAAACTTCTCTACATCCTTCTTCATACCACTTCACTAGAAATGGACCTTCAGGTCCTCATACATCTTCGAGGAACCTGGGTGGATGGATAAGGAAGAGCAATGAGCTTCCTACAGAATCTTCTCTTTCAAGTCTGGGCTCGACTCTGGAATGCATAATCTTCCATTTAGTCTGATCAACCCATCATCGTTGAGTTTGAAATCATATTTCTGCCTCTGGAAGATACCGTCGACTAACTGTTGCCGTATGGTCTGTATGTACTGATCGCCATCATGGGCACAGCGTACTTCGTCGACTAGGCTGCTGCTAGATGACATTGCGCATAGGGAGTGAGCTCTCCTGCTCAAGGCATCAGCTACTACATTAGCCTTGCCCTCCTTGTACTTCAGGTCGATGTTGTAGTCCTTCAGGAACTCGACCCATCGCCTCTACCTCATATTCAGCTCCTTCTGTGTGAAGAGATGCTGAAGGCTCTTATGGTTGGAGCAGATTGTTACTGTGACACCATATAAGTAGTGACACAAAATCTTCAATGCAAACACCACTGCGCCTAACTCCAAATCATGTGTCGAGTAGTTTTCTTCATGCTTCTTTAGCTGGCGGGAAGCATAAGCAACAACTTTGCCATGTTGCATAAGTACACACCCTAGCCCCGTGCCTGATGCATCACAATACACCTCGAACCTGTCGGTCTCTTCAGGGATAGTTAGTATGGGTACCGACGTCTGTAGGTCCTTCAGTGTCTGAAAGGAATGCTCACAATCATCTGTCCATATAAACGGTGCGTCCTTCTTCATCAAATTTGTCATGGGTTTGTCCACTTTGGAAAATCCTAGACGAATCTCCTGAGCCAACCAAACCTAAGAAACTACGGATATCAGTGACTGTCTTCGGTCTTGGCCAAGTCTTGACCGCCTCAATCTTCGCCGGGTCAACAAATATGCCATTGACTGAAATAATATGTCCAAGAAATGCCACACTGTCTAGCCAAAACTCACACTTCGTCAGCTTGGCGTAGAGCTGATTCTCTTTCATAATCTCCAAAATCCGTCTCAGGTGTATCTTGTGGTCCTCCTTGGTCTTAGAGTAGATCAGAATATCATCGATGAACATTACCATTGAGGTATCTAACTGCTCTCAGAATAGGCGGTTCATGTGGTCCATGAAAATAGCTGGGGCGTTTGACAATCTGAACGGCATCACAGTGAACTCATAATGTCCATAGCGTGTCCGGAAAGCCGTCTTCTCAATGTCCCCCTCTACTATCCGTATCTGATGGTATCCCGATCTAAGGTCTATCTTCGAGAATAACTGAAGCTTCTTTCAACTGATCAAATAGGTCATCGATGCGTGGAAGAGGATATTTGTTCTTCATAGAAACTGCATTTAACTCAAGGTAGTCGATGCAAAGTCGCATACTACCGTCTTTCTTTTTCATAAATAATACCGGCGCTCCCCATGGAGACACACTCTGTATGATAAATCCCTTGTCCAGCAAGTCCTCAAGCTGAACCATCAAATCTCTCATCTCGGCTGGAGCCATCCGATAGGGCGCCATAACTATAGGCCCCGTCCCCGGTACTAAGTCGATGGTGAACTCCACCTCTCGCACAGGCGGCATGCCTGGCAACTCCTCAGGAAACAAATCCGGGAAGTCGGACACTATAAGGATGTCCAACTCCATCTACTCCTCATGACTCAAATCCTAGTCATAGCAAAGGTAAGCTGGATGTCCCTTCCTCACCTCCCTCATCAAGGTCAAGGTGGATACTAACTTGAATGTCGGCTCTTTGGGAACGCTGCGGTCGGAGATTGTCTTGCCACTCGGGCTTCTGAGTAATAGTCTGTGCTCAGCACAATGTAATCTTCCCTTGTGCTTCTGCAGCCAATCCATACCGAAGATGATGTTGAAGCCTAACCCTCTGAACTCTATCAGATCGACTGGAAAGGTCTTGCCCCGTATGTTGATCTGTAGGTCGGTGTAGCGTCCCATGCATGCCCTTTCTTCTTCGATGGTAGTGCAACTAAGAAATCTGAGAGTGGCTCTGGGGTCAACCCAAACTTCGTCGCGAAGGAAGAGGATACAAAAGAGTGGGTTGCCCCTGTGTCAAATAGGATCAATGCATCGGTATTGTTTACAGGGAAGGTACCTGAGGTTTGGGATTGAATATTAGCATTGTGGTCTAGAATCTCTTAAGTGGAATTGTTGATTTGTTATGAGTCTTACCCATATTGACATTGCCAAACTCCTTGGCCTATGTCATATTGAGGATATTGAGGGTACCTCCCTTCTCGGGGTCGTGGCCTGGATTAAGGAAATGGGTATGAGAATAAGGTTGAAACATATATTCAAAAGAACTCCAAAATGTCACTTTTATTAAACCATCAAACATTACATCATGCTTGCATACATAACTCACAGCTTGTGACATTACATCAAAACTCTCTAAAAGTCAAATTCAAACGTCCCGGTCGGATATGGGAAGCATTAACTAAGGCTGGTGGTGCAGTGTTCAACTTGATCCGCTTGATCCCATGGTATACTAGTCTTGAATCTCCACCAAAAATCAATACATCTCCTGACTTCAGGACTAGCTTGTGTGCTAAGTCCATTCTCTTCTGGTCACCATATAGGAATTCTGCTTCATCTCCAATGGAGAACAATACTACTGGGATACCCTTGAAAATGGACTCGGATGACTCATCCCGGTCCTGGTGCAACCCCAATTATCCCCCTTTCTCGTAGAAGTTCACAATGCAGGCGTCGACTTCAATGTTGGGGATTGGATCTTCTTCCAGCTGCTGTGCGGTCTCCATCGCCTTCTTCACTATGGTCCTAAAACTCTCAGGTATCCTAGGTACTCTCACCCCATCTAGTTTTCTAACCTCTTTATAGGTCCGTGTTTGTGGATCCCAATGTCTACCTAAGCACATCATTTGTAATTTCATCTTGGACCCACTAGCGTACCCTGGAATGTAAAAGCCTCATAACCCTCTACCCATGGTTCTACACTCATCTATGATGTCGGCTTGTTCGTTGAGGGTCAAGAACTCCTTGAGTAGAATCATGCCCGGTTGAATGACTATGCATTTCTCATTTGGATACACCCGTTCTTCGTCGGTGTCTAAAGGTGACCTCGGTCTTGAAGGTACGGTGTAACAAATATCAAAACTACCTAAAATGTGGAAACTCTCCTAAGATAAGTTTTCTACTAGGTTGATTCAATTCACAGAGCATGGTATTAAAGCGTTTAACACAAAAAACATGCTTTTCATACAATCAAGTTCGGGCTTTAGGATTACCTGGAGCGTGCTGAGCACTAGCCTCAGCGCCTGAGGCTCCTGCAGAATTGAGGGTCACCTGACCCTGAGCTACTCCCTTCCCCTTCTGGTATCTAGTATCGATCGAAGTCCGGCCAAGGTGAGTGGGCTGAGTAGCTCCGGATCCTTCAGCTGAGGTCTTCTGAGAAGCTCGGGAAGGCTGGTAGTTTCTGCTGTCTGGATTGACATAGCACTCGAAATCCCTGCCCCTCCTTTTACAGTAGCGACACCCACCTTCCGCCCGCTACAGTCAACGCCTGGGTGGTCCTTCCCACAACACTTGCAGTAGTAATGGCGCTGGGGTCGGCCGGTCCCTATTCATAGCACAACATCAATCACTAAGCGTATGGTTTAGGAAATAAGGGTTTACAATTAGAGATAAGAGGCAGGTATACTTACCCTTAGGAGGCGCCGATCTCAAGGGCTACACATCAATAGGTGGGGTCGTCAACCGAGGGACCTGCTCCTTGGCCTTCTGGCCCTGGTGACTTGACTGCCCTTTCTTCATAGTGAAAAACTTCCTGTTACAGGTTTCGGGTCAGCAATCATTACAAACAATTTAAACATAACATTATAATTAAACAAGATGTTTTCTTACTTCTCCTTCTTCTTTCCCCCGCCCTGAGATGCTCATTTAGCCTCAGACTCACTCTCAGTATTCTTCCTCTTCTTCATACCAAGGGTCTCATCCCGAGTCTGGAGTACCAGCTCCGTCCTCGAGGTAGCATCATAGCAGTCCTGAAGGGTAGTATAGAGGTTGGCACTCATGGCCGTCTGGATACAAAAGAGAAGTCCGCCCCAGAACCTCTCAATCTAGACTCTATCGGAGTAGTCTACTCCCGGGATAAAATTCAGCAGACCAATGAACTTGGCGTAGTACTTATCAACAGACATGCTCCCCTGAGTCAAAGCCTTGAACTCTCGACGCTTCTTCTCCATCAGATGTGAGGGGTAGTACTTCGATCTCAGCAACGCCACGAAGGAAGCCCATGTGAAGTCGGGCAGGGCCAAGTGGTGGTCCTTCACTAACCGCCACCAAATGCTAGCTGCCTCCTTCAGATGGAAGGTAGCAATACCAATCTGCTCAGCTGCAGGCGCATGCAAGGCCTCGAATGCCTTCTCGTGCTCAACGATGAAGCTCTCTAGTGCGGCGGGGTTCGGCTCCCCTGAATAAGTCGGTAATCGCGTGTCTGCTACGGCCTTCAGCCAATTCTTCTCTCTGGGCTGCGGTAGGGTGCGAGGAAAGCGCAAAGGCCTCTACCATGCCTAGAATCTTGGGAACACCATTGTCCGTACGGCCAGCTCCACGGCCCCTACCTCTATTCAACATCTGTAAGTCCAGAGGTCATATTTCATACTCGTATTTACCGTATTGCATCATGTGTTCAAGTATGCTAAATTGTTTCAAGGAATGATTCTAGCATTAATCGCATAATTCAAAGACCTCGTTAGGTCCTCGATCCTCACAGACGTTTCCCGTATTCCCAAAGGTATATCCTATGCACACTGTCTTTTGATTCCATCATAAGAGTAGTACTTCGCTCTGATACCACTTTTGTAACAACCCTTGTAAATTACACTCCTAATACAATATTAATTAAACGCAAACGTAGCAGAAATAAATGACGTCGCAGTGAAATTAAGTTAAACGTTAATCCGGGTGTTACTCGCCATCATCCCCCATGCGAATAATGAAGCGACTATCCTACAATCAATCCATAATAATACAACCACTGTGATGACGGGAATATAAATCTATCTCAACCAATACAACTCATAACCTTTAAAACGACTAGTGAGCAATCTACTTATCTTTACCAAAAGTTCCAAAAATGGATTACTAAAATCCTAAGGTAAAGTTGAGAAGCATAATGCTAACTAATCCCCAAAGTCTCCCGCTCTCGCGTATCGATCTCGAACAGTCATGTACCTGTAATGTGAGGCCATAAAGGCTCAGCAAAACGCTGAGCATGCTAGTGTGTAATCCTAGACCCTTTAGGTCACTTAGGTCGTTTTAGCCATCTTAATTAACATGGAGTTCGTTTCATGCTGTACCGTTTTACATGCTTATAACATAACTGTAAACGCTAAATTAAAACATACAACAGGCACTTCAACAATCACACAAGGCATGCTATTGTGGCAATCATAATTGGACAACAATTTAAAATCAATAATAAGGTAAGAGTTAGATGAGGTCCAGTTAGTCTCACTTATCCATTTCATCACATGAAGCCCCGCTTCCAACAATCTCACATATCATACGGGTGTCATGTTAGAGACAAATTCCCGTTTAGCCTCACACATTTATAGATTGGACAGTAGTCCCGTGCCATCTACAGTGGGTAGATGGGCTTCTGATCTATAGTGGTAGATGTCCATTAGGCCGAAGCCTTGGTGCCAACGGTAGCACACTCCGACTAACGATCGTATCCGGCTCATTAGATAAACAAGAGTAGACCCTAAACGGGTGTTAAACTCTAGTGATCACTATGCACAACCTAATGGTACGTATGTAGACCAGGGTTTACTAAACAATGTATCATTAAGTATCACACTCTCACATATTAGTGTATTTAATTAATTATCTCCTGGAGATTCAATCTCGTTATTGGAGAAATCACATTTTTATTGGATGCCCTATCGGGTCTTACACGCACCCTAGAAGTCTACTAGGTATGTTCAAAGGTCGAATCATCGCTCTAGAGACGGTTAATACCGGGTCTCTAACTAAGTTCCTCACTTAGTACTGTTAGGAGTATTCACTCTCACAAGGTGATACTTGGAGTCTCTCATAACAGTCAGGTGATAATTGGTATCACAAGTCCGAACGCCGTACGCGCACAATTAATAAACTCTTTGACGATCGAAATACTTAATCACATACAAGCACATGCATAACATTAATTATCTGACATGCAAGCACACAATTATGTCTGGAAACCAAGGAAACCCTTAGAGTTTTCAGGCCATACAATTCAGATACCGTTCACCGAAAATAACGCTAAGGTGAAACTAGTACAAAAATGGTGTATCGCAACGCACCTATTACAACGTTGTAAAACAACCGCTGAGATAGGACGTTTTTAAAACCCGCAAACCTATCTCAGCGGTTGTTACTTACAACCGCTGCGCTAGGGTCATTCAAAAAAAAAAACTCTATCGCAGCGGTTCTTAGTAGGAACCGCTGCGATAGACTATTTTATTTTTCCCCAAAACAGCAATGCCTTCTCCCTCTTCATTCTCTTCTGTCTCGCTCAAACGAAGAAAGCGACGGCGATTCAATAGCAGCTCGACGCCTGCGACACTGCGCCACCACCGCCTTCTCCTTCCGCACACGCCACCACCCTTTGCCGCCGCCATCGTCGTCGCAGCTCGCTCCAGTAACCAGGTCGCAGACGTCTTCGTGAATATATGTTGCGGTAACCCTAGGTTAGTATTCCCAATTCTAACTTCGAAATATGTTAATTATTGTCTTGTTGATTGAATAACTAGTTGTAATATAGTTATTGATTGTTAATTTAGTAGTGTGTGTATAATTTGAATATAGATACATTATTGAACAAGTATAAATAGTTGTGCATATAAGGTGTTCGATAAATGCCTGAGTTGATATTTTTGCTATTTGTGCCCTCTGCATACAACCAAAACATTGATCGATCAATTCTTGATAGGCGAAAGCCATATAAATGACTAGAAAACATTGGTCTCAATAAGCTAGCTTTGACATAGATCAACTATTATCAAGTGTATATTCAAAACAAAGATTTGAATCAAGTCAAATTAAATTCATATCACACTGTTTTGTGCTAGAATTCTAGTAAGAAACAACAACAAAAAATTCATGTAGACTTTTGAATCCCCCCCCAAGTGCTATCCTAGATCAAAGGGATTTTGTGTGTGTGCTGGATGATATGATGAGTTAAGAAGTAAAAATGAAAATGCAAGATCTGCTAATTAATACTAGTATATTGTATTACTTTTTTGCAAAGAGCCTTGAAAAAAGTTACAACCTTTACAAGAGAAAGAAGAGCGTGGGAAGTAAAAGGGAAGGAAAAATGTAACAAAAAAATGTTAACTCAAATAAAATAGAGGAGATATACTGCATACCAAGCAGCACACTAACAGTATAAATAAATAAATAGAGCTGAAATAGATGTTAATTAAACGCCTTTAAACTGCGAGCATCTTGTACGGTATTAAAACAATTCATATATAACAAATTTATAACTTCAATTCATATAAATTGAAATGGTAAATAAACTACTATGAAAAGAAAAAGAATAACTACCAATAATTTTTTCTTAATTCTCAAACTATTAAAAAAATGAACTTCAACTTTCACATTAATTAAGTGGTAAGATCTATAACTTTATAACATCTATGTTCTCCCATTACATTGCAGTATATACGTGCTTAATATGATAATGCTTATAGTAATGGATTTCTTGCCCCCAATATTATTACCTTGCTTCGCCGCTGTCTGCAGTAATTGGGGTGGTCTCTACGTCTCTTTCTTCCTCATTTCTTCTGTTGTGCAGCATGAGCGGAAAGGTAACATCTTCATCTATCTTTTTTCTCTTTTTTATTTTCTTAATATGATAATGCTTATAGTAATGGATTTCTTGCCCCCCTAATATTATTACCTTGCTTCGCCGCTGTCTGCAGTAATTGCGGTGGTCTCTACGTCTTTTTCTTCCTCATTTCTTTTGTTGTGAAGCATGAGCGGAAAGGTAACAACTTCATCTATTTTTTTTCTCTTTTTTATTTTCTTAATCTGACAATGCATATAGTAATGGATTTCTTGCCCCCTAATATTATTTCCTTGCTTCCCCGCTGCAGTAATTGGGGTGGTCTCTACTTCTTCTCCTCATTTCTTCTGTTGTGGAGTAATAGTGAAAAGGTAACATCTCATCTATCTTTTCTTTTTGTTTGTTTAATTAATAATTGCAAAAAAGTGGTTTGGTTAATATTGAGTAATTTTGAGTAAGGATGGTTGCTGTCAATTGTTGAATTTATTTGTCGTGGTAAATAAGATATTGGTGAATGCTTAATGATAAGCATGGATTAACACGATTACGCAAAGGTCATGCCGAATTTTTTCTAGAATCGTATTAGTCTTATTAATTAATTTTATTTGTTATTTGTGTATAGCAATCTTTACTTTTCTTTGTCAGGTCTTCTGAATCTTCTATTGGATTTGTACCAGTACTTTCCCAGCCCATCACCAAAGCAGTCTCCTAGCTTCCCCCTCTGTACAACCTTAAAACAAGTAAGTAATTAAACTTTATTTATTGTTTTAATAATGCAATGATTTGTTGAAGTTAAATTACTTATGTTAGAATTGTTAGAATAAGGCTAGATTAGTTACGTTGGAACGTTAGAGTACTTAGGCTACATTAGTTTGGTTGGAACCATAGAGTAGTGCTTAGTTTGGTTGCAACCGTACATCCAGTAGAAACATGCTCCATATACAAATGCATACAAAACTGAAAGACAAATCAATCTTAAACTTGTTTTGTTTTCACATATAGAATGGAGTGTGACTGGATGTACGGTGATCGAGGGGATCACTACTTTGATGAGAAGCTGAAAGAGTTTCTCAAAGCGGTAGTGCAACACAAGGACAGAACAAAGGCGGACAAAATTTCATGTCCTTGTGTTGACTGTGGGGTCGTAAGGAAATATGCAGACATTAAGGAAATCAGATTTCATATTAAGACCCGTGGATTCATGCCACATTACAAAAGATGGAATTTCCATGGAGAAACTGTTGCATCTAGTGCTTCAACATCATCAAGTGCTCATGATCCACGTTACGCAAGTACCGACCACACCTTCAATACCATCAATGAGTCGGTACCGCTAAGTGATTCAGGATTCGATGACAGTGAGACCGCTCACCATGATGAGCAAATGGATGAAATGTTAGAAAATGTTACGGATACTTTTGTCGATAAGCCGGAAGAGTATCAAAGATTGTTGGACGCATCGAAGACACCTTTGTACCCTTCGTGCGTTAAATACTCAAAATTGAGTGTTGTACTTAATTTGTTCAACTTAAAAGGGAAATATGGAGTTGGTGACAAGTGTTTCACGTCATTTCTAGAGCTGATACATGATATGCTTCCTGATGAGAATGGTCTTTCTACATCCACCTACGAGGCAAAGAAATGGATGTGTCCAATGGGAGTTGAATATAAAAAGATTCATGCTTGCCCAAATAACTGTGTGCTGTATAGGGTGAATACGAACATCTAGACAAGTGTCCTAAATGTTTGTTGTCCCGGTACAAGGACAAGGATGAGGATTCCTCCTTTCAGAAAAAAATATTGTCCAGTGAAATTATTGTGGTACTTGCTGATAATTCCTAGATTCAAACGGATGTTTGCCAACCCGAAAGATGCGAAGAACTTACGATGGCACGCGGATGGTAGAAAAATTGATGAAAAATTAAGACATCCTGCAGACGGACCTCAGTG
Source organism: Limonium bicolor (assembly GCA_023374045.1). Classification (NCBI taxonomy): domain Eukaryota; kingdom Viridiplantae; phylum Streptophyta; class Magnoliopsida; order Caryophyllales; family Plumbaginaceae; genus Limonium; species Limonium bicolor. The sequence goes on from CM041779.1 coordinate 164,121,782, forward strand.
GAGAAATATCAACAGAAAATTCAAACATCATTTTGGGGATGAGGATAGGAATCTGAGACTTGGATTGTGTACCGATGGTCTGAACCCGTATGGCACATTGAACAGTCAGCACAGCACTTGGCCGGTGCTACTATTTATCTACAATTTACCGTCATGGCTGTGCATGAAACAAAAATACATTATGCTATCACTCCTAATTTCTAGCCAAAGCAACCTGGTAATAACATTGACGTATATCTTACACCATTGATCGACGATCTGAAGTTGTTGTGGAATGAAGGGACAGTGGTATATGATGCTCATGCGAAAGAAAATTTCACACTGAAGGCGATGTTGTTCTGTACTGTAAACGACTTTCCTGCCTATGGGAGCTTGTCAGGATACTCGGTGCAAGGATTCAAAGCGTGTCCGGTATGTGAGGATGACACATGTTCAGATCGTCTGAAGCACTACGGCAAAAATGTTTACATGTGTCATCGACGGTTTCTTCTAGTAGACCATCCTTACCGTTCGAGAAAACGAAAGCTATTCAACAATGAGCCCGAGACTTGTGTGGCTTGTCGGCCTTTGACTTCAGAGGAAGTGTATGCAAAGGTAAAAGACATTGAAAATGTCTGTGGAAACACATCCAAGCCTCCGAAGAACATTTGGAAAAAATGTTCCATTTTTCGGGATCTACCGTATTGGCGGCATCTTCCTGTTCGACATTGTTTGGATATCATGCACATTGTGAAGAACGTCGGTGAGGCAGTGAGTGGTACTTTCTCAACATACCCGGCAAGACGAAAGACGGATTGAAGGTGAGGAGAGATATGCAAGAGTTGCGCATACAGAAAGAACTACACCCAATAGAGGATGAGAAGTGAACATATCTACCTCCTGCGTGTGATACCCTCTCTAAGAGTGAAAAATTAAGTTTTTGCAAGTGTTTGCACTCATTGAAGGTACCATCTGGGTACTCTTCAAACTGGAAGAACCTAGTTTTTATAAAGGATTTGAAACTGTTAGGCAAGAAATCTCATGATTATCATGTGTTAATGTTGCATCTTCTTCCAGTTGCAATATGAGGGATATTACCAGAAAATGTCAGAAATGCTCTAACTCGATTATGTTTCTTCTTCAACGCTGTCTGCTGTAAGGCAATTGACTCAGACACCCTTGATGATCTGCAACATGAAATTGTTGTGACCATATGCCAGCTTGAGATGTATTTCCCACCATCTTTCTTCGACATAATGGTGCATTAAGTAGTGCATATTGTCCGAGAGATCAAATTGTGTGGTCCAGTCTACTTATGTTACATGTATCCTTTCGAACGATATATGGGGATTCTGAAGGGTAGAATGAAAAACAGATATAGACCGGAAGGCAGTATCATCGATGCAACAGTGACTGAGGAAGTCATAGAATTCGTGACAAGTTATTTGAATGATGCAGAGTCAATTGGTATTCCCAAACCACGTCACCCTAGTAGATTTTAGGGTAAAGGAGTTATTGGAAAAATGCTCGTGCGTATCTCTCGTGATCTTATTAATCAGGCACATTTGTTTGTACTACAAAACCTTGAGGTTGTTGAACCCTACTTCGATATTCACATTGCTCAGTTGAGTCGACAAAACCCTACCAAAAACCGTATCTGGCTTGAAAAAGAACAAAATCGAGTATTCGTCCAATGGTTTAAGGAATATGTGTTTGAGCAAGCTTCATTGAACCCCGAGGATGTCAGTGAAGAAATCAGATGTCTAGCTGTTGGTCCTGGAATAAATGTTATATAGTTTGAAGGGTATGACATTAATGGATGCACATACTACTCTACACACCAAGATGCTAAATCAATACATCAGAACAGTGGGGTAAAAATTGAAGCATCGGTGACTGAATATGGTCTAGGTAACCAGGTTCAACCAATGAGCAGTAGTAGTGAAATACCCCTAACCTTAGTATATGATGAACTATCTAATTATAATATATTACATTAGAAAAGAGTTTAAACAACAATGTACACAAAAACATACCTTAAGCGTTTAAACCGAAAACGCACCTTAGAGCACGAAAATGTGCTTTAAGGAGAAATGTGCCTTAAGCATTTATACATGGAACTAAAAGGCTAATAAGCCTAAATACCATTAATAGGTAAGGTAACAACAATAAAATGGTCAAAGGAACCATTGCGTGTACACACAAATTAAGTATACAAGTCCACACAAAAACCGGTACTAAACTGACGAGAGTCAAGGAGAAACCACTAAACGACTTGGTTTAAGTTGGAATTAGCAACATGCTAATTCTCGAACAAAGTTTCTAAAGGTTGTAAATGTATTAAGAATACATTTAAACTAGCCAAAACAAATTGCAAAATCAATGTGAACCGGGAAGCACATAAAATGTGTTTTAAGGCATTTTTGGCCTTGTAACATACCTATAACATGGTATATGTCATAATGAACGAAATTAAGTCATTAAATGTTACATAAATACAAGATAAAACAAAAAAATCAGATCAAATGGAGGGAGGGGCTGCCGACAGCAAGGGGACTCACCAAGGCATTATTTGCCTTTACTTTATACTATTACACCTAATCAAGACTTCCTTGCATTGCATTATTACCTTGTCCCCTTAGTGAATGATTACCCAGACTCTTACCTATCAAATGAGATCTTCTAAATTCGGAACTCATCCTCTCTTTGAAGGAAGAACACAAAACAAAGCCAAACTTCACGATTTTGAACCTTAAAGAACACCTTTCATTGTAAGAATCATAACTTTCTCGTCCTAGCTCCAAATCACAAGCTTGATAGCTCGTTGGAATCCTCTCTTCAAGAGCTTTACAACCATAGTTCATGAGCCCCAAGATTCGCAGGAAAAACCACTAAGAAGTGCCTTTGATTCTCAAGGTAAAACATTGCCTTCTTGAAAACTTCTTATTCTTTGGTTTTTGTTACAGCCGATTGGCATGGGATACTAACCCATCTTATTCTTCATCTTATTGTATATATTTGGGGGCAATACCTTTAGCAAATTGCTGGCCAAATTTCTAAGGAATTCAAGCTTAAATATTAATCTAAAAGTCAAATATACAAGGTAAACTCTAAAACTACCTATTTCATGGTTCTAAATGTTGATCTATATATGATCTAACCTATCATATACTTTATTTATTATTACCGAATTTAGTAGGTGTTAGATTTAATTTTTAGCACCTAAAATGTTAATATTTTGTAAATCTAAAATTAGATCTATAATCCTTATGATATAAGCTATCATAATATATAATAAAAGTTCATATACTATTATTTAAGGGATGGCCGAAAATTAAGAAAGCTTATTTGAGTTAGAAAAATTATATAACTAAGTTAAATTAAAGGAATTAGTATAATTAAGTGTAATATGTAAAATTTGTGAAGTTTCGGTAATATATTGTAATTGCCGAAAACATATATGATTTATTATGAAATTTATGAAGTTTAGATGATGGGAAAAATAATTGTAGAATTAAGTTTACAATTTATAAAGAGTTTATAAGTATTACTAGAATTTATAAGGTTTTTGGTATATTTAAAGTTAATAAAAGATAGTATATATATACTACAACATTAGATAATTAAATCTGGTGATTTAGAGATGTTTAAAATGATTTTTGATGTCCAAAAATCTGTAGGAAAATTAGTTACGAAAATTAGAAATTAATTAGAGTTAATTTGGTTATTAAATGAGTTAGGATAAAAGAAAAGACCACAAGGGTAAAATGGTAATTTCCCTGGTCAAACTTGGTCAAACGTGGTCAAACTTGGTCAATGGCAGTTTGTAAAGTGTTTAGAGAAGCTAAGATAAAATTTGTAGCAAAAGATTAGATATTAAAAAGATAAAGGGATAAAAAGTTAATTAAAACTAACTTTAGGGGTAGTTTGGTAATTTTTGGAAAATTGAGGGTTAGACCGTAATAGCCTGGTCAAACCTAGGTATATTTTGGTAATTGACCAAAAGAATAAAAGAAATTGATTAAATAAGACCTTGGAAGAAATTAGAAATAAAAATAACAAGTTTAGAACTTATTATAAGAAGAATAGAGATTAACAGGAAACTATGAGTAAGTAATGTAAATAACACATTTTAATGTGTTTAGAAGGTTAAGGAAATTAAATAAAGAATTTAGAAACAAGTTGTAAAAGAAACAGAGTTAAAACGGGGTTAAAGGAGACCCGTATATAAGTTAAGGTATACGAGGGGTATACCCATAATGTAATAAGTATAGGAGGAATTATTACTTAAGCTATTTTTAATAAAAGTACAAGTTATATTGGGAAAATAAATAAATACGGGCGTATACAAAAAATTTTAGTGTACATGAATAGTACTCGTATACGTGAATAGTATACGTATAAATGAATAGTAAATACGTATAAATGAATAGTAAATACGTATACATGAATAGTAAATACGTATAAATGAATAGTAAATACGTATACATGAACATTAAATACGTATACATGAATAGTGAATACGTATACGAATAGTAATACGTATACATGAATAGTAAAATATGGTGAATAGTAAAATACAGTGAATAGTGAAAATACGAAAATTAAGTTATTTAACCACGCCGTCCTAATGAACTATAGAAGCGGAGTAGGTGACCGGAATAGTCGAGACGTCATCCAGGAGTGGACAAACGTCGATAGGCTAAGGTATGGGATTCTTGTAGCTTGTTTCCTAACGGGGTCTACCTCTACTACAAAAAATGCTTTAGAGAACTGTTAAAAAGGCTTTAGAGAACTGTTAAAAACAGTTCTAGTTGTTGGAGTTCTCTATAGTATGGTCTACTTTAGACTACTGTGATTAACAGTTCTCTATACTCACTTATAACTACTGTTAATGTGATGATACACACCTGTTATTAACAGTTATGAAACACCTTATCAGACTACTATTATTAACAGTTGTCTATTACACTTTTATAATCTGTTTTGGTATGATTTAAAAACTGTTAGTAACAGTTGTCTATGGTTGGAAACACTTCATATATCAATATCATTAGACAACTGTTATTACCAGTTATCTTTTAACAAATACCGGGACATATCAACACTATTGACAACTATTAATAACAGTTTTCTATTGTAAAATTCAACAAAAAATGCTACAGAATTTACAACTGCGATTAACAGTTCTCTTTTATAGAATAACAGTTTTCTAAAGCACATTGTCAAAACAGCATTACACCTATTTGGGCATCCAATGACAAATGTTTCAATCATAATCCTGTAGAAATAGCATAATAATCTAGAAATACACATGTTCCAGCAATAATTCTGTGCAAACATATATATAATCCATAATAGCTAGCAACACCTACTAAAACACTTTCCATAAACAAACATAAGTCTTTTATCACCATGTCAACAACACATACAACACTTTCAAGTGTACTTTGCCACCAGCAAATGCATTCATTTAGCAAACAGTTCAACTAATCATCTAGATGTTTTGAGAGTCACCATTATCATGCTACATGCTACACTTGATCGAACTATCAGAAAAACTAATCAAACTCTGAATCCATACTTCTGAATATAAGCTGCCCCGCGTTTCGTTCAGTATCTTTTGGAAGCACTCTTCTAGTCATTGCACCTTCAGGAATATTCTTCAGGTGATAAAATCTTCTTACCATGTGGCTCTTGTTCATGGGACGTGGCTGAAGATGATGGTAATCAAATAAATGTCAGTAGAGGGTATAAACAGAGATCAAACAAACATATGTCAGCAAAAGAACTGATGTGACAGATTGTTTATGCTCAGCAGAATTCAAACCAGACAACACACATATTTCAGTTTATAACAGAGCTAAAGAGTGATAAAAACTGAAGTAATAAAGACTCTTTTATAAGCAGTAGCAGCTAAACACACATATTGTTTTTAGTGATAAAAAACTGAAGTAATAAAGGCTCTAGATTCATATGTCACTCTGAAGTAATAAAAACTGAACTACGTGACAAATTGTTTATACTCAGCAGAATTCAGACCAAACAACACACATATTTCAGTTTATAAACAGAGCTAAAGAGTGATAAAAAACTGAAGTACTAATAAAGACTCTAGATTCATATATCAATCTAAAGTAATAAAAACTGAACTGCTGTGACAGATTGTTTATACTCAGCAGAATTCAGACCTAACAACACATATTTCAGTTTATAAACAGAGCTAAAAAGTGATAACAAACTGAAGTAATAAAGATGCTTTTATAAGCAGTACAGCTAAACACACGTATTGTTTTTTAGTGATAAAAACGAAGTAATAAAGACTCTACATTCATATATCACTCTGAAGTACTCCCTCCGTTAATTAATATCTGTCGTTTTAGGATGTGATTCTTTTCAAAAATATCTGTCATTCTAGCTTTTTGACACACTTCTTTCCACTTTTACCCATACTATTTAATATAAAAGTAATTATTATCTAAATGGAAAAGTAAAAAGTAGGGGCACATGCGTCATTGTCCTACTTTTCTTAATAAGTGTGCAAGTTTCTAAAATGACAGTTATTGTTGAACGGAGGGAGTAATAAACTGAACTGTTGTGACAGATTTTTATACTCAGCAGAATTCAGACCAAACAACACACATATTTCAGTTTATAAACAGAGCTAAAGAGTGATAAAAAACTGAAGTAATAAAGACTCTTTTATAAGCAGATTCAAAAGACATTTCATTGTCTGGTGTATCCTTTACTAAAAAATCTAAAAGACATTTCAATGTTAATCTATTCAGATCATAATAAAAAAATTATCAGACTCAGAAAGATACAGGTGCATATCAGCAGGCTGAACTAATTTATGATAGTATACTATTACTGGCGGAAATGGAAATATACGTTGAGATTTCATCCTGCTACAACAAGTTTAGATTTTGTAGGCCTATATAATATATGTATCTAGTACTGTCTGACTATTTAAATAAAGAGAAATGGGAAACGACACACTAGGATCATCGAGACTAGTCTTTTTTTGAACTACACTAACCATTCAAATTAACATTCAAGTTTGACAAAACGAAGATCCTAAAATTTACATATGACTACATTGCATATCAGAATAACAGGGATTGTAAAGTAGAAACAGGGGTAAATAGAGTACTTAGTTAGAGTATAATCTATCATAGATGTTCAAAGAGTAATTATTGACTGGTTTACCAAAACTGGGTAGTTATCCTGTTCAACAGGACTAGAGTGGAGGTGTTGACTGTTTGTGACTTATCAGTCTGATAATTGCTTATATTTATCAGAGTAGCTACTAACTACTTTTTTCATCAGCATAGAAAACTAACTACTTGGCACTTCTCGCTGATAAGTAAAAATATTATCAAAAACTATTTGTATATGAAAAAGGCAGCACCATGTTAAAAACATTGTCGGGTACATCTTTTATTATACAACCAGAGGCAATGTGATTATGTGAATATTGACTAAACCAATTCCAAATAACTAACTAATTAAGAAGGCAACTGGAAATTATGAACTGCAATCTGCAATCCTATTGAATCTATCATTCATAACTCGTAAGCTTGTATAGAACAAAAACCAGAATGCAATTCCACTTCCACGGAGGCACAAATCGAAATATGCAATTATGCAGTGCACCATAATAGAATTATGCAAATAGATTCAAATTGCATACCTGCGTGGCTGCGCCTGCAGAGGTATCAAATTCTACAAAAGCACGCGTGCAGAGGTTTCAAATTCTACAAATCAACCCCAACAAGCCAAAGATTGAAAAGAAGAGTAGTACCTAAAGTATATGACCCTCTACTATTACGCCAAGGAAGTAAGATCGTATGAAAGAACAATTCAATAAAAGTGAAAATTATCTAAGATGCATATACTCAAGGAAGTAAGGATCGTATGAAAGATCAATTCAATAAAAAAGTCACATGAAACCAGAAATCAGTTTATAATGTCATAAGAATGAAATGACCTTCATGGTAGACACAATGAAATCTAGCCAAGAATCCAAGCATTGTTGCAGTAACATCCCCAATAGGGGTCCATGCGCGCCCCAGCATTAGTACCTATCACCACCGTTTTGTGAAGGCGAAACGTGGAACAATAACAGGCGACACTCCCCAACATTAGTACTGTGTCGGTCTTGTTTCACGTCTCGTTTTCCTGGTTGGTACCTTTGATCAAAAGAATGGTACTGCAATAATGTTTAACAGTTATTGATGAATTTCAGGTGCTAAAATATATACCCAGTACATTAGCAAAAACAGATTAAAAATGAGTAGTATAGTAGCAGTACAAAGTAATGAAATACAATTAAAACTGCACTATATTCAATCAAAAACACGAAGCTGTTCAAAAACTGTAACAACAGTGCGACCGATGTGGTTTTAAAGGTGGCTTTATGCCATATTTCTCATTTTACAACAGATTTCAGCAGGGCCTAAAAGGGCTAATCAAGAATATAAGCAAATATGTTTTGTTGACTTATAAACAGAAGCATAAACTTGCAGAATCCAAATTAGTATTTTGGTGGCTGAAGAACTGTTATAATTGGCCTATTGATAACAGCAAAGTGATTGCCTAATCTCTGCTTATCTGTAAGGACTTATTCGGTGGAATTTTAAAGCTTAATACACTAAGTAAAAAGGAGCAAAAGTCTGGTTCAGATCTGGAGTAAGAATTAGGTTCAGATCGAGTTAAGCTTATCAGTGCAACAGAACTTAATAAAGCACAGAAACTGTCCAGAAATATGCCAGAGTTTCAGGTTGCTTTCAAACAGATCATTTAAACGTTTCAGATTAAGTATAAAAACCCAGTATGACAAATGTGAAATGTAAATTAAAAGTAAGCAAGCGTAACAGTATTTTTATGACATAGACAAGCTATCACAAATATAAACTGATTTTAAGAATTTTGTGCTTATCTTTAGCGATTTAGTTTTGGATGCTTCCTTGTTGCTTTAGCTTCCTCTAGAGTTTACCACCCCTCCTCATTCTTCCACCGGTGCTCCAGGCGTAAGATGTACTTGTTCCTCTGTTGATAGTCACGATCGACGTCAACCAATTCCTCTTTGGAAAAAACTGGTTCTTTTGAGATGATGGTGAACAGCAGATGTGCTTCGGAGCCCCAAACCATGGTTGTTGTTCCCGCAAAGAAGTCCGAATCATCCTACCGGTGAGCTTCCTTGTCCAGCCCATCTTAGTCTTGCAACTCCCCAGGTTACAAGCAACATTTGATCAAGATTAGTAAGTCAGAAGAAAATTGAAACTAGTGTTGCTAATTTACGAAAGCAGTAGCGTAAGTCACCATTGCAATGTATGCTCACACAGTTAGACATTGCCGAAATTACAACGAGAAAGAATAAGATGTTCAGAGTTTAAAACTACAACATTAACCAGAAAGAGCAAGTTGGTTGAAAAAAATGTAACGTTACCAAAATAGCAGGACTTGAATTTCACAGGAAAGGACAGTACGCACGCAAGCAACACCACGGGACTGCAACGATTAAGGTAGAAGCATACAGCTATCGAGTTCTCTGGCGAAAACGTAGGAGTTGGCTATCGGACTGGGGTGATTAAGGAGCAAGATAGTAAAGAGGTCGATTTGGACACTGCGCATAGCAAGAAGGAGGAAGACGACACTACGCGTAGCAAGAAGGAGGAAGAGGACACTGCGCGTAGCAAGGAGAATGAGGAGGAATCGATTACCGGTTCGATGGAAAATAGCGTGCTCTGGCTGGAGTATTGTGTGCTCTGGCTGGGGAAGAAGACAGTACTGCGCGAGCAAGAGAGAATGAGGAGCTAGGAATCAATTTAGTAATTAGGGATTTACCGAGCGGGAGAATACCGCGCCCAACTCAACTTTCCCAGTTTCGTGAAAATTAGGGACACCGAAGGTATATTCCAGAAAGATAAAGGTATTCAAGTCATCAGGGACTAAAAATTTTTAAGTCCCGCGCGTCCAAATTGAGAAGCTCCATAACAGTAGTCTAAAGGTATTTTAAGAGAACAATATTATAACAGTTCTAGTATCTAATGTTTTAGTAACTCAATTTGCACAAATTCAAAGACTACTAGAATTTTATAACAGCTTTCTTTTATACAGTTCTTAAAAATAAAATCTGTAGTAGTGTCGGTTTTTGTGTGCTATGTGTTATTGTGATACGACCAAACAAGATTAAGCATGAAACCGATTTACTGTATTGTTATTGTGTCCATTGTACACTAACATTACTTGATTCAGAGCTTGTTCATTAACTTTGTTTAATAAACAATTGTATAAAGTTATAAGTACCCCTATTGTTAGATGGTTAATACTGAGAGAGGTTTAACTAACCAATTGTCAAAGAGACTTCAGCTAACTGGAACTTGTGAGGAGAGGAATCCGGGACTGACTCCGGTCATGCATGTTCAGGTTTAGGAGGTCGGCATCTGTATCAGATCTGTCTTCCGCCTAGGGTCGACAAACTGACCCGGCCATCTCGAGCGAACAGTTTGAGATGGGAGGCAACTTCAGGAGGCGCAGGAGGGTCAAGCCCACACCCTGATAACTTAAGAATTATTGTTTATTAAACCAATGGAGCTAATAACTCATTGGCTAGGGTTACTTTGACCCGACAAAATAAACAATTCATTTAGAGAACAACCAATTCTAATAGGAGAATGGTTGACACTTATAAGGAATGGTCAAACACGAGAACTAAACAATTCTCAGGCCTCAGGATTTAGGAATCTAACTTACTCATTAATGGACGTCCATTACGACATACGATTTATTTGAGTTGTGAATGTTTCACATAAATGTATTATTGTTGTTGTACTTCTTATTATTGTTGTATGAATAACCAACTGCATGTATACGACAAGTAGCCGTGTGTAGCCCTGATAGCTTGTGGGCTGCACGTTTTCTGTACCAGCAATATGCTGAGCCCCTTGGGGCCTGTGATTTAAACTTTGCAGGTAGGTGCCAGACAAGGACCCAGCCTGAGAGTAGGAGTGGGTAGAGCACTATGGGTTCAATTCACATTACGAGTGTGCATGTACACTCGCTTAATAAACTGTGGTAGTAAGTTGTAATAATAGGAGAGATACTTCTGACTCGGTATTGTATTTGTTTAAGACTTGTACGTACTTACGTTCAGTACACTCGGGTCCATCAGACCGTAGCTTGAGACTGGAATAGGCCTAGTTAGTCACGTGGGTGACTAACGGCGGTAACATGAACTCTTAGTACTTTCTTCCGCTGTGTTGTAATAATGTTGCAGGTTCGTTCGTGATGGTTCAGGTTTAGCAGTTGGGGTGTTACAAAAAGTGGTATCAGAGCGTAGTTACGCTCTGATGACTAGAGTTACCGAACTAGAGTAGGTACCGAGTTAGAGTAATAATCATGGGTTTGGGTGTGAGATAGTAGTGTGAGCTGAGTCAGATAACCACCAATAAGGGTGGAATATCTTACTTTTTTAGAGGCTATTATAAATGCTTAGACCAAAGCCTTTGTAATCACGAGCTTACTGTGCATTTATACTTATTCAGATGTTAGGAAGAAAAGGAGGACGAGGCCGAGGCAGAGGCCGTGGCGAAGATAGAGATGAGGCTGCTGAGATCCCAGGTGGACAGACGATAGCTGAGATCGTTGCTGCCGCCCTAGGGCACATGGGCTATCAGCCCGGTGCGGGACCGCCTGCTCCACCACCACAGCCCCAGGAGCCAAACTGGGTGAAGAGTCTCGCTGACCTTTGACCCCACCGTTTAGAGGGGAGACAGATCCCACCAAACTTGAGGCATACATCTCAGAGCTAGAGACCGCCTTCGAGACACTTGATGTACCTACAGAAGCCAAGGTGCGACTTGCTGCTATCTACTTGAAGGATACGGCGAGCGATTGGTGGAAGCTAGTTAGGGCCGAACATGTGGCCAACCCTAACTTCGGCTGGGAGCAATACGCGGCCTTGCTGAGAGCCAAGTACTACCCCACCCATGTCCAGACTAAGAAGCGTTTAGAGTTGGACGCGCTGAAGCAGACTGACAAGATGACGGTGGACGACTACTACTCTCAGTTCACCGCTTTTATCCGTCTTCTACCAGGATTGGGATATTCAGACCAGATCCTGGTCGACCGCTTCTATGGCGGGCTGAGCCACCGACTACGCTATGGCATGGGCCCGGCAAGCTACACTACCTTGCAGGTAAATAAAGTTGAGATTAGTTGAACTGAGTGAACGTTATATTAGAATGAAAGCGAGACTGATATTTTTAAGAGAAGGAGTGCTATCATGCTGCTGCTAAGGTTGAAATCACCGTCCAGCTGAGGGACGAAGATCAAGCACTGAAGAGGAAAGTTGCTGGTAATAGTTATGACAATTAGGGGCAAGGGGACAGAAGAGAGGTAAGTACCAGCCCCCACCCCAGAAAAGGTTTCAAAGGTAACCAACCTAAGGCTGCTGAAGAGCCACAAAAGCAAACCTACGTCATAGCAGCGAAGCCTCAACGCTCGCCTGCACCAAAGGGTAACAAGTAACTCCTTAAATTGAGTTAACAGTCAGATATCAACCTTGAAATACAATTACTAATGTTGTAAGCAAACAAGTACTGAGACCGGTAAGGGGACCGGCGGGGGATATAAGCGCCGCTACAACTGTCGCAGGTGCAACCAAGACCACCCTGGAGTTGATTGTGAAGGCAATAAGGTGGAGTGCAATTTCTGTGATGTGTTCGGACACCGAGCTTTTGAATGTTTCAGAAACCCCGAGAGTAAAGCCTATAGACCTGGGTGGAAGGCCAAGGGCAAGGGCGTGGCCACTCCGAATCCTGGAACCGACGGTCCAAAGGCGACACAGCCAGCTGCTAACAGAGGACCCCAGGTTGTCCAGCGACCAGGGCCGCCTGCACTACATATGGTGGACCGAGAAGACGAGGCTGAACCCTCTTCGAGACTAAGTACCACTACAACCTATTAGGGAGAAAACTGTATGCTTATCGCATTTCATGCATGAATCAGTGACTATATATCTTGAACGAGTTTCTAGTTAGTTAATTAGAACTCATGTAAGATAAATTATTACCACCTTAGGAAACTTCAACATTTGTTATCCAATACCTTCAACACCTATCCTAGAAGAGATCGACCTAAAGATTCACGAATTCCCATGGGAGCAGTGTCAGGTCATCCGGCCAGGTATGATCTTATTAAAAGGATACCTGTCACTAAAGGCACAAATCGCCATCATCAGGAGATGTAGCCAGCTAGGAGTGGGACCGGGAGGTTTCTATACACCAAATACCCTGGAGGATCGAGAATGAAGCTAAGAATGATGTGCTTGGGTAAGAACTGGAACCCTTACACCAACACTTACCAAAAGGTAAGGGAATGGGATGGAGCAACACCACCAGAGATACCTGAGGAGTATCATACGGTTAATACACAAGCCGTAGGGATCGCTCAACAACTTGAAGCTGATCCAGTCCCGAACCTTGAAGCAGACCTCTGCATTATCAACTTCTACGAAAAGGAGGGACGACTTGGACTACACCAAGATAAGGACGAGGGGATACCCGTAGTGTCTTGGTCCATTGGAGACGACGCCGAATTCCTATATGGCGAGAAGAAGCGCGTAGACCTTGCCCAGAAAGTGGTACTTAAGTCATGAGATATTCTAATCATGGGTGGGAAGTCGAGAATGCTGTAGCACGGTATCAAGAGGATTAAGTTGAATACAGCACCATCGACAGTAATCAATGCCACACACATGAGACCTGGACGCTTGAACCTAACCTTTAGGAAGTACTAGCCATGTAATACACTGAAGTATTGTAATAGAAAAACTCATAATGTAAAAGGATGGTTTAAATAATATCAGTGTTGATTACTCGTTTTCGACTTGTATTATGCCATCAGTACTTATGATCCTTATGAAATACTTAGGTTGTGGATTCGGTTCGGAAGGTACGCTAAGCTTACTCACTGAGGCACAGGCCGATGAGAGCGGCACTATCTCACGGGTACCTTTCCGATCAATGGCGTTGATGCATCAGTACTCTTCGACTCAGGGGCCCCGCATACCTTCGTCTCATCATCGTTTACAAGGAGGTTGGGGCTAGACGCTGACGAGCTGCCAGACTTTACGGTTACGCTCCCGTCTAAGGAGAAGGTTCGATGCACTCGCTACTACCGAGCAGCCACTATCCGAATTAGAGGAGAAGACTTTCCTATCACCTTGATTGAGTTCAGAGATTTAGGGTTTGATGTTATATGTGGGATGAACTGGTTGGAGCGGCACAAGGGTCGTATCCTCTGCGCGAGCACCGACTGCTACTCAGGAGTCCATTGGGGTTACTATATCATACCGCCAGAGACCTAGAGAGCCTTCAACCAAGATCATCACCGCTATGGCCATGTATCGAGAGCTGAGAAAGAATAAAGAAGTGTACCTCTGCTATGTTCAGGATATAGAGAGAGATTCGGAGTTTGACCCCAAAGTACCAGTGGTGTCGGAGTTTCCCGACCTCTTTCCAAGGGAACTACCCGGCATGCCACCACCACGGGAGGTAGAGTTCACCATCGAGTTGCTACCAGGAACCAGACCGATAGCCAAGGCGCCTTACCGCATGGCTCCAGCTGAGATGAATGAGTTGAAAGAACAACTGCGAGACCTGCTCGACAAAGGGTTTGTGCGGCCTAGTGTATCACCATGGGGAGCGCCAGTACTCTTCGTGAAGAAGAAGGATGGCAGTCTCAGCCTCTGCATCGACTACAGGGAGTTGAATACTGTTACAGTAAAGAACAAGTATCCACTACCACACATAGATGATTTGTTTGATCAATTGAAAGGGGCATCTGTGTTCTCCAAGATTGATCTCAGGTCAGGGTATTGTTATACCCAAATTTCAACCCCCCCGGAAGAGAGTCTCTACTAATAGGCTAGTAGCGAGGGTTCCCATTCGATCGGCACATTTCAGAGTACTAGGGACAGCTTAGTCATCTCCAGGGGCATTTCGTAATTTTTCAAGGCTCCTAAGCCCCCTATAGGCTTCTCTCTCCTCCAAATAAGGGTCAAATCAATTCAAAATGCTTTGAAATTTTAACCCATGATAGAGGATGACATCTGAAGCATAATGGCGTTGGAATTTTGATTTTTCGAATTTCCAATAATTTTCTAGCAATTTCTGATTGAATCTGACGAGAAATTGAATTTAAAAATATTCCAATGTCCAAAAAATTCGATTCCACTTTAGAAAATTCGGAAATATCATCCTTTACCCATGTGTAAAATTTCATAATCAAATTCCTTTGGAAGCCCTTAAGCTAAAACGTCGGTAAATCTCGGTTTTTACCGGATTTTTCTATCTTTAAGGAAGCCTATATAAGGAACCTTATCCCATGATCAAAGAAGGACCTCAAGAACCCTAGACCCTCAAAGAAGGCAGCCGTCTCATCTCTTCACGTTTTTACACATCCAAGCACCAAAATCACATCAAAAATCCCCCGAAATCACCATCTAAACACATTTTTCAACTCCCAACACATCAACAATCATCAAACATCAACCAAACCACCTCCAAACGTGAAGAACACCTTCAACAATCAACAACCAGAAGCTCGGGTCGAACTCAATCCGGAACCGGCACCATCGGAGCCTCCGAAGAATCCCGACGTGAAGAATCCTCCTGAATTCGAAGGTAAAATAGGTTGCAATTCTACTTTTCTAACTCTCCACGACCTTATTAACTCTCTGTCAAATTTTGGGTTCAAACTAACCTTTTTACGCTTCTGTATTGCTAATTACTTTTGTTTCTGCCTTGTTACTTGTTCGTCAAGTTTCTTACATAATTCGACTTCAAACTGCAATCTTTCAATTACTAACGAATTGTATACCTTTCAGGCTACACGTGCATAAATTTTGAGCCGAAAACACCTTCGGGAACCACCATAAAACCCCTGTCCGTGGGTGGTCCGGGATCTCGGACCTATGGTCCGGGACCACGGACACCCACAGACGGCGGCGGGATTTTAAAATTTTAAAAATTTAGGTTTTGCTAAAGTATGTCCGGGCCTACGGACGTCCTGTCCGTGGCCCCGGACTTTTCAAATTTTTGTTTTCTGTTTAATTCGACTTTTATTTTCACATAGATTAACTAGGGTCCGTGGTTACGGACATTAGGTCCGTGGCTACGGACGGAAACAAAATTTGACCTAATTCTACCTCCGAAACCCTAGTTTAGGTAATTTCAACTTTCACTTTTATTTTCAGTCAAAAAATGCTAAAAAACAAAAAAAACAGAAGCTCGTGCACTTAGGTTAAAACGACTCGTAATAAGCCGTAATTAAACTAAGTAGAGGAAAAACGACTTCTAGGGGTAATGAAAGTAATTGAACCCTAATTAAGTCGAATATCAAGCCCCCGAACCCGAACTCTACCTTTCCTAATTTACTCTTGGTAAAATTAGGTGGCGACTCACAATAGGTTCCAGTGAGCTAGCAGGTTTTAATAATTATTGTTATATGACATAGTTATTAACCTTAGGTTATAAGTGGACCTAAAACCCGACTAGATCCCAATCAACTTAATCACACAGGATAGGGTTTAAAATCGAGGCTCACAGACTGGCGACTCTGCTGGGGACAACTTCTTAATTTTAACTTGTTTAATTTAAGAAAGAGGGTTAACTCGAAATGTTTATTTATGGCTTTATTCTTTGTTTGTTTACTTTTGTGCAATTTAATATCTGTACCTTTGCATCACATGAGAGCGAGGGTCCATGCAAACCGATTTCACCCCGGGACCCGTTTGAGGGTCCCCTGTCAGGGACTCACACCTTTTAGGTGATGTGAATAAGCGGGGGAAAAGAGGAGGATGTCGTCTAACCACATCCCCTTAATACCTGGGCTTTAGCCCCAAGCGTTTTCCTGGTAGTGCCCTTACCTAGCCCATTGTTTGGTCATCAAAGACCCGACCGTAGACGCACACCTTCAGGTGATGTGAAAAAAAGTGGGGAAGCCCAAAGAGAATAGCGTGCGAGCCCTATTCCTTTGTGGCAACCTAGGCCCAAGCCCCAAGCACCTCTCCGGATCGATCCATACCCAAATTGATTTAACCGTCAAGTGAGGACATGTTGAATTTGTGTGGGCCTTGTTTGCTTGTATGATTGGCCCATTACCCCCTAGAGATTGATAATAACTTCTCTACATTAACCTAGCCCAGCCCGAATTGGCGGCTCTATTTGTTTGCGGCCCACAGGTCCTGTTTGGTTTAATATGTGAGTCTTTTGGGCTTCGGCCCAAAAGCTTAGACTTAGGTGATTTCTCTTCTGGCCCAATTTGAATTATCCATTTAGTTCTAGGCCCATGAAAAACAAACCCATCTCAAGTAGTTCATGAGAATCCATCAGGCCTTTCCACTTCAAGGTTTATTCTAGTCCAGGAAGATTTTCCACTTGGGCTTTGGCCCAAAATCCTAGATATAGGTATCATCTTCTAGGCCCAATCAGAATTACTCGGTCCAAATTCTAATTCACATCTAGGACATGGTTTAAAATCATTTCGGCCCATGCACCCTATTTCTAGCCCATACACATTCTGGCCCAGGTGCCAAATTCTCAAAACATTTCGAGTACCACACTCATAACTCACTTCATCTGGGCCCACAGACCAATTCATAGTTTTGGCCCACGAACTTTACTCTTAATCCAAAACTTCGGCCCATAGCATAAAATATTTGAATCCCAGATAGTTTGCGCAACTCATTCATTCTAGTTTTTGGCCTCAAGGCCTAACAGGATCATCAAACGAATCTTAGGCTTTAAGGTTTCTCTCCCGGCCCAGTGGCTCGATCATGGTCCATGTAGCTTCCTTCGGCCCGTTTGCTCCACTTCCAGATTAAGGGTATTCAGGCCCACACATCCATTCTAGTCAAGAAGTCCCTCCGGCCCATATGTCTTGCTTCAATTCCAAATCATTTCGGCCCAAGAGCCACAATCCTAAAACATTCCAGCCCAAGTGCCACATTCCTAAACACTTTCTGGCCCAAGCACCACATTCCCAAATCATTTCGACCCAAGTGCCACCTTCCCAAACACATTCTGGCCCGAGCGCCACATCCTCAAGCACTTTTCGGCCAAAGCGCCACACTTTCAAACACTTTCTGGCCCAAGTGCCACATGTTCTAAACATTCCGGCCCAAGTGCCACAATCTCACAACATATTTTGGCCCCAGTGCCGCATTCTCATTCCGGCCCAAGTGCCAACCCGCTTATGAATCATTCTGGCATGTGTGCCTCACTTTCAATTCATCCAGGCCAGAGTGCCTATCCACATCCATGAAATCATCCAGGCACGAGTGCCTAATCCACATTCATGAAACCGTTTCAACCCATGCACCTCACATTCAGGCCCAAGTGTCTCATGCGTCATCCATAAGCATTCCTAGTTCAGGTATTTCGTGGAGCCTACTAAGAGTCCAAGAAGAAGACGATCACAGTCATCTTAGTGACATCCTGGCAGTCAAGAGCTCGAGTCTTCAGCATCCCGACTTCAGACGGCTCAGCAAGATTCGGATTCAACAGAAATTTTAGGGTTCCCATGCATTCTACTGCATAACCTGCCATAACATTCGTCTTTCAAATGCACCTCTCATATTTTTCAAAGAATGATCGTTTTCAAATCACTAATAAGAAGCATCGATTTTGTTAAATCATCTTCTTTCTCATGTTCACAAATGGATGACTTTTTCAAGTCTAAATGACAACACAAAAAAAGGGTTATGTTTCACACAAGTTTCTTTTGAGAAAATGGTTCATGAAATAATTATCTCCCGACAATGGAATACAAGACTTGTATTTGTTTCTGAAATTTTGAACATGCCTTACCAAACCCCACACAGCTCATCCCAAGACATCCAAATAACCCCCAAAGCGGTTCCAAATCCATATCTTTTAAATTGTTGTCATTAACCCCAAATCAATACTGGGGGCAATCTGAGTTTAGGTACGTCATCTTTCATCTTTCGTTTAAGCGTGTGAACTAGTCTCTGAGTGAAATTCACGAGAGTGTCTTGAGCGGAAAAACCATGAGCGAACGAGCGTGTCATTTTTACACAACTCCGGTAAGACCACATTCAAAGGTGAGGTAAACGGCATAACTCCAACCGAAGGAGATAATTTGTACATTACACTTAGACCTGTGAAAAGTAACAAAGAACGGATACACAACTATCAGGAATGACGAAGCACCTAGGTACAGCACCACATAGCCAAAGGCTTGTGAACCCTGACGTTAAACCCTAGGCACCCCCGCTGATCCTTTCATATATCCCATTTCGATATTATGAACTCCACAAAATAACCCAGCCAATGATGAATGTTCGACCCGGTGACCAAAGGAAGCAAGGAGCCCGAGTCTCGGTAATATCTTCATCAGTTCAAAGAAGCAACTCCGCTATCAGCATGACGAAGCCATCCGTAAATGGTCCTAGAGTCAATGCCTTAGAATAGCTTGACATCATATCATCCTTATAGGTAGTCGGCGCCTTAGAATAGTCTGACATTACTTCATTATTACCTTTAGGTGGTCGACGCCTTAGAACCGCTCGACACCCTTCCACTTTACTCATAGGTAGTCAGCGCCTTAGAATAGCTCGATGCAACTTGTCGGATTGCATGTGTGGGTCTTTTAAGATCTAAAATTTTGGGGTATCACTCAAGCATCAACTAGCCTTTTCATTTCCATTACAAAGTCTAGTTGACGGGGGGCAATCTGTTTATACCCAAAATTTCAACCCCCCGGAAGAGAGTCTCTACTAATAGGCTATAGCGAGGGTTCCCAGTTCGATCGGCACATTTCAGAGTACTAGGGACAGCTTAGTCATCTCCAGGGGCATTTTCGTAATTTTTCAAGGCTCCTAAGCCCCCTATAGGCTTTCTCTCTCCTCCAAATAAGGGTCAAATCAATTGAAAATGCTTTGAAATTTTAACCCATGATAGAGGATGACATCTGAAGCATAATGGCGTTGGAATTTTGATTTTTTGAATTTCCAATAATTTTCTAGCAATTTCTGATTGAATCTGACGAGAAATTGAATTTAAAAATATTCCAATGTCCAAAAATTCAATTCTACTTTAGAAAATTCGGAAACATCATCCTTTACCCATGTGTAAATTTCATAATCAATTCCTTTTGGAAGCCCTTAAGCTAAAACGTCGGTAAATCTCGGTTTTTACCGGATTTTTCTATCTTTAAGGAAGCCTATATAAGGAACCTTATCCCATGATCAAAGAAGGACCTCAAGAACCCTAGACCCTCAAAGAAGCAGCCATCTCATTCTCTTCACGTTTTTACACATCCAAGCACCAAAATCACATCAAAAATCCCCAAATCACCATCTAAACACATTTTCAACTCCCAACACATCAACAATCATCAAACATCAACCAAACCACCTCCAAAACGTGAAGAACACCTTTCAACAATCAACAACCAGAAGCTCGGGTCGAACTCAATCCGGAACCGGCACCATCGGAGCCTCCGAAGAATCCCGACGTGAAGATCCTCCTGAATTCGAAGTAAAACAGGTTGCAATTCTACTTTTCTAACTCTCTACGACCTTATTAACTCTCTGTCAAATTTGGGTTCAACTAACCTTTTTATGCTTCTGTATTGCTAATTACTTTTGTTTCTCTGCCTTGTTACTTGTTCGTCAAGTTTCATACATAATTCAACTTCACACTGCAATCTTTCAATTACTAACGAATTGCACACCTTTCAGGCTACACGTGTATAAATTTTGAGCCGAAAACACCTTCGGGAACCACCATAAAACCCTTGTCCGTGGTGGTCCGGGATCTCGGACCTATGGTCCGGGACCACGGACGGGTTGTCCGTGGCCACGGACACCCATGGACGGCGGCGGGATTTTAAAATTTTAAAAATTTAGGTTTTGCTAAAGTATGTCCAGGCCTACGGACGTCCTGTCCGTGGCCCCGGACTTTTCAAATTTTTGTTTTCTGTTTAATATTCGACTTTTATTTTCACATAGATTAACTAGGGTCCGTGGTATGGACATTAGGTCCGTGGCTACGGACGGAAACAAAATTTTGACCTAATTCTGCCTCCGAAACCCTAGTTTAGGTAATTTCACTTTCACTTTTATTTTCAGTCAAATGCTAAAAAACAAAAAAAAAAACAGAAGCTCGCGCACTTAGGTTAAAACGACTCGTAATAAGCCGTAATTAAACTAAGTAGAGGAAAAACGACTTCTAGGGGTAATGAAAGTAATTGAACCCTAATTAAGTCGAATATCAAGCCCCCGAACCCGAACTCTACCTTTCCTAATTTACTCTAGGTAAAAATTAGGTGGCGACTCACAATAGGTTCCAGTGAGCTAGCATAGGTTTTAATAATTATTTATATGACATAGTTTATTAACCTTAGGTTATAAGTGGACCTAAAACCCGACTAGATCCCAATCAACTTACAACACAGGATAGGGTTTAAAAATCAAGGCTCACAGTATCATCAGATTCCTGTTAGAGGAAAGATTTGAGAAGACGGCATTCGGACGAGATATGGCCACTACGAGTTTCAGTGATGCCGTTTGGTTTGTCGAACGCACCGGCGATATTTATGATTTGATGAACCGTTTGTTCAGGGAACATTGGACAAGTCAGTTGTGGTCTTCATTGACGATATACTCATATATTCAGGGTCGAGGAGTGAACATGAAAGTCACTTGAGACGAGTTTTAGAGATACTAAGGGAGAACCAGGTTTATGCTAAGTTCTCCAAGTGTGAGTTTTGGCTTGACCAGGTCTCTTTCCTAGGTCATGTCATCTCAGATGCTGGGATCTCAGTGGATCCAGCAAAGATTGACACCGTGCACACCTTGCCAAGGCCGAAGTCAGTTACCGACATCAGGATTTCCTTGGCTTGGCAGGTTATTACAGGAGATTTGTTAAGGACTTTTCTAAGGTCAGCAAGCCAATGACCAGTTTGATGAAGAAAGATGCACCATTTGTATGGACAGATGACTGTGAGGGTTCATTTCAGAGCTTGAAGGACTCATTGACTTCTACACCTATTCTGACTATCCCAGACGGTACAGAGGGATTTGAGGTATATTGTGACGCATCTGGTAGGGGATTGGGTTGTGTACTCATGCAGCATGGCAAGGTAGTTACCTATGCCTCTCACCAGCTGAAGAAGCATGAGGAAAACTACCCCACGCACGATCTTGAGTTGGGAGTTGTAGTCTTCGCCTTGAAGATATGGTGCCACTACTTATACGGAGTTAGTTTGACAGTCTACACCGACCATAAGAACTTGAAATACATATTCACACAGAAGGAGCTGAATATGAGACAGAGAAGATGGTTAGAATTCCTTAAGGACTACGACATTGACCTCCAGTACAAAGAAGGGAAGGCCAATGTTGTAGCTGATGCTCTGAGTCGTCGAGCACACTCGCTTCATGCCATGGTTGCTAGTTCCAGCTTGATTGACGAGGTGCGAGAGGCTCAAGCAACGATCATATATGATGGAGATCAGGCAGAAGCTGATAGAGGGTACATTCGAGAGCCAGAAATATGACTTCGAATTACATGATGATGATCTGATCAGATTGAAGGGCCGATTATGCATTCCTCGCAGCACACTGAGCTAAAGGAGCGCATTCTACGAGAGTCACAATGTTCTTCTGTTTCTATCCATCCGCGAGCTTCAAAAATGTATAAAGACATGAAGCGTTACTTCTGGTGGACTGGGATGAAAAGTGACGTTACTGAGTTTGTAGTGAGATGCCTAACTTGCCAGAAGGTAAAGTTCGAGCACAGCCGACCTGGAGGCATGGTTCAATCAATGCCAGTTCCAGAGTGGAAGTTTCATGATATCTCCATGGATTTCGTGGTTGGACTCCCACCTACCAGGGGAGGTCTGAACATGATATGGGTTGTAGTTGATCGCCTGACCAAGGTAGCCCGATTCATACCGATGAAGGACACTTGGAAGGTAACGAAGCTTGCTGAACTGTTCGATAAAGAGATCATGAGACACCACGGAGTACCTAAGACCATAGTATCTGACAGAGACACCAGATTCCTTTCGAGATACTGGAAAACTACACGGGAAGCGGTGGGTACAGAATTGAAGCTAAGTACCGCGTTCCACCCTCAGACAGATGGTCAGACTGAGCGTACGATTCAGACACTTGAGGACATGTTGCGAGCATGTGCCTTGGACTTGCAGGGTAGTTGGATCGATAAGTTGCATCTGATCGAGTTTTCATACAACAATAGCTATCATGCTACGATCAAGATGGCACCTTTCCAAGCATTGTACGGCAGACCATGTCGCACACCACTCTGTTGGGATGAGTCAAGTGAAGTGGTCATCATAGGACCGGAGTACTTGGAGCAAGTTCAGGCTGAGGTTCAGCAAATTCGAGAGAATATGAAGGCAGCCCAGGATAGACAGAAGTCGTATGCTGATACGCGACGACGAGACTTAGAGTTCTCTGTGAACGATCAGGTATTTCTGCGGGTTTCACCGATGAAGGGAGTATTCAGATTTGGACAGAAGGGCAAGTTGAGCCCAAAGTATGTTGGTCCTTATACCATTACAGAGCGGGTGGGCCCAGTTGCTTACAGGTTAGACCTACCTGGTGAGCTGGGTAAGGTGCATGATGTTTTCCACATCTCACAGCTTAAGAAATACATGCACCACCCTCCCATGTTTTGCAAGCTGAACGGCTAACCATAGAGCCAACCATGAGATCAGTAGAGACCCCTCAGAGGATTCTGGACTTGAAGACTAGGGACACTTGCCACTAGTCAATGAGACTGGTGAAGGTTCTCTGGTCCTACCAGGACGTCGAGGAGGCTACTTGGGAGTTAGAGGATAAGATGCGGGCGAAGTACCCTTCGCTCTTTTCAGACTAGTCTTCTTGTTAAGGGTATCGGGCATACCCCTTTTAAGGGGGGTAGAGCCTCTTTGCTTTTAAGTTGTAAGCAAACAATCACATAGTGCTGATAGTTGTTTGTTGCTTACTCAGTGTTAAGTATGTATTATACTTTGTGACAGACCTTATGAGTCTGAACCTTAATAAATGTGGCCAACATTTTGAGTCAGAAAGCGTATATACTGTTGTGTGATATATGTGATTGATTGTGTATGTGAAGTTACCTGTGTATTCTAAGAGATATTAGATGCATAGGAACTTTGGGGACAAAGTTCTTTTAAGGGGGGTAGATTGAAATACCTTAAACCTTAGTATATGATGAACTATCTAATTATAATATATTACATTAGAAAAGAGTTTAAACCACAATGTACACAAAAACATACCTTAAGCGTTTAAACCGAAAACGCACCTTAGAGCACGAAAATGTGCTTTAAGGAGAAATGTGCCTTAAGCATTTATACATGGAACTAAAAGGCTAATAAGCCTAAATACCATTAATAGGTAAGGTGAAAACAATAAAATGGTCAAAGGAACCATTGCGTTTACACACAAATTAAGTATACAAGTCCACACAAAAACCGATACTAAACTCACGAGAGTCAAGGAGAAACCACTAAACGACTTGGTTTAAGTTGGAATTAGCAACATGCTATTTCACGAACAAAGTTTCTAAAGGTTGCAAATGTACTAATAATACATTTAAACTAGCCAAAACAAATTGCAAAATCAATGTGAACCGGGAAGCACATAAAATGTGTTTTAAGGCATTTTTGGCCTTGTAACATACCTATAACATGGCATATGTCATAATGAACGAAATTAAGTCATTAAATGTTACATAAATACAAGATAAAACAAAAAAAATCAGATCAAATGGAGGGAGGGGCTGCCGACAGCAAGGGGACTCACCAAGGCATTATTTGCCTTTACTTTTTACTATTACACCTAATCAAGACTTCCTTGCATTGCATTATTACCTTGTACCCTTAGTGAATCATTACCCAGACTCTTACCTATCAAATGAGAGCTTCTAAATTCGGAACTCATCCTCTCTTTGAAGGAAGAACACAAAACAAAGCCAAACTTCACGATTTTGAACCTTAAAGAACACCCGTCCTTGTAAGAATCATAACTTTCTCGTCCTAGCTCCAAATCACAAGATTGATAGCTCGTTGGAATCCTCTCTTCAAGAGCTTTACAACCATAGGTCATGAGCCCCAAGATTCACAGGAAAAACCACTAAGAAGTGCCCTTGATTCTCGAGGTAAAACATTGCCTTCTTGAAAACTTCTTATTCTTTGGTTTTTGTTACAGCCTATTGGCATGGGATACTAACCCATCTTATTCTTCATCTTATTGTATAGTTTTTGGGGCAATACCTTTAGCAAATTGCTGGCCAAATTTCTAAGGAATTCGAGCTTAAATATTAAGCTAAAAGTCTAATATACAAGGTAAACTCTAAAACTACCTATTTCATGGTTCTAAATGTTGATCTATATATGATCTAACCTATCATATACTTTGTTTATTATTACCGAATTTAGTACGTGTTAGATTTAATTTTTAGCACCTAAAATGTTAATATTTTGTAAATCTAAAATTAGATCTATAATCCTTATGATATAAGCTTTAATATAAGCTATCATAATATATAAGAAAAGTTCATATACTATTATTTAAGGGATGGCCGAAAATTAAGAAGGCTTATTTGAGTTAGAAAAATTATATAACTAAGTTAAATTAAAGGAATTAGTATAATTAAGTGTAATATGTAAAATTTGTGAAGTTTTGGTAATATATTGTAATTGCCGAAAACATATATGATTGATTATGAAATTTATGAAGTTTAGATGATGGGAAAAATAATTGTAGAATTAAGTTTACAATTTATAAAGAGTTTATAAGTATTACTAGAATTTATAAGGTTTTTGGTATATTTAAAGTTAATAAAAGATAGTATATATATACTACAACATTAGATAATTAAATCTGGTGATTTAGAGATGTTTAAAATGATTTTTGATGTCCAAAAATCTGTAGGAAATTAGTTACGAAAATTAGAAATTAATTAGAGTTAATTTGGTTATTAAATGAGTTAGGATAAAAGAAAAGACCACAAGGGTAAAATGGTAATTTCCCTGGTCAAACTTGGTCAAACGTGGTCAAACTTGGTCAATGGCAGTTTGTAAAGTGTTTAGAGAAGCTAAGATAAAATTTGTAGCAAAAGATTAGATATTAAAAGGATAAAGGGATAAAAAGTTAAGTTAAATTAACTTTAGGGGTAGTTTGGTAATTTCTGGAAAATTGAGGGTTTGACCGTAATAGCCTGGTCAAACCTAGATATATTTTGGTAATTGACCAAAATAATAAAAGAAATTAATTAAATAAGACCTTGGAAGAAATTAGAAATAAAAATAACAAGTTTAGAACTTATTATAATAAGAATAGAGATTAACAGGAAACTATGAGTAAGTAATGTAAATAACACATTTTTATGTGTTTAGAAGGTTAAGGAAATTAAATAAAGAATTTAGAAACAAGTTGTAAAAGAAACAGAGTTAAAACAAGGTTAAAGGAGACCCGTATATAAGTTAAGGTATACGAGGGGTATACCCGTAATTTAATAAGTATAGGAGGAATTATTACTTAAGCTATTTTTAATAAAAATACAAGTTATATTGGGAAAATAAATAAATACGTATGATACTCCGTATCATACGGGCGTATACGAAAAATTTTAGTGTACATAAATACTCGTATACGAATAGTAAATACGTATAAATGAATAGTAAATACGTATACATGAATAGTAAATACGTATAAATGAATAGTAAATACGTATAAATGAACAGTAAATACGTATACATGAATAGTGAATACGTATACGTGAATAGTAAAATACGGTGAATAGTAAAATATGGTGAATAGTGAAAATACAAAAATTAAGTTATTTAACCACGCCGTCCAAATGAACTATAGGAGCGGAGTAGGTGACCGGAATAGTCGAGACGTCATCCAGGAGTTGACAAACGTAGATAGGCTAAGGTATGGGATTCTTGTAGCTTGTTTGCTAACGGGGTCTACCTCGGTTTGTGTGCTATGTGTTATTGTGATACGACCAAACAAGATTAAGCATGAAGCCGATTTACTGTATTGTTATTGTGTCCATTGTACACTAACATTACTTGATTCAGAGCTTGTTCATTAACTTTTTTAATAAACAATTGTATAAAGTTATCAGTACCCCTATTGTTAGATGGTTAATACCGAGAGAGGTTTAACTAACCAATTGTCAAAGAGACTTCAGCTAACTGGAACTTGTGACGAGAGGAATCCGGGACTGACTCCGGTCATGCATGTTCAGGTTTAGGAGGTCGGCATCTGTATCAAATCTGTCTTCCGCCTAGGGTCGACAAACTGACCCGGCCATCTCGAGTTAACAGTTCGAGATGGGAGGCAACTTCAGGAGGCGCAGGAGGGTCAAGCCCACACCCCTCATAACTTAAGAATTATTGTTTATTAAACCAATGGGGCTAATACCTCATTGGATAGGGTTACTTTGACCCGACAAAATAAACAATTCATTTAGAGAACAACCAATTCTAATAGGAGAATGGTTGACACTTATAAGGAATGGTCAAACACGAGAACTAAACAATTCTCAGGCCTCAGGATTTAGGAATCTAACTTACTCATTAATGGACGTCCATTACGATGTACGATTTATTTGAGATGTGAATGTTTTACATAAATGTATTGTTGTTATTGTACTTCTTATTATTGTTGTATGAATAACCAACTGCATGTATACGACAAGTAGCCGTGTGTAGCCCTGATAGCTTGTGGGCTGCACATTTTCTGTACCAGCAATATGCTGAGCCCCTTGGGGCCTGTGATTTAAACTTTGCAGGTAGGTGCCAGACAAGGACCCAGCCTGAGAGTAGGAGTGGGTACAACACTATGGGTTCAATTCTCATTACGAGTGTGCCTGTACACTCGCTTTATAAACTATGGTAGTAAGTTGTAATAATAGGAGAGATACTTCAGACTCGGTATTGTATTTGTTTAAGACTTGTACGTACTTACGTTCGGTACACTCAGGTCCATCAGACCGTAGCTTGAGACTGGAATAGGCCTAGTTAGTCACGTGGGTGACTAACGGCGGTAACACCAACTCTTAGTACTTTCTTCCGCTGTGTTGTAATAATGTTGCAGGTTTGTTGTGATGGTTCAGGTTTAGCAGTTGGGGTGTTACAAGTAGTTGGTATTATGGTGTCATAGAGGACATATGGGAACTAAACTATCACGTTGATTCGTTTCTAGTGTTCCGCTGCAATTGGGTGGACAACCGACATGACTCCAAAGTGATAATGGACTTATTGGTTAATCTTTCACGTGTTACAACTTATAAGAAAGATCAATTTGTGTTGGGTAAAGACTGTGACCAGGTGTTTTATGTTGAAGACCCAAATGATAGTAGATGGTCTGTTGTTCTTCCAGGGAGAAGACCGTTTTTGTTTGAGGATGAAAACAATGACGATGAGGATAATGAGATGATAGATGAAACAATATCGTTGCATACAGGGTTGCATGATTCAACTGATGATTTACAAAATGATGATGTTCAGACCATCTACGCTCGATCAGACCATAATGAGGGGGTTTGGGTAGGAAACAGATCATGATATATGTTACTATGTCTAGGTAACACCATTGGTTAAAATTACATTATATAATTCGTATTATTGTTGTTACAATGTTATCAAAATTAATTATTTATGTTTATTTTTGCAATTATACACTGTTCCATGAATATTGATCTAATGTTTGTGTTTTTTTCCACCAGTGGATGATCATCCGATTGACGATCCTATAGGACAGCTGCTCACACTGGGAAATTCAGCCCCAGTAGAGTAGACCGGCAAAACACACCACACGAGGTGGTAAAAAGAAATCAAAGACAGCAGACATCCCAGCACAGCAGACTGAGGCAGCTAGGCCTTCACAGGAGATACAAGTTCCTCCTTCGCCTCTCAAGAAACCCAAAAAACGAGGGGCTACCTATGGGCTGAAAGCAAATAGAGGCCCCCCGACCAAGCCTTTGGAGTTCAATGAGTTTAATCAGCCCATGGGTACTTGGAAATATGATTTCACTGCTCTAGCTAGGCATTTCGTGAGTATATATTTCAATATAAACCACCATTGGAAGCAAGAGCCTCAGGCGTTAAGGAGCAGATATTTGAACGTCTTCAGGTATTTGTTTATATTTATAGTTTGTTTTAAGATTAATGTAGTTACTATTTTACACTAATCCATTTTTTTTTTGCATATAGTCCCAATTCAGTATAGATCCTTCTATGAAGGGTGATGTGATGAAGGGGATTACCACACAGTTTAAAGACTTCAGATCTCTGCTCACGAGGCAATACATTTACTGTGAGGAGCCCGCAGAGATAGAGGAGGCAGCAGGTGAAGATGTGGATGATCGGAGACCACCGTGGCAAAAATACGATGGTATTACTGAAGAGCAGTGGAAGGAGTTTGTTGCGAAGCGTTTGACCCCTGAGTTCAAGGTGAGTTTCACACTAGTAGTTGTTCTTTTGTATGATAAATGTTTAAAGTGTCCTTAGAGTTCATTTGGTTAATTAGTCTTTTTCATATATTATTTGAATAATTTGTCTTTTCATACATATATATAGGCTATACGTGAGAAACAACAACAAAATGGTAAAAAAAATTGTTACCCCCAACACATGGGGAGTACAAGTATTGCTCAGCGTGTGCCGCAGTGGGAGAAAGAGGGGTTGTTGCCAGCTGAATCAAATGTTAGGGAAAGAAGGATGAAGGTTTGGGACTTAAGTTGACGGAAGAAACCTTCAAATCCGGCGGCACCTGCTCAGTATGATGACGCCACGAGAGAAGTCATCAACCAAATGGTAAGTGATTTTTAGTTTAAAAAATGTTTATTATATTTATAGAGTAACAATAGCAGTTACATGAAACGAATGTATCCTTATTGAATTATTAAACTCCATAAAGGAAGAGTTAAGCTCCCAAATCACCCAGGGCACTTGGCAGCCCGTTAGGCAGGATGATCCACTTTCCCGCGCTCTCGGGAAGAAGGATCATCCGGGTCGTGCAGTAGGCTTTGGTGGTCATGTCGGTATACGCCAAGCCTTCGGTAATCATGGGTCCAGACACAGTGCAGGAGGGAGTATTACATATGAGGAGCACTTACGCCAGAATGCGGAGCTCGAGCAGCGACTACGAAATGAATTTTAGCAGCAAATCGCTCAAGCTATGGAGATGATGCGATCTGAGAGGATGAATCAGGAGGTTTCTAGACCACCAGATCAGGCACAAGCATCAGAGCCCGCACCAGTGCCTCCCAGTAGTGTTCACTCCATCAACCCATTTCCATATTCATCTCTCAAGTTTAGAACAACATGTTAACTACAAATACAAAAAAACAAATTATACACTTTTTATGTGCATCTAAAATCTTTAATTTTGGAAATTTAGAAACCGATTGACTGCACATTGTTCCAAGTGATTGGTGTTGACAGTCGAAGTAGGGTGGGGAAAACTTTTCAAGTCTTCTCCTGGTGACACTGTGAGGAGTAGCGCTCCGAGAGTACCATGTCCGGGTGCTTGTTGATGGTTACGCGCCTGCGTACATGGATTGTCAGATACCGTGCCCAGTGCAGACATATCCACCCTTCGTCAAGCTGAATCCATGACAATACAGTGGCCCATTAGATTGATTAAGCTTGGGGAGCAGCAGGTAACCCTATGAAAAAACTAATTCTTTAACATATCCTAGAGTAAAACATATACTTATTAAATTAATATATTAGGAACACATTCAATCAAATTCTGATAAGGCAAAAGGAAAGAGAGTTGTTGTTGCACCAGCTAATCCTTCGATGGCATCCACGACTAGAGTTGTGATGAGATCGACTTTGCTTCAACCGGCGGTTCTGAATGTCTTACCCCCCGAGCTGAAACTATTGCACTCCACACTGTTGATGACACCACCCAAGAGATTCGGTTACAATGGAACCAAGACCGGATCTTTTTTACTATAGAGGCGCTCAGAGTTTTGAAATCTATCTTACTGATTTTGTGGAGTTGTTCACGAAGGATTGGTTGAGTGCATCGATTCTCAAATCGGCTTGGATGTGAGTAATTAGCATACCTTGTACACATTTTACTCTGTATATTTGAAAATTAAATCACTAATATTGGTTTCTGTATATTATGCAGGTTGTTGATGACAAGGTGGTCCAAGTACATGTGTAACACCCCAACCTTTAATCTCGTCATTACCTCTTAAACTGTTACTAATTACTTCTACTCACGCAGCGGAACTCTAATTACAACGAGGGGTGAAACAACGCCGTTAGCCACCCATGTGGCTAACCAGGCCTTTCTTACATACCGTAACGGTCTGATGAACTGGAACAACCGAGTACTTCATACAAATACAATACTCAATTCATATCTCTACTATACCGAGTCTATAATATACGGATGCCGATAACATACTCGGACTTACACCTCATTCAACGCATAAGTAATTACAATCTAACTACCCATGCTCACAGCAGCCCCCGTCCTACTCTCTCGAACGGCGGTCAGCTTCAAGTACTTGCACACTAAAAACGTTCCCCCTAGGGGGTCAGCTTACGCTGCGCATGAAATTCGCATATACCGCGTGCTAACTGCGGTACGCCGACTACTTTGGTCGGATATACATGGAGTTCATTTTAATCAAACAACATGCATCATGGCAATACAATATATATGTATATCATACAAGGAATCTACATCCATTCACGGTACACGATTCCTAACTAACATAACAATGTTGTTAGTGGTAACTGGTTACTCTTAGGCATTGAGGGTTATTCCTCACTATGCCTCGTTTACTTGTTCAATACCTCACCCGCTCTCTCGGGTTACTTATTCGTATACACACCCATCTCTTGGGCTACTCATTCTTATACTTACCCATTCTCTCGGGTTACACATTCCTATGCTCACCCCTTTCTCTCGGGTTATTTATACTCATTATCTCACCCATACTCTTGGGTTACTCATACTCAGCTCTTGTAGATTTTCGAGACACTACAGGTCTCCTACGTCACGCTTGTTACTCTTATTACATACTTAAGCCAAAACTCATGGCTCTCTAGCATAGTCTTACTTCCCTGGTTTCGACCCTACTCTGGGTCTAGCATGGTGGGAAGGTTCAACTAGCTCACGGAACTCTCTCTTAGTTCCTAACTCTTTTTACATAGGTCCGACTACTCTCGGACTACTCACATTCCCATATACTCTCTCTCGCGGAGTTATAATTTATATCATGTATATAAGTCTAGAAGCATCATTCTCGATGTTTCTAATGACTTAGGGAACATTACTCAAGTTTGGTTAATCTTAGGTTTTAAGAGTTACCTTTACAATACATATACTCATACTTTCGGTTATTTTTATACCGGGTAACCCTCTTATAGGAGGTCGACCATGTCTCAAGGAGTTACTAATCCCCTAGGTCTCTTTTACCTTCCTTATAAGTTCACATTATTGGATTAACTTCAATCCTCTCGACGGAGGTTCATTTATCTCTCCACTCATAATTATTTCGTGGATTGTTTCAGTAAGGTTTTCTAACCGTTATCGGGTATTTACTCAACCCTACTTCTCCTCACGTTCTAGGGAGTTCATATGTTTGTGTTATCGTTATACTTTAATCGATAGCTTGTGTGTGTTTGCATATTTTCGTTATCATACGCATCGTTCCGTTCTACGGATCTCTAGCCGAACGTTACTCACTATGAGTCGGTCTTTACACTATGTTAGACCACACCGGCATACAAGTATGTTAGTTCATTCAACATACAACAAGACATTCATAATCAAACAGGATTATTTCATGCTTTAGTCTTGATTAAGCCGGCACACAAACACACAAATCAGTGTAACTCGGTTAGCATACGGGGCATGAGAAAATCATACCTTTCACCGGGGTTTTTACTTCACCGTGGCATCTCACCATGCTCGGGTCACGCACGACTCTCTGATAATGTTTCAAACATTATTGTTAACACTAAACTCATACGGTACATAATAAAATGCTATTCCCGTATTTACCCCGTTATCCCATCAACTCGGTTTTACTCTTGTCAATTTGAGTTCTCACTTTCAATGACTCCAAACACTTTCTCACACTTCCTAGGGCCTTTACATGTCACCAAACAAGGCCTTAACATCTTATACATCATTAACATTCAAACCCCATCATTTACAACCTTTACAACACACCTAACTGGTCTTAAACAACCTCACACCATCTTTACTAGGTAATTACCATTTTTAGGCATCATTTCCCAACTTAAAAAAAAAACATTTTTTTGGTCCGTATAGTGGCCTGTCCGAACTTGTGTCCGAACTTCCAAGTTCGGACGCAAGCCGTGACTTTAGACAGCAAACAGACACACGTCCGAACTTGTGTCCGGACTTCGGAAGTTCGGGCGTGAGTCGAGAAATTCATTACAGAAGTCCATGCGTCCGAACATGTGTCCGGACTTCCCAAGTTCGGACACAGTTCGAGAATGAAAAATTTCCTAACCAACAGAGCCTGTCCGAACTTCCAAGTTCGGACGGAAGTTCGGACAAGGCAAAATCCTCACCTTCCAAGCCTTTAAACACTTAGCCAAATTTCTCCAAAACTTCCAACATAATGCACACCTCTTACCAAGTTCCATGACTCACTCTTAAGGCCTTAAATCTATTTTATTTTTCTACAACTCTTCAAGCATTTAAACAACCTCTTTTGCTACAGATTTTTGCACAAATCTCACCACAATCATCCTCTCATATTCTTGGGTGATCATTTACCCATTCAAACTCCAACAACACCTAGCTAACCTAGGTTATTCTCCACACAAACATCACTTAAACCACTTAGGTTTCCACCTAAATTTTTGCCATAACTTGGCTACTTCTCCAACATTGCCAAAGCTCATATTATCACTTAATTCAACCTAAACTACCAACCCACAAGGTTCTCCCAGCATACACACAAAACATAAAATTCATCACTTCCACAAATGCATCACAATGCATAATCCAGGAAGTTCATAGCTCATAAACAAACACTTTATTTCACAAATGTTTTCTCACTTGTATTATTTCTTTACAAGCACATTATCATCACAATTATCCTCATCTCAACAAATCACATTTCCACACATTTGGGTTCATTCCTTTATTTATTTTCCCTTCCCAATGCTAAAACATAAGTTAGGCTCCAAGGTAAATTTGTTTACCTTACTCACAAGCCTTTACTCTTTTCACTCCTCTTCTTTCTCTTCTCTTTTATCTTGCTTGGAAATCGCCAAAGGCCAGAAATTGCCCATCTCCCATTCAATGTTCAAAGCAAGAAATGAGTTTAAGTAAAAACACTTACCTCATTAATTTAAAATGCTTAAAGCTCTAAAATTAGTGATTACCTTGAAACCCTAAGATGGGGTTTTGATCAAGAATCAAGAGTAACTCCCTCCAAGCTTTTAGGGATTGAAACAATGCTCATAAGAGAAATAACAAGGCTCCATTAGAGACCAAATCGGCCAAGGTACAAGATGAAGAAAACAAGACCTTTTTATGGATATTTTTACCTATATAAAAGAGGGAGCTTCAAGCTACCTAATGGTGTGCTTTTCTCCTCAAATGGGCAACACCTCGAAAATGAACTTCAAGCTTTTGGGATTTTGAAAGAGGGAAGGTAGAGTTTTGATGAGAGGAGTTTAAATATGCATTATTTTTCAATTCGGAGCAAGAATGAAGCTTGGGCAAGGAGAAGAAGGTGAGAAGCCATGTGTGGAGCTTCCATGTCGCACAGCACACAGAGAGGGAG
This sequence comes from Limonium bicolor, assembly GCA_023374045.1. Taxonomy (NCBI): domain Eukaryota; kingdom Viridiplantae; phylum Streptophyta; class Magnoliopsida; order Caryophyllales; family Plumbaginaceae; genus Limonium; species Limonium bicolor. The sequence continues at coordinate 164,156,644 of CM041779.1, forward strand.
GAAAGAAATCGTGGAGAAGGAGAAAGAAGAAGAAGGAGGGAAAGTGAGAGGAAAGAGAGTGAGAGAATACTTTTATGTTTTTACTTTTTACTTTTCTCTCTCCTCCTTTACTTTCTTTCTTTCTTTATTTGTTAACTAATAAACATGAGAGGGGGAGGCTTCTCATTTAATGAAACCGGCCCCCATATTAGTGAGCTGGAGCGTTTTTCGTTTTCTGACAGAAACGCTCGTTATTTTACCGGTTTGGCACTATTCACTAACCGGCCCGTTTTTCGGATTTTTCTCGTTTCTTTTTTTAATGGCTATTAAGCTTCCATTAATACTTATTATAGTTATATAATCAACTATAATTTTTGCGGGTCCATTCGACCACTTAAAGTCACGTTTTCGGGTTTTTCTCGAAAACGTGCTTTAAACTCCGTTAGCGTTTAATCCATTATTTGGATTCGTTTTCTTCGGGAATCATTCCGTATACTGATTAGGCCTAACTAGCCTTAGGAATCCATCTCGGACCCTCTCGAGATCATATATCTCTTACACTCATTTAACGCGCATTTTAGCGTTTTTCGCTTTTCAAGCGTTTTCTCTTTTCTTTGGTTTTATTCTTTTTACCAATACTCTTTAGGCACCATTAGGCCCTTAATAATTTTATTAGAGTAATTTAATCACCATTTTTAGATCCGGGGTATTAAAACATGAGAATTGTAGTTTCGGTTTTCTTATGCCCTGACTACTGTTCTGAAGCTATATGGGATCTGACCCCCAAGCTTTGGTCCAGTACTTGTCGACTATGATACATGCGTGTGCAGTTGCTGATAAATCTTACATAATGCTGCCACTTCATCAAGGGTAATAATTTTATCAAATGTTAAGTTAGTTTAAAAATTATGATATTTGAATTAGTAATGATTGAATTAAGTTCTGCTTGTATTGTAATCTATGAACAGCCGACACTGGTCTTTGCTCGTTCTATGTCTAAAAAGCCTAAGAGTCCTGCAGCTTGATCAGCATTTCGGTGTCCCAAGAGGCCAGTTATATATAACATGTTGATGAGGTGATGAATTTACTTAACTTGATTAATTATCAATTTTTAGTTATTTCTTAATCATCCGGTTGATAACTTTTACTTATCTGTGTGTATGAATTCTAGTGCCTTTGTATTTGTACTAACGCAACTCTGGGGAGAGAGAATTAAGAACATTCCATGGAATGAAGTCAAGGTATTTTTGTAGTCCTTATTCAATTTTTGTAATATGTTCATTAGTTTTGAAATAGGAACAGTATTATAATTTATGTGTTAAATCGATTTTGAATATGTACGTATATGAATGTGCATTCCATAGCAGCCGGGAGGTTCAGAATGTGGCTACTATTCATGCTTATGAGTGACTTGATAGCGGACCGAGACTCTTTCCAGAGAAGTCTCTAGACAAGGTAAGTAGCATTCTCGAAATATTTGTGTTTGTAGATAATTTTTTAACATTGATTCTTAAACTCAAGTATTATTAGCACTAATCATATTTCTTTTTTGTTAATTTCAAGGCTTTTGAAGAGTTGGTAGAAGGTTACGATGAAGACATATAACCGAGGTGCTCGAGGAATAGGCAGAATACAATAGCGTTAATGTAGGTTGCTTTTAGTGTTTGGTAGGATTGAGTAGGATGTTTTTGAAATTCTCATGACACAATGTGGTTTATGTAAAGATTTATGTTGATGTTTGATAATTTGCTCAAATTTGTAAGTGTAAGTGGATTATTGCCCGTAGATGGGTTTGGTGGCCATTTAAATGGTGAAATGGTTGATCTCTGCCCCACTGTGGTGGCATTGTTAATTGTTAATAGTTTAAAGTTTGATGATTCTTGGGTGTGTTTGGTAAATTGTAGGGTGGAATGGAAAAAAAAAACACCTATTGCAGCGGTTCTTATTAAGAACCGCTGCAATAGGCCCTGTCAATATTTTCTGACAGATAACCTAATGCAGCGGTTCCTTTAACAACCACTGTGATAGATTGTTTTTTTTTTTTTGAAAAAAAAGTCTAACGCCACGGTTCTTTTAACAACCGTTGCGGTAGAGTACCTACTGCAGCGGTTGTAGAACGCTACGGTAGGTACTACCGCGGCGGCACCCATCTCAGCGTTTTCAACCGCTGCCATAGGTACAAACAACCGCTGTGATAGACCATTTTTGTACTAGTGTGATGAGTCACGCCTATCCCTAGTGCTCCCGAGCTCGTATCTAGCAGCTGACCTCTGTAATATATTGGTTCTAACATCAGTGTCTATATCACGAGACTGCTTAACTATTACAATAGGTTCAGCCTTTGCCCCGTAGCTAACCCTTAGTCGGTTGTTTGTTAACTCGGGTTTGTTATTATTCTCGGGATTTCGGTTTTATGACATACTTACAGTTTATGTATAGATATATTCAATACTATAATCATATTCAGTACCTGGGAAATTCATTCCTAATACTCACGCCTTAGCGAGGTTAATGTCTTGCACGTTTACATACACACACTTACATGTGTGCATGACTAAGCGATAATTTATTATGCATACATATAATATGGTTTATTACCATGTCTCATTAGGTCAAGTTATATCTTCACTTACAATTGCATAATATCTTTGTGTGTTGGTTAATTAATTACTTGGCCAGTTGTGTTGATGGGTCAACGTAGTTTTACTTGTCAACGTTTCAAGACAATTGTTTCCTAATAGTCAATATTTAATTATCGATTTATATTACATTGCATTATAACACTTATAATTATATCCTAACACATAGTTTCTCTCAATTAATCCCATGTGGTTTCTTATTCACAGTACATGTTCACCTTGTATTATAATTCATAATATATGAATTATAAAGTTCCCCATAATGAATTAATTCTTTATTTTATGTGAGACACTTGTATTTATTTGTGTTATCTATTCACAATCCTTTACCAAGGATTCATCTTAATGTAAACATGGTATTTTATACATTATCATGTTTCCTTATATTATAAGGTTCTAACCATGTGTAATACTCCCCAACTTCCCAATTTAATCTCCTCACTATATGTGATTGTTTCAAGGCATATATTCATACCAAATAATTGCCTTTATAAATTCTCTCTTATACTTTAATATAATGCCACTCTAAATCATTTTAAACCTTATAATATATTGTTCATTGTTTCTGAAAATTCTCAAAACAACCTTAATACTTTCGGTATTCTAATCCTTTTTCCCTTCATTTTTGATTATTTACACAATCGCCCCAAATACTATTTGTTGTTATCTTTTCTTTCATTATTTAATTTATAACATAAGATTCGAAAACATATATACAACATATACATATATACTATATAATATATATATTATATATATGACTAATTCGAACAGCAACCCCCTTCTTTTCCAGATTTATACTATTACCTTCAACTTTCTTATTATTACATATTACCCCTCTTTATTTTGTAAACTTACAATTTAATACCTAGAACTTTATATTATACATACTAACTTATTTAATTCCAAAAATTCCCAAAATAGTTGTATAAATTTTCAAACAGCCCCTAGACTGTTCCAATATTACTTTCCACCCCTAAGTTTCGGTTATTAACATAATAACCCCATAAGTTTTATAAATGTCACATTTTAATACATAAACTATATATTATAACCTTAGTTTATTAAATCACTAAAATCAATCCAAAATTCACCAAAATTTATGTGCGTCCCTTGCTTGTCATATTAACCTCATTCCAGCCCATAACTTTCGAAAATTACATAAACACCCCAAATAGTTTTATAATTTTCATTTTTAACTTAATTCTTTATCTAAATTACCAAATCAATTAATTATTTTTTCTAACTTGGTCAAACATCATAGGTGGTCAAGGTTGACCACCCAAACACTTCTTTGACCAGCATTTATCATTCATTACAAAAATACCCCTCTTATATCTCTAGTTTTACATTTAAGTGTTTAAACTTTATAAAAATTACATTTTATGTTTTTAAAATTCCTAAACAACCCCCGTTCAGTTTTATTTATTGTGTAGCACCCTAAACTTTGTTTATTTATGGTTTGGCCCCCTTGGCAAGTCTTATGTTCATTTTAACACTTATAAAGTTTATAAATCATATTATAACTTTATATTTAATTTATGCTACATCTAAATCCATCATTATTCATCCAAAATGTTCCTAGGTGAATATGTTCACTAAAATTACATCTTTGCACCAGAAACTTATATAATACATTTTATCAACCAAAAACTTAGTAAATAATGTTTAAAGCTTTAAATAACTATAATAAAATGGCCTAAACATATGGCCTTCAACATAACATAAACTTAACTTTAAAATGACATTGAAATGCCCATAACTCTTAAAATCATTTTTCTTTCACTTTTAACTTATAAACTTGACTTTAACAAGTCATTGTCACCAAGATTCCCTAACCAAACATATAACATCATTTCTACACATTTACAAGGTTTAAACAGCACATATACCAATACATGTTGTCGACCATAATTTACATTACAAGGTAATAACCTTTTAAGCATTAAAATGGTTTTAGGAGTTCTTTCCTTGTTTGAAGTCAACTAAGAAGTCCAAGCAGCTCCTATATGCTCTCAGCACTATGTACATACACCTTAGGTTAGATTTTTGTATGACATTTTGCTAGCCATGAATAAGCTTTTAAAGCTTAATTAAGGAGTTTACCTCTTAGGCTTGGTTTTCTCTTTGGAATCCACCACACTTCCCACGGCACCTTAGAGGTGAGAAATATACCATTAGGTCATGGTTTACACAAGGAATGAAGCTTTAGTTAGTGACTTTTCCAAATGACAAGTGTAAGGAGTTTTTAAGGCAATATTAAAGAGAGATTTTACCTTGAAGTTTTGGGAGGTTTTAAGTGTGGTTCTTGGCCACCTATAAAAGTAGTAAGAGCCTTAGTTTTTGTAGGAAAAAAGATAAGAGAGATTAAGTCTCGAATAGCCATGGAAAACCATGATTTTACCTTCGTTTGGAGCCCTTTTTAGGTGGGTTTTGGAGCAGCTCTTTGGCTCAATGAAGAGGGATGGAAACACTAATAAAATATGTATCAAAAGGTGTAGAAAAATAGGTAAGTAACAGTTCATTTTTGGATCTAACCTTGAAGAGAGGTAAAAGGGTGTTTTAAGGCATTTTTCCTTAGCTTAAGGTTCTCAAGAGGTTCCCCTAGTCCTTGGGTTGATCATGGACGTGGCTTGGGTCCTCCAAGTGAGTTTTGGTGCCTTAGATGGAGTGGGAAGACTTAAAATCGGCCATGTATACAAACAAAGGAAGAAGGGTGCTTTAAAGCACATTTTTCTTACCTTGGCTTACCAAGCTGGTTCCCTTGAGTTTCAGCTCATCAATGGCCCACACTCTTATAAAATCGGTTAGAATAATAGAGAAATAGTTGGTGATGATTTTGATGCAAGAAAATTGGAGTTTGGAGGTGAAATGAGCCTTAAGACTCCATTAGAGCTTAAGGTATGAAAATGGAGGTTGAAGATGGTGAAGAGAGATGATGGTGTCATCCAAAGGATGAAGGAGAGAATGAGAGTATGGGCAAGGGAGAATGGGACGGCTGATTGGAGTATTAGAAGAGAAACTTCCCTAGGTGGTTTAGGTGTGTAAGAAATATTTTGTCTTTGTTTGTTCTTTTAGTGATGTTTTTGTTTTTAATATTCCATGTCTGATTTTTGTCTCCCCTTGCCAGCATATACAACCACAAGGTGCAGGAATTGTTGGGAGATATTTATTTTGTGTGAGAAGGGATGAGAGGAAGAGTGTGGAAAAGTGTTTTTACTTTTTTCCTCTTTGGGACATGTTTATCTTCTCTTTCATTTGTCCCTTGTAGATTAATTCGCTTTAGATAAAGCTTGAAGCCGGCCATGAGGGTGTGTGGGGGACCATTTTAAAATGCTAGACTTAATATTAGAACATTAAGTTTGTACACTAGTGACTTAATTTATGTGTTAGGTGGTGACATGTGTATTCTTGTATTAAGGTGTGTATATAGGTGGTTGTTGTGTTTAATAATTTGTTTGACTATATAAAATGTCTTATATAGTCTAATGGGTAGTATTTATGATATTTAGTACATGCATAATGTGTTACATGTAGCATTGACTTTAGGAGTTGTTTTCTCCTTAATAATAGTTTGGTGTCCAATTTGGACTATACGCTTATACACTAATGTTTATAATGAGTATTACTCATTAGATGGATAATTGGTGATTATAGCTTCCATTTGATTTAATTCCTTATTAATTAAGATAATTAATTTGGGGTATTTCAGGTGGACATCATGGTGCCACTCGTACAGTAGCGAAGGTACTCGAATCAGGTTTTTTCCGGAACACCCTTCACAAGATTGTCATGCTTTTGTTTCTACATGTGATCGGTACCAAAGGCAAGGTAACCTCTCTTCGTAATGAATTTCCATTGAATAACATGCCAGAAGTTGAGTTATTCGATGTTTGGGGTATTGATTTCATGGGTCCTTTTCCAAATTTCTTTTGGTAATATTTACATCTTAGTAGCTGTGGATTATGTTTCTAAATGGCGAAAGCCCTTTCCTGCTCTACTAACGATAGTAAAGTTGTTGTGAAGTTCCTCAAAAAGAATATTTTCACTAGGTTCAGTGTCCCTCAGGCGATTATTAGTGATGGTGGTTCCCACTTTTGCAACCACCAGTTTGATGCCTTGTTGAAGAAGTATGGGGTTTGACATAAGGTAGCTTTACCTTATCATCTCAGAAAAATGGGCAGGTCGAGGTGACGAACCGAGAGCTTAAATGGATTTTGTAAAAGATGGTAAATTCTTCTCGTAAAGATTGGTCGATCAAGTTGGAAGATGCGCTTTGGGCCTACCGCACCGCCTTCAAGACACCCATCGGTATGTCACCATACAAGCTAGTTTTTGGTAAGGCGTGTCATTTGCTTGTGGAGTTGGAGTACAAGTCATACTGGGCATTGAAGGTGCTGAATTTTGATTTGCAAAAAGCTGGTGACAAGCGCAAATTCTAGTTGACTGAATTAGAGGAACTCAGGAATGAATCTTATGAGAATGATGTCATATATAAAGAGAGAACCAAGTGCTGGCATGATAAGATGATAGCAAGGCGTGAGTTCAAGGCTGGTGAACAAG